>NW_027018682.1:2983885-3102878 GCF_013076305.1 Rhopilema esculentum | reverse complement strand
TTACCTCTTATAGTACAGGCATGAAAGAATGCCTTGGGGACTATAAAATCTTTTTCTCTCAAATTACACAAGTTCTATATAGTTGAGTTTGGTTTCTTGTGTTTTAATAATCTAAAATTCAATTTAATTGAATTTTAATAACTTTAGCTGAAATTTTCTTAGCAGCTTCCAAGCTTTTTCTTAAGCCACTTTCAGCTAAATCCTGGTTTATAACTTAGGTCATGTTTACCAGGCATGGCACATGCTTGGTTTAACCATATAATTAATCCATATAAAGTGGACTTATACTTTATAAGTGAAGTTCACCGAAATTATACTTTGGTAATGGGTGTTGTGTATCCAGTTCTATTCCATTTGAAAACTACACTTTTTGCATACTTTTAATTTGGCAAAGTATTTGCCTATTTTAAAATATTAACACCCTCATGCAGTCCTGGTAATGCGAAATTTTGTTGGCATGCTGGTAATAGCACAACTTGAAAAGTTTAGGCCTGTAATGACGTGTGATCCATAAAATGGAGACCTTACGATTTTTATGAAGACCTGATAGCATTTTAAATGCCATGTATGTATTTGAAGGGTTGTGATACTCACTGTTAGGGAGTATCACTGTTTCATACAACCAAATAATTTTTAGGGAATTTGGAAGAAGTTTCTTGAAAATAAAATAATTAAGTAAAAAGCATACAAGTTTTTAGATCCAGTTGCTTAAATTAGATCCAGTTAAATTAGAACCAGATCCAGTTAAAAATTACTTTAAAGAAAATAAACAAGAAATTGAAAGAAACAAAAGAGAAGAAGAATAGTAATTCAAAAACATGGAACTGTGCATGCGATAAAAAAGCAGGCCTTGGCAGTTTTTTGCCTGTGTGGAGGCGTTCGCATGTGATCGCACGCCTAATATCACCAGGACTGCCCTCATGCCAAAAATAATCAAATCTGTAGCTCCCTTTGCAAAGTTTGCATTTTTCATTCTCCCACAGTCGTGTAGCTCACTAAAGATGTAGGACAGTAGCGGCTGGCATGAAAATAAAATCGTACTAGACTGGTACCACTAGTACCGCTAAATGCCGCCACTGATGTAGGAAGCCTATTTCAAAGTATTCTTTATGTTTCCCTGATTTCTTTGTTATCTCATCTTTCAGTGCTGATTTAGGACCATCAATAGCTCCATCACTCATACCTGCGATGAACATACCTGAGCTGCCAAGTGTTGATGTTGCTGCACCAGAAGCACCTTCGTCAAGTGACTCAGTCATGCCACCACCCCCACCTCCCCCAGGCGACTTTTCCTCTCAGCCACCCCCTCCTCCTCCTCCAGGAAATGTACCCCCACCACCACCACCACCACCACCACCTATGGAGAATATGCCAGCACCACCACCTCCGCCACCTATGAATACCCCTAAGGGTAAGTTGTTAGAGTGCTTTGTCTATATCGTTAATACACTTACTAGAAAAATGAAATATTTTCTAATGAATTTTCAAAAATTTGATCCTTAATTCGGCAGGGTTTTCTTAAATTTTTGAAGTAGAAAGCTCCCATTTAAAAGTAGGCATCTCCAAGTTTACTAAACTAGTAAATTCTTACCCAAGTGATGGTGAAAATAGGCAGCAAAGTTTTCGTGAGTAAGAGGCAGACTGTCACCAGTTGTCGGCTTCTAATGAAATCCCTGATTCAGCATGCTCTGATTTTCAATTACAGGGACTATTTTGCCACATATTTCTAAGTTTGCAAAACTCCAAACGTTTTTGATGACATTGTCTTTAAGGTGATCAAAACGTTTATCTTATAAGTGTACAGCCTATTTTGAGTAGACAAATCAATTTATTAGAAGCATTTCTATTTTAGGGCATGTCATGAGAAATTATATCATTATTTAGTAGGCAAAATCGTCAATATAAAATTGTAATGTAATTAAATTATAATGTTTACAAAATCAAACCAGATCTTCAGGGTAGGAAATGTAATTTTCGACACTTTTGTAGCAGCAACAAAATCAGTGTGTTTTTTTCTAGCTAGTACAATTATTTTAAAGCTCAGTTTTTCCCAAAATAGATAAAGCAGTAAAAAAAGTGTTGTAAACACCTTTCAAACAATCTTTTGGTGGTACAAAACTTGTAAATAGCTTTGAAAAAAGCAAACATTTAGTAAACTAAAGCTTTTCGTCTGACACTCTTCAGAGTTTAAAACGTCAGAACATAGATCGAAAACTCTACGCTAGGAAATATATATACCCAGTTGTGGATCGAAATAGGCCAATCAGAAAACACGAGCACATGACTGTATAGGTTGACCAATCAGTGCCGCTCCTTTAGAAATGTTACCAATGGAGACCTAAGGTGAAAACGAACTCCTTTTGTCTACACAGTAGCGGTTTTTTCGTGCTTATGTAGATAGATTCTAAAACTGCTAGGTGGAACGACGATCGGGCTTTACCAATAATCCGAAACATGTCGCCATTATAGTTTTTTGCACAAACTGGGTTTTCTAGCAAATGCTGCCCGATAGCAGAATCGCAGGTCTTATTAGTAATTTTGAATTTGCAAGACCGAGGTGGCTGTTCTCTTTGGGGATTTGTTTTGTTTCTAATATTAGATGGAACGTGTTGTTTTATCCTATCCTCCAATCTTTGGGTGGTGCGTCCTACGTAGCCAGAATCACACTGGCACGTGAATTCATACACAACAGAACTTTTTTTTGTGGCAGGAACGCAGTCCTTTTGAATGGACGGAAGGGCCTTTTTTGTACTGTAAACAACACGTGGGTTAACCGCGAAGAAACAATTTGTTATGGCCTGTTTTATTTGGCTTTCAAAACGTAGGGAGCTGTTACCGATCCAAGGTAGTTTTAGATAGACCGGGCACTTTTGAGGACCAAATTTTACGTCAGCCGAGAAATTTCCTATCTTCTCCTTAATGTAAACTGAAATAACATGTTCTGGATAGCCGTTCTCCAGAAAAATCTTAGTAAGTTTTTCAAGTTCCGAGTCGAGTTTAGACTTGGAACAAAACATCAGTGCCCTATGTGTGAGCGTTTTGATGAGGCTGATTTTTCTTTGTTTTGGGCAAAACGAACTCCATCGAGTGTATAACCCCGAAAATGTGGGTTTACGGTATACACTGGTGAGAAATCCAGTGTCAGATCTTTCAACCAAAACATCAAGAAATGGCAAGGAGTTATTTTCTTCCTTTTCAAATGTAAAATTTAGGGCTGTGTGAAGACCATTAAGGCGTTTTAGGAAAATATCACACTCAGCCTCTGTTTTGAAAATAGTATATGTGTCATCCACATACCGAAAATAGACACCTGGCTTTTGGTCGCAGTCAAACAAACGCTCTTCATGAAAGCCAACAAAGATATTGGCCAATGCAGGTCCCAGAGGGCTACCCATAGCGACACCATCCTTCTGTTGGTACATTTCATTGTTAAAGCTGAATTCAACTGAACGTGTTGCAGTTTCCATCAGTTCAATGAATACTTCCTCTGGGAATGGTGGGCTATTAAGCTCGCTCCGGTACAAAGCGTCGGCACATATTTTGATGGTCTCATTCAAAGGGACATTAGTGAAAAGACTGCTAATGTCAAAAGAACACATGAAAGATGTTTCGTTTTCGATGTTCAAGTTTTGCATGAACTCAGCGAACGTAAAAGAGTCCTTGATACAGTGTTTTGAATATTTTTGAAGAACAGGGTCCAAAACTTCAGAAAGCCACTTAGCCAGTTCGTGTTGTGCTGAGCCAATCATAGACAAAATGGGTCTAAGTGGGACATTCGGCTTGTGTATTTTAGGGAGGCCATACATTTGTGGACGTTGTGAACCTGTGGGTCTTATCCTATCATAAACTTCGTTGGTCAACACTTTTGAGTTAACCAGCTCCAAAAGGCGTTTTTGAAGTTTCCGCTCTAGCTTGGCCGTTTTATCCTGTGTTTCGACGTCACCCAATTTTTCGAACTTTTCTTTGTCGAGGAGAATACTCTCCATTTTTTGGATGTAGTCCTTTTTGTTCAAAATAACCACTCCTGACCCTTTATCAGGCTTTGTAATAAAGATGTCATTATTAGACCGTAGAGATTTTAATGCTTGAAAATGTTCTCTATGCAAAAGAAAATCTGAGTGGTCGATGGGAGAGCCGCTGTAAGCGTACGCCAAATCCTAAACAACTTTCATAAAGATGCAGAAATGACAAATTTTTCATTCCTCAATCAAAGATCTATTTTCATCTTTTTAGGACCTGTACCAAGCAGTGTACCCACAGAGGTGGTTTCAGATGGAAGGGCTGATTTGATGGCTGCCATCAGAAGTGCAGGTGGAAAGGATAAAGCAAAATTGAAAGATGCACGTCAAAAAAAAGAGGAAAGAAAGAAGGAAAAGGAGAAAACGAATGCTGCAGCTTCAGGAGGTGATCTGATGTCAGATTTATTTAGCAAAGTTACAATGCGGCGCAAAGGAATTTCTGGCAGTAAGCCAGAGCAATCATCTGGAAGCACTGGCGATGTTTCTGCTATGGATCGTATTTCGGCCATGATTCCACCTCCAAAGACTAGAGCTGATACCACAGACAGTGGAGACTGGGATTGAAATTGGCATGATAAGCTGTCTTTAAATATTTTTCTTTCGGATTATATCATTGAAAATTTATTTCACATTAATCTCATTGAAAAATAAGGGGAATTTTGTGGCTTTGTTAGGCAACTATTTATACATTCAGGCTTTTTCGTTTGACACCATCGATCAGTATCGCTTGCGTCAAGCACTCGCGCAAACTCAACCACGCGATTGTTTCATCGCTCGTGCAAAACGGAAAATTGTGAGGAATAAATTTTTCATCAATTAAAACATTTCCAGTCATCTTTTTGTAACCCAAGTAAGTGACATAGACAATACAAAGCCGGTATATCAAAACATAGGAAACACAAGTAAGCTGAATTAACCACATCTCACCGGAAATTGTACTTGAATATAGAATCCACCACGAATGTTTAGGAATACTAGAGGAGCACTCAGTATTTGAACCTCATTAGGTCTTGGAACACCGTCTGTCTGGGCAATTAAAACGTTTTACGAAGGTTTGGTACAACATTTTGCGATTATTCGGCAATAGCGTCTTTATGACCTTCGTGATGAAGATAAAATTTATAAACGAAGCACATTTATATTGGATATTTAATTGTTCTTGGAGTGCAAAAAATTTTCAAAATTGAAACAATTGAATTAACCCTCAGAAAAAATCTAAGTATCAAATTTTAGGCTAAAAGTTATGAGGCTAAAAATTATATTCTGTGATATAAATGCATACATGTATAGTTATGTTCCTTTATCGAGTTTTGATAGTAAAAGGTAATCGGGTACTAATTTACTATATGATTAAATTGACTGTAGTTTTTATTGGAAATTCTGTTTATCCAAAATTAGATCAAGTTAGTCTTATGAAAACTGGTAAAACGATACTCTGACTGTGACTAATATTTTCAAAATTAAATCAAATTTTGTGTTGTGATATTTGTATTTTAAACATCGCGGGATTGCCATAACTTTCTCTTTGTTGCTGCCTATTTCTATTTTGTGAAACCTACTATGATTGGTTTTTAGAATAAGTCACATATAGTAATATAGTACCATATTCTATCAGAAGGTTGGCTACCATGACCCTCCAACTATCCCGAAATCTGAGTTTTGGTTTGTCGTCATGGTCATAGATAAAACTATAACTGTTAAGAGAATACACAAAAGCGTACTTTAATCCCTTTATCTTCCTTAAAACAGAAATATATTCTGAAGAGGACGCAAATGACTGCCAATACACTACTTTAGTAAAAGTGTGCTTTTGGACACCTTAGTTATTATCTGCAGTTATCAAATTTCACCTAAAAGCATAAAAAACAAATCTAACCGGACTATAGTTATCAGCTAAAAAGTGATGATAAGACCTGAAAATATCAAAATGCAAAATGTTTTTGTTGAGCACATAAAATACCACTTAGTTATTCTAGGTCTGTTAGGACTGTTTCCTAAAATAATCATTTTAAGCACACCTGTTCTTTTATTCCTTTTTGATATTGCTATGTGTTAATTGAGGTATCTGAAAGTATCAGATCACATGGAAAATATTTATCTATAATTCTCAGATAGACCCCCTGTATTTGCAAAGTTCAAGTGACCCCCTGGGGCAAAAGTGCCGCATGATACAAGAAAGGAGACACCTTGGGAAGGGGAAACTTCCGGTTAATATCTTTTTAGATATTTTGCCGAGATCCTAGAAAGCATTGTAGCCAATATTGTAGATAATCATAGCTGGATGCAACAAAGCTGGATTAAATTTCTTAAGATTGGGACAAAATCTCTCAGTTTGGTTGATCTGGACGCATGTGATGTCTTTTGAAATGTCATTAGATTTTTCGAAGACAATTTTTCACCAGCGACAATTTTTTTCGTTCCATTAATATTAACAACGAACTCCTTTATATCAGCGAAAAACATGCAATCGCCTAATAAATTCCCAGGGACCGCGCACCAGTCTGAATGTGGGACGGCTGAAACGAGTGTGATCGAAAAAATTTTTAGACCACGCCCTCTAGAACGCCGGAAAACGCCCCTTTCAGAAAATACTTGCTTACTTCTACTGAAGTTTTATAACAAGTCTGCTTAAAAAAATGTAGATAGCTATGAAAATAGATAAAATTAGCTTGGGAATTATAAAACATAATGAAAACACCTAGAAAATGAACAAAAAAGGGTTTCCAGTCAGGAAAAATTGCAACTTCTAGGAGTATTCAATGTTGTGTTAGAGTATAGTAAGAGTAAACTTTCCAAAAAGTTTTCTAACCTACTTTTGCAAAATATTGGAGGGGCTATAGCCCCTGCTAGCCCAATGGCTGGGCGGTGCCTGTAAATACCCACACATGGAACTGAGAAGGTAGCTTCTTATTTTTCTAATCGTGCTGAAAGTTTCCCTTATTTTCGCAAAAATTACAACGCTTCCGCGTTACCTTTAAAGCATAGTAACCAGCAGCACTAGTTGTCAATTGACGACTCTTCTCATCTACACTTACGTTCAAAAAGTCCTGATCCAAAATTGACTTGGTCCCTCCCCCTCCCCGGATGTGTTTCTTTCGCAAGAAACTGCAAACATTTTCACGGATTAAGAAATTTCATTCAATTATTGCCTCGCTTACTTTCTTATAAAAAACATGTACCTTTAGCCGCTTTGCAACTCCCTAAGAGCAATCACACAAATTCACGGTGAGCTGCATTGCGTTCTTCTTTTCTACTGAGCAACAGATTCGATTTCGACTCTATCGAACAGCCATTTATTTCAATCACTAGCTTGCGATTTTCAATCGGTAACAACTGCAGAAAGATGGAGTCTAAAAAGATCTACAATATAGTGCATAACGATGAAATATGGTAAATATTTCAATGTTTGTTTTTTGTTAAACTCACAAAGAAAAGGCTAGAATAAACGCGCAAATTCCTATCGATAGAAATATCTTTGCGTCATAGTTTTTCTTCTGGATAAGAATTTTTGCTCGTAATCCAATGATTTGTACACTGAGAAGTGTCGATGGAAAGTTATCTGATTTTGCTGCAGTCCAGCTTTCCAGTCTATCCGAGAAACTAGTGCACTTAATTTATTTTTGATATGCAAACATCTTAAATTTGGCTGCAAATGCAACTTCAGCATGAACTCTGAAATAACTGAAGAATTTTAAATAAAGTATAGGAATAGACAGGAGAAATGTATTTAGAGACTCGCTGCTGCTCCAAATGGTATGATCTTCAAAATTTCCCCGGTAGAGAACTAACATGAAAATTCAAGCTTATTTAGAGTCAACAAAAAATATAAAAAGAGTTGAAACAATCACAGAAATACCTTTTCAAACTCAAAAGTGCCAATTGATCTTTTTTCAATTATGTATCGAATGAAAGATAGAAAATGTGACTACAAATTAATTCATGTAGGTAGAAAAATGCAAATATTAATTGATTTTGTTATACTACAAAAGTGACATGACACGGCAATATTAACATAACAGGAAATTGAAGAAACGTGAATTATGCACAAAGCTGGTTACTATCTAGTCAAGGGCCTAAATTTGCAACAATTAGAACCTTTTTTAAAGATACGTTTTAACTTAGACTTTCATTTATACTACGGAGGTGTCTGATTTATTGAAAAACACGACCCTAATATGTCTCTGAACAAAAAAACAAATAAAATGTTTCTGTCTCAGTATTTTTAAAATCAAATGACAAGCAACAATCCCTGTCAAACGTCTTTAGAAGTTTGAACGCCCTTTTGTTTTTGCTTATGTTTTGTAAAGATTAACTGTACACCGGCACAGCTCCCCATCTTCCCCAAAACAATGTTGGTAGCAGTTGAATATCTAAAAAGTCTGAAGACGATCTTTTGGACCACATCTAACCACCATAAAAACATTGAAAACCTCGTTCAGAGGAGGAGAAGAGATGTGTATGAGAATATTCAAAAGTTTAGTGTAGTGTTCCAAGACGTCTGCAGGAGGCAATTTGTCACGTCGTTGATTGATTATAAGAACAAAGGGATTTTTTATTGTTTCCAGTCCCCCTTTAATTTATCGCATTGTAAAAAATATGGCGAGCGCTGGAATTGTGTTTAGGCTATTGTTCCAGCTATTGTTCTCGTTAACCAATCCACAACGAGACAGATTGCCTTTAATGGGTTCAGAGAAAGGAATTGATGATGGAAATATACAATATTTTCTTGTGTTTGATTGCATTACATAAAAGAAAAGAATTTTTATATCATTGCTAATTCTTTCTTCACTAATAGAATATCCCTGATCATAAAAAAAACCAACCGACGAAATAACCTAGCTTTTTGTCCATACCTTGGCAAATTCCAACCAATTTTAGAAGTTTAGTGCTAATAATCTTTGTTTCACGGATCGAAGGAAATCGCCTAGATGATATAAGACGTGCATTAAAGCTGACCACAAACACGAGAATTTCACCAAAGATGTGGTGAATTCTAAAATCCTGATATTCTTTAGATATGAATGTAGAGGGTTTCTTTCAATCTGTTGCCATGGAACAAGATCAGATAGATTTTCCTTCAACTTGTTCTACCTGCGCACTGAAATGATGTTTATTTCAGGAAGGACCACATTCAACGGGAAATTCTAGCACAAACCAAGTGCCCAGAGAAGTGGGGTTATCTCTCTGATATCTACAAAGAGGTATGTGTCTTTTACGATTTAACTACCTAGAAGATCGGATTAATCTGCTACGGGAGTTTTTACGGGCGTATTTAAATAGTGTCCTTAAAAGCTGGGGATAAGAGAGATGAATGGGTCTATAAACGGATATTTTCGTTAATATCTTTATACATTGCTGTTTGTAAAGTGTGTTAGAGAAAATCGTGGGTCGCTCTTATAAGTGGCAATGTTTTGTGCAAATGAAGGGATCGGCGTCAGGTAGCTGTGGAGGCGAGGCATCTGGTAATGGTAACAATTTCATTTCATTTCATTTCGTTTTAAAATTCCACTACAAACGAAAATCAATAAACAAAGATTATTAAACAAGATGAAAAGAAAGAAAGAGAAACAAGTACAAAGCTGCACAACAATGCTGCGTTAATAGTTGCAAACGCTTTATATTTTGTTTTGAAGAACAAATTTATAAGAACACGAGCCTGAAATTCCAGCCTGAAAAGCCAAAATTACTGGTATTTGTAATAAGATAATATATATGATATACTAGCAGCAAACATAATACACGTTTTTAGTGAGAAAGTATTTTACAGCTTATTAAAGAGTCGGGAGTTAGGCCTTTGGGCATTTCTGACCACAGTCTAATTTATGGTGTCTATAAAATCTTGGTTGAAAAAGAAACCAGTTTTCAAAAAAGTAAAAAATTCTAAACGAATCAATTTGGAAAACAATTTAGATTTGGAAAATGCACCTTGGTCAGTATGTTCAGTTTTTGAAGACATTGATGATCATGTATGGGCTTTGGAAAAATTGTACAAAGATATAGTTAATGAGCAAATACCTACAGGACAAGTAAAGATAAGAAAAGATCACTTCCCTGGATAACTAGAGATATTCGTTAACTAATGAATCAGAGATGCAAGGCACTAGAAAAGTTTAGGAAGATAAAGGAAAAGATGACTGGAATAGCTATAAAACTTTACATAGCGGAGTTCGAAAAGAAATCAGAAAAGCACAAGCTAATCATTGGATCAACTGTATGTCTGAGGCTAAAGATCACAAACAGTTCTGAAAATTGTACAAAGATATGGCAAACATGAACAAAAACCAAGAATAGGTGCATTAACGGTGCAGGATAAAGCTTTACACACTGACAAAGAAAAAGAAGAAGCCCTCAATGAATTTTTTCTCAGTATAGGGAAAGATCTAGAAAAGACTTTCTCAAGTGAAGATGCAGAAAATGATCATGGCTTAATTAGTACAGTTACGCCATCTTTTGGTAGCATAAGTCTATGCCTGCCGAATGACATTGAGATGAAATGCAGCAGACATGATCAAAATAAAGCATGTGGAACTGATGATATCACAGCCAGAGAATTAAATCTTGGACAACAACCAATTTGTGTAAGCATAGGTTCAATTGCAAACAAAGCCTTGGAAACAAAAACATACCCTGGTAAATGGAAGGTTACAAGAATAAATGCAGCTTTCAAGAAAGGTATTTTTTTTATTCTATTCAGTATGAAAACTTACAATAACAAATTATCTAAAACAGTACGTACGAACACCTAAACTACATTACAAGGACGGTACCCAGGAGGAGCAATATAACATGATTGCCCCTTGGGGTATGACATGTATCTAAATACAACTAATAATAAAACTATAATACTACATATACATATACTAGATTATAATAATACATACATAGTAAAATACAACAACATATACATATACGGTAAATACTTAAGCCCGTTTCACATTGGACGCCATTGGAAAATACGTTAGAATGGTCGCGGTTTATACTTTAATATATAGAAAGGTATCTCTAGGGCGAGGGTAACTATAGGCTATTACTTCTGTTGAGTGTGCCATGCAAGTTGGTTGAGCATGTCATTGGTAAAGGCCTTGATAAAAACATTGCTGAAATAGGCACTGCAACTGCCAGTCAATGGGGTTACAAGAAAAGTATCCATTCTTGAAGAGTCTTAGTCTTGGTAGACTATGGAATATGCGCAACATACTTCACTTATAGCACTTATAACAGAATGAGGTTGCAATATGCAGCCTCGATTTAGTACATTACATTTCTTCTATATAATAACAAAACAAATGACAAATAGAATATAACAAGATTATTATGAAAATAAAACTAATAATCATAAAGTGTCAATAAGATTTTTGTTTGTTTATTTGCTTGCTACAATATTCATTGGCTCACACTAAAATCAGTGCAAATGTTACAGTCCTGATACCTTGCTGGCAACTGCCTCACACGGGCTGGTCTTTCTCTCTGTGATTGCAGCTCGTCCTCTTCTATCTGTGTTGCTGCTCCACTTTGGTGTGCACATGTATTCTGCCGAGTAGGATGTGCTGCATAGTCCGAAGATTGTTTTATCTGCTGTTAGCAATCAGCACTTTGGAGCTTTTAAAAGAAAGTCACATGCCTTGTGAGGGTTCTCCTGTCATTTCTTGCTGTTGCCATGCGTCCTTTCCGCATCACCACTACCATTGGTTCACTGTGAAATGGGACTGTTCTTTTATCATGTTTTGCTTGACAACAGAGAGCTATATCACCCTCTTTAATGTCTAATTCTTTGACATGGCTTTTACTATCCGCAGCTTGTTTCATAGCGTCTTTACTCATAGCATCATTGGTGCGCACCTCGCTGTCATAGCGAAGGAGTCGTTTGCTAGTGGGTGCTGGAATACGTGTTTTGTTCCGTCTACCGTTGAAAAGAAGGCTGGCTGGAGTATGTTTAGTCATTGTATGTGGAATGGCCCTGTACACCCTGAGATACGTCTGCAGCTTCTGCTTTCAGTTTAGTTGCTCTCCATGTGCGGTACGTACCACTTTCCCCAGATTTCTCATAAAGTTCTCAACCATGCCATTACCCCAAGGAGTGTAAGGGATTTTTTGTGTGTGCTGAAAACCCATATAGTTGGAATAGGCTTTAAACTCCTGGCTGTTGTATGGTGGCCCATTGTCACTAGTGATTATGTCAAAGATGCCTGTTGTTGAAAGTATTCTATCTAGGGCTGGCACAATAGCTGTAGCTGAAGTACTGTACACCAATTCAACCATCAGAAGTCTTGAATAAAGGCATTGTACAACTAGAATGTATTCTCCTGTGGGTAAAGGACCAAAAAAGTCGGTTGCAAGTCGTGACCAAGGCTCTGATGGTAGCTCTGTGGGTTTAAGAGGCTCTTTTTGAATGATATCTGTGCTTGCTTGACAAGCCATACACTTCTTTACTTCTGTTTCAACCTTTGGTGGCCTTCATGGGCTAGCGTAACAACCATTTGCGTAGAAGTGGCAGAGATAACAATGCGGGTGCCCCTCAACACCAGCTCATCTACATGGATAGCTCTGAGAATACGTATATGTATGGTTTTAATTGATGGCGATGTTCGTTTTTGATATATCCTTTGCAAATCATAGACTCAAAAAGTGTCAATGTCTCATTCTCTAGTGTAGTTTGACAATTTGTTTTTTTTCACTGCAGCTAGGAGTGCTGCCCGGACTACTACATCAGCATTTATTAGCTCTTTTGCAACCAAGTTTGCTTGTGCAGTAAGCATGTCTGAGCCTCTCACTGGGTGCTGGGAGAGGTAATCAGCTGGGTTGGTGGCCCCGGGCTCGTGCACAAAGGTATAATTTTATTCCTGAAGTTTCAACTTGTTCCGAAGAATTCTTGCAGGCAGTTCCACTTTATATTGATTATACATGGGTAGAACGGATTTATGACCGATGCTAACACTAAAATGTGGCAGACCGTCCAAGTAAATGTAATTTCTTTTTATTACAGAGGCGACAGCAGCACTTTCAATTTCTATCTGAGAGATGCGTTGTTCAGGCTGAGACTCAGAATCTTTAAAAAGTAAAGGACTGGATTCTTGAAACATAAAGTAGCTGTCCCTTGGCACAACTTTGCACGTTTCAGATTAAGAAAGTTGGAAAATTTAGATATTCCGAATTTGAAAACTTCGATTGGCATTTAACGATGGTTTCGATGACTATCTATATTGAACCAGACAGGGGCGGACTGGCTGGTCGGGCTATTCGGGCGATCGCCCGAGGGGCCGGTCGGGTTAAGGGCCGGTTGATAAAAGTGCAAAAAAATAAATTAGCTTAAAAAGTGAATGCGAGGCAAAAAAGTATACCCACGCGTTGATCTGTTTGTCTTGAATTTTCAGAGACTTTGTGGGAAAGAATAAATATACACGCGAGTACTCCAAAACCATCAAAATTATGAATTCATTATTGTCACCGCAGCCCAAACACACTTCTTCAGGAAACATATTATTGACATCTTGTCATATTTTCTCTTGACGGTATTTCCTTTTTGGCGACATATTAAACTGTAACACCCCTGTTTCAATGCGATACATAAGATTTTAACCTGCCCTGGTGTCTTTTTACTTAGCTTTTGCTTGAAGCTGGTCGTGTTTTTGCCTAAGCACATTTGCTATTGCTAAAGGTAATAAATTTAAATGTTCAAAAATTAGAGTTCACTAAGCGATTTGCTTTGTGATGTGAAGCAATGAAGAGGACATACGTAGAACAAGGGAAGAGCAAGAAGGCTTCAACCAAAGATGGTGCGCAGAGATTTCGTGAGGAAAAGCTGCGAGACTTAAAAAGGGATTCAGCTACGATACAAAGCTTTTTATATCAAGCAAAAGCCACAAACGTCACAAAAAACAACAGGGTCTTGCTCTTGCTCCTTTCAATAAACTCATACAAGTTATGGTAAGTTTATTAGGCATATACTATCATAAGTCAAATGGACCCCCGCCCAACAGGGGTGTGGTGCTACACGATAAAATTTCAACAGGGGTGCCCATGTTTTCTTTTTGGGGTCAGAAATTGACAAATCGATATCTTTGGGCTGCTGAAAATCATTGTGGTTTTCCGGAGGATTAGAAAATTATTTGTCACAATTGGAGTGTGATAGAAGCTTTTCCACTTTAAATAAATAAAGAACCGATTACGTAGAAATTTTTCGCAGCCAAACCTGGAGTCCTTCATGTTAATGTTCTTAGAAAAACACCTGTTAGATGACATCCAGAACGATCACATTATCAACATATAAGTTACTGTATTTAGAAAAAAGTCAAACCAATGAGTTAAAATTTTTGTTTATTTACTATTTTGTCAGCAAATGACATATTTAACATGTTCTGCTAACCATGTTCTGTTAACCAGCATTCATCCATGAACAAAATTATTGAATTTAAAACTTGTTTTCCTTACAGACTAACATTTACTTGAATTTTCCGAGGAGCTTTTTATTTGCTATTTTTGTGGGCCGGTTTGATCAAAATTTGCCCGGCCCAAAAAAATTAGCCAGTCCGCCTCTGGAACCAGACGAAATAGACGGTGTCCAATTTTTTTTAGAACAAAGAATTGCAGATTTTTAGGGAAATATAGCATATTTGTAGCATTTCATCTTCTCTGTCACTGCCCAGGCTCAGTAATGTAAAACTTTAAAATTAGATTTAAGAAATTGTCAAGAAAGTTCAAGTGTTGAAGTTAGGAAATAGCTTAGAAAATTTGAAGGCTGGGCTGAAAAAACTTTCTCATAAAAAAAGTGTAAAAGAGTATTTAAAGCAGTTTTATTCAGGATAATTTTTAAGAATTTTCTACTAGGAGGGAAAATAGCCTAAAGGACCCTCATTTTTTAGTCTTCGTTTATCACGAAGACATTTTAGTCAACCGCTTATCACTCATTCATCTCTGTTTATCCATTGCATTGCATCTCTCCTAGGGTAAACTGATATCTTTAAAGGTACAATGAGGCAGGTGGTTGGTAGCCTGACATAAAGCTTCATGCTTTATCATTTTCCTTACATTGAGTTGCTTCTTCATGTACAGATGATTGTAAGTGATCTACAACGCTCACGGTCTCTAGCCTATCTTTGTCATCTGCACGAATTCCATTTGCAATTTGAAGCCGACCATAGACTGTCGGGCACAAAATCAATTCCAAGCACTGCCATTCGTCTTTCCGACTGGTTTTCGCAACTGTGATTAATACTCCTCCAAGATATATTAGGCTAGGGCAGGCAACTTGTAAAGACGAATGAAAGAGAGAAAGGTTTATCCACAAGAGTACATCTTTTTCCATGTAAATATTTATTTTGTTTTTTCATTTTATTTATTTTATTTCATTACTGAAAATTTTGTTTTTCAAAACCTAGAATGTTGTTACCCATGAAACCCTGATTAGAATTAATGTGTCTAGAACGGTTCATATAGGGCTCCCCATCTATTGGTATCGCTGATTACATTTAACAAAAATTCCAAGCAATGATCAACTTTTTTGAAATATATATACAAGCCAATAAAAATTTTACAAGTACATATCACGAAATACTTTACATACAGGAAATTACTCTACAATGTTACTAAGGACGATACCCCAGAGAGCAAAGTACCCTGGGACAATTAATCATAAAAAAAGAGAAAAAGGTTTCGTGAAACTTAAACATACATCTAACTATAAACATGTGTACTAATAAAACAGTATAAAATTTAAGGTGGTGGCATGTGGCAAGTTAGGGACGATCTTAAGCAAGTCGAACAGTTTAAGGATAAACTGCAAGGTTATTTGTAATATACTTGTGATCAAATGTGATCAAACGATTTAGCCACGAAAAATATCTCGATAGAGACTAGCGACATAACGAGCAGATGTCCTTAAAACAGCTTTCACTAAAATCTCTCACGACGCCATTTATGCAAATCTGCCAAGATTTCTCATATTTTCTATAAGCTGTAAATTTAAGAAACATCAAGTTGTGAAAGCACGGAAAATGTTTCTAAATGTCAAGCTTTCACGCAATTTTAGTTATTTTGCAACTACATCTGTATGCAAAAGAAACAAGGATAATCCTGTACTTTTACAAATACAAAAAACAAATACACAAAGAAACAAGAATAATCCTGTACTTTTACCTGAGTTTGTTAACGCGGCTTGATAGATAACGCGAACGAGATTCTTGCAAAGCATTGCAAAGCATGTGAAATTCAGAGTCGCTGATGAAAATTTTCTCATGAGAAAATTCATTGTTGACTTGCATGGTAGATGGCTTTAAGGATGGATTGTGACTTGATTTGCTCTGGCAATGCGACTTAGCAGACCCACTTCCGTGCATGCGCTAGGCTTAACCACTCCTTTTTGTAGTGTGATCACGTGATTCAACCACGTACACTTCCTTTCATCCCAGTAGAGCCTCGCAGTGGGTAGTGGTTCAACATTGATCAATTTCTCCATTACTCAAACTTCTTAATTCTTTACAATGTTTAATAGTTATTTTTAAGAGCTTCTTAATTTTGATGCCCTTTATATAGCATCAATTGAAAAAATTAGCCTTGCTAGAAAATTTAATAGTTAGTTTTGTAGTTTTCTGATATATAGGAACAGTGACACATACGTCGAGCATTTCAAAATAGCCGTAGCTACTCAACAAACGGAAAACAATCCAGTGAAGCAAATTCAGAACTTGCATGGAAGAATGAAATGCTCATCTCGTGAAATTATTCTCAAAAAAATCCGCCGCTACTCCAATGCTGTTAGAATAGGGGAGCGTATTCTTATTTCTTTTATTCAATGGTTTATGCCAAACAGGCAATCATTTGAGTTCTACGTTTTTCAACTTTGATCGCTTCTTGAATTCTTTGTTTATTTGAGTTTTCATGTTAATCTATTGCTATTATGTACAGTGGCATCCCGTTGAATTGGATTTACATAGGAGAGGGGTAGCCAGCAAAAACCTTATGACTTTGATGTAGTAAGGAAATCCAAATGGAATTTTGAAATTAGTCCATCTTGCTGAAAGGCTGAATTTCCAGGATCACGATTTAACGGAAATTAAAAGTCTGAATGAATGGCAACAAAACGAAAGTGCAAGATGAATTTATCCAATGCGTATAATTTCTAACTTCAATTTAGGACCTCAGTCAAATTGAGGTAATGGTTGGACTTATAATCTAATTGAATAAATTCAATTCGCATTGGTTCGAATTGTGTGTGTGAACACTGTGCAAGATAAATTCAGTATCCTGACACATGCGCAGAACAATCACTGAGAGGTCGTTTCTAGGCAACAACTTCGAAATTTCAGCCAGAATTCCCACTTTTGTGTAAAATTGCTTACGCAGTACAAGACTGCTATCCGAACTAATTCAAGCCTGTCTCCTAAGTGAAATAATTTTGTTAGGATAGCCAGGGATGGATTTACTAGAGGAGGTGTAGAGGGTGTGACACCTTTCCCAAATACTTCTGTTTGTTTCGATAAATTTTGCTTTGATTCGGTAAAAAGCATTTTTGGGGGTCAGTAGCAGCAAAATGGTACAAAAAAATTACTTCATTTATCTTCTAATCTTCTTTGCCGTGAAGTTAAAAGCTGAATTTTTGAAATGGGCGTTTCCATCATTTCCCAGTCACCTGAAGGGTGTGGCACCAAAATCCAATCACTATGTAACACCCCCTCCCCAATCCTTACTGATTAAATCTGCTCTGTGGATAGCCGCTCTCCAATTCTTGCGGATAGCTAGGGTCTTGCGTGATTATGATACCAATCTTAACGTTTGGTTGTGGATAAAGACAAAATCAATATGGGTCTGGGATAAAAACTATGTGAACAAAAAGCTTATGGCCCATCTCACACCCAATCGACACAGCGAGCAGTTCGGGATACTATGAAATGAAGGTTATCTCAGCTTGAGAAACAAATAAATCGCTATAGTTTGCAACATATGCAGCTGCCTTTGAGTTTTCAAATTTTAAAAACCAGGTGCAAAGTGACAGTGGTAGAGGCTTATTTCCCGCTATGAACCAGAACACACTTCTCAAGAAGACGGACATTTGTCTATGTTCATAAGTGCTTACAAGAGAACTTAAGGTGCACATGATGTCCTAACTGTATTGCGTCAGGACTTAAAGCCTCAACTGGATAATGACTATATTGTTAGGACAATATTCATAGATTTATCGGATGCTAACGACTAATGATCTAGCTTTTGCAAAATTTCTTCCATTTTATCTAGGGTGCCCCATGAAACTGGCTTGAGACATTCTTTCAAACTACTTCTTAGGTCTGCTCTACTTTGACAAATACATCTCTTGTAAACTATGTAGATGATATCATATCAAAACTAATCAATGTTATAAAACAGGAGACCAACAATTCTCTTACATACCTTGCTAATTATGAACTGAATTCTTACCAAGAAAATTTCATGCACTTGTCGCAAAAAGGGATTAAACTGATACCATAAGGCACAGGATTCTTATTCAAGCGAAAACATTATAAACTTATCTTTGGAATTCATATTCTGAACATAGCACAGAGCAGCTAAATGTCTTTAAAATTCTAAAATCTTCCATTGTTTTGCAGTGAAGAAGTTACTTATCAAAATCCTTTTCTTCCATTTCCCCTTCATAATTCCCCAGCACGAACATTACATTTTCAATACAATGGACATCATTAATCCCAAGGAGAATTGCTTTCCAAGTAACAAAATACACAAGTTCGGCTACGATATCTTTGAACCTATCTATTATCAGAGCTGGAAACGTGCAAAATTCTGAATTAATGCAAAATTTTTTGAAACGAGAATCGAGAATCGGTCAGAGAAAGTCCTAAATGGTCTTCACGTTTTCTAAATAACTTGCATGGCAAACCAAACAAATTTCGGTTCAATTGCTCAAGTTGCAGATTTTGGATCATGTGCCACAAATTTCAAATGAAATCTGCAAAATATCTGATCTAATTTGATAAACTAAAGCCGACACATCCACAATTCATCAATGGTAGGACGGTTTTCATTTTGTTTAACTCAAATTTACGTTATCGACAACGAAATTGTTAAGTCAACGAATTATTATCTTAGCTAGTAATGTACTTGAGACACCACAAGGATCTGGTCTAGGCTCTTCCATATTACTTAATTCCATGAATAACAAGTCGTGTTCAATAAAAAGACAATGTTACGTTGTTGATAATGATCTCGGATATGCTACAGCATATTGAACTTTAAAGCGAGAACACGAAAAGCGTTATAACAATTATACAGCAATTGACCCCTTTTTGTCTGTATAATAACTAAACGAATAATTTGAAGTTCAGCGTTTGATATATGACATATTTTACAAGATGTAGTAGGCCCTAGCTTTTGTATGGTGTAAATCCCTTTAACAAGTTATATATAATATCAAGTCATATCACTCTTGTGAGTTAGTTCTCGGAGCATTTAGAGCTTCTGTCAAAGAATGCAATCAAAAGTAATATGTTAAAAGATGCCGGCAATGTTCACTTGCGACTAGATGCAGTTATGGAAAAAATTGACGACGCCCATAATATGCTTCTTGATTGCTCTTCGCGTATCCAGAATCCCAATGCCGTAAATGTACGGATCGAGAAGCGTGTTGGCCATTGCAAATGCGACAGCATTTGTTCGCAATGATGGGCTGACAGTGAGAGCTTTACACATTTCCAGGGTGAAGACAATCGATAAAGGTGCCATACAAACTATATAAGCCAACACAACTAGTCCAGCAACAATAGCAACTTTTATCTGTTTTTTCCACAATTCAGAGTATTCGGCTTCACTTCCATATGCACCACTTGGACAAACCTTTGACATTTTAGACCGGCTCAGCTTAAAGAGTGACACTTGAACTCCAGTTATAATTATTGTTGTCAGAATAATGAAGATGGTGGCAATGATTTGAAACACCTCGGTCTCGCCTACAATAGTTCGTTTGTTTGACAAGTCATCACTTAGAACTGTATATATTCCAAGCACAGCTCCCAATACCCAGAAGATTGCCAGCATTATGTAAATTCTACGATTTGTCAGAACTTGATAGAGATGGAAGCTGTAAACGCAGGCGATGTAGCGCTCAATTGATAATGCTACAAGAGCGAGGCTGGATACAATGATTGTTACAACACTGTTGAAGAGTACCAATTTTCGGAAAAAAATGCAAGTAATGGAAGCTGTTGTCAAGTTGAAAGCCCTCATAAGCAGGGTGAAAAAGGCCGTTACAGCAATCTGCAAGCCATCAGATATTGAAAGGCAAAAAAGGATCTTGTGTCGTGGTAAAGTGAGCTCGAGGTCTTTGGCAAGAATCTTCGAAATGAGCACATGAAAAGGCAGAGCCAGGCATATAAGTATCAAAGAAAAACTTCCCGTCGACGCAGGAATGCAACTGTACTCCATTGAAATCTTCACGCAGGCAGTATTGTATCAAAGCCTCTATTAACTCGCATCCACTTGTCAAGTTAACCTAGCAATGTAAGTGCATAAATGTGCAGTGATCAAATTTATGTTTGTGAAAAAACGGGGGTTCAGCAATCTAATACCTGAAAATCTTTCTTACTATACTGAAAAGACGGGGGCAATGTTATCGAAGGTTTACGAACTCGAGTAGCTGCATTTGCTTCTAAAATGAACGACGGACTAAAAGCAAGATGTATCAGGATTTTGCTAAAAATGTTGGAACGGGAAGTAATATAGATTTTACATAACAGTTCGGACCTAAAACGGAAGGTTCGCACAAAACACAGATCCAGTACACTTGCAGACATAGACACGCTCTATCTTTTCTTTGAACACACTAGCCTATTATAAACCATCTCGATAAATCCATCACAGAAACTGCCCCCATGGCACCTTGGGAAAAATTGCAGTTCTATAAATAGCTCAATATAACCTCAGGAGGGTCTCTGATGTAGCCGCTCTGTATCCCTTGGTAGTACAACAGACACTTAGCGCTATTTTGTCTCACAGTAAGATAACAATAGTGTGACAAATACAATTTGGACTAAAGGGACATGTAGTGAGCAGGTGAAGAAGGCATATTACTTTGTTTCAGTACACACTTATTTTACAAAAATATAATTTATAAGAATATTGAGGCTCAAAATCACTAAGATTTAGGAATAATGCCAGGCTCAAGCTTCACAAAGACTTAAGTTTTTTATTTATCTAATTTTTCTAACAAAGCAAAAAAATGTCATTATCACGCTATACACTCATCCATTATGTAATAAATTAACTCTTCAGTTTTATTCAGTGACTGGATTTGGTGTATTAATAGCAAGTTTATTGTTCTGTTCTGTTACTTTTTAAGTTTACGATGAAGCAACACATCCAAGAAGTTATGAATTGTTTTCTTTGATCGTAAGGCAAATTGAAAGCTCGTTTCAGCCAAGAAAAATTCAAGAAAAGTCTTGTGCTCAAAATCAAAACTTTTTAAGAACATCGAGGCTCGGCAATAGTTAGTGTGAAAGAACGCGCTCTAACGCAGTCTCGAAAGACGCCTGCTTGACTCTGCTAGTCTTTTCCTCTATTGTTTTGTTTGTCATGTGTGAAAAGGAGTTTTTAGCCTTTGAATAGCGCTGCGTGTTATGCAGAAAATGACCATTATCCGTCAGCTTCAAATCGGCAGCCTCTTTGGCAATCATGATTTGCATCTGTTCTTAGATTATGTAATATACTAGCGCAAAATGATTTTATGCTGGTTCCTGGCTTGAAGTATATATTTTTATACACATTTGTAGAAAATGATTTATCAAGGCGACTGATCAAGAAAATCGTAACAAATAACGAGTCTTGTCGTGTTTCATAAGACAAGGTGAATCAGCAGCATCATCTGATTATGACAATCAAAACTGTTTCATTCGAACGAAATTTAATAAGAAAGTAAGAAAGAGTTTTTATTGTTATGTTTGAATTTTCCAGCTTCAACGAATCTCATATCAAGCTCCACGTTTTAAATTTCAGCCCCAAGAAAAGGGCTAAAAACAAGCTTATAAAAAGTTCTGTCCAGTCGATACAAGAAGGATTTTACATTAGATTCATCTATACACACTTCAAAAATATGAACATGTTCAAGGAGTTTTCCCATGCTATTTGCCTACAGTGACGCTACGCTCCAAACTTCGTGACATAAACCTTAACAAAGGTGCTGGGAAAAACCTGGACGTTGGCTTGCAAAGACGACTTGATGAAGGGAAAAGTTTCTCTAAATCACAAAACAGTTCCATTTTGATACTCTGTAAGTCTTATCCAGAAATTTACAAGAAGTCTTATCCAGAAATTTATCAACAGTTTTCAGAAGTGTATGAATACATAAGTATTAAAACACATCACAAAGGAGATCGGCTTAAGTCAAGGACATTAGCATTCAAGTCAGAAAATAGTTGTTTTGTTTGTTGAACACATAATTTGACTTTCTCCAATATGTTAAATTTTATAAAGCTTTGGTTTTTCTATCTTACCAAATCATTTCCAATAATCATTCTAACATCTTTACTCAGGTACCCAGGGTATAACATCTCTGGCATACGATAAATATATGTTATTTGAATTATCTTTCAGTTTGATAAAAACAGGTCCATCCAGTAGCGCACCCCGGGGGAGGGGGGCTGGGAGGGACACGTCTCCCCCAGTTCTTGGCAGGATCAACTGTGTATTTCGTTTAAATTCGATGAGAAAATGTCGGGGGAGAGGTAATATTTTGGCAGCATCCTTCTTGTGATGTAATCCTATGATTTTCAAACTGCCTTTCCATAGCCAAAAGCTAGTTACAAGCGTTCCCTTGATGTAAAATTGTCATTTCTTGTTGGTAAAAGAGCGTTTTCTGATGCTTAAAAGGGCGTGGCCTAATTTGTTTTGTTTTGTCCCCCCCCCCAGATCGTAGTGGCTTGCGCCGCCATTGGGTCCATCAAAGTTTAAAATGCAATGCAGCCAACTACTATTTTCATATTTCAGAGAGTTTTAATTTCTTAGTTGATTGAAGTAAATTATCAGATGATTTCAAATTCGTTGATGTTTCTGCGCTCTTCTTAAAAGATCAAACACGAATAAACAAATTCTCATCCAGTATTAGGATCTATAACTAAAAAAACCCAAATTTCAAATGTTCACAGTTGCTTTACTCCTGTATCATATGCAAATGTTGATCATTTCTTACCTGACCTTGCTACTAATTGCCGAATGTATTCGCTGTCAGCGGATCATAAAATTCTTTCAGTCAGAATATATGTATTTTGAAAATTTTTACCGTCAATTGGTCCTTGTTTCAATTAAGTAACAAATATTTAAGAATGAAGTGCAAAATATTTTTAAATGCTTATAAAGCCTCATCACGATTACCACCAATGTAAATTGTTGGAACATTTTACTTCTTTTGATAAAGAGAACCACGAAATGTAGGTGTACTAGATACTTTCTGTTCGATATGCTGAAGTCACAACCTCTGGCAGTTGCAAATGTTTACCACTAGACCTGTTTCGGTTCTTAAGAAAAATATCTTTCATCACTTCCGAGTCTAAATTCTTTTTTGCTTTATAATCTTCAGTCATTGTTAAATCGCAGAGTCCACTTGTGATTGTTCAAAATTATTACTTTTTCTCCCAGTTCGGTCCAACCTTCCTTTCATACCAACCGCAATGCTCTTTCCTGAATTCGATTTATATTTTGAATCAATGTTCTTTCCATGAGACATCCAAACCACTGGACAATTACCATTGGTTTTTTTCACAAATTTTTACAGTCATTTTATTATATCTTTGAAGTTCCGATCGTAATTGTTACGTCAATGTTTTTGTTTCTTAATTTGTGATAATCGTGGTGCAATCTGTTTGCCATGCATAGATTTTGGTGTTATCAGCGGTGACAATTACAAACTGTTGTGTTTATCACAAGCAAAATTTATTTATAAAAAGCATTGGACGACCGACTGAGCCTTGTGAAACACCAATTTAAAGCCCTTTCCACTCAATAAAGATCCATAAAATTTTTCCTGCTAAACCCTTTTTCAACGCTTTTCGCAACCCTTCAACCCTTTTTGCAACCTTGCAAAAAGCTTAACAAAATATATTGGGTGTTGCAGTTTTCCCTCAACCCTTCTAAAAGCCGTTAGAAAATAGTTCACGAAAAAGTTATTGCTACATAAATTGCGCATACCGTAATTAATTTTTTATGCATGATTAGCCCCATCAGTCAAGACTGGTTGTTTTCGAGGGGGCTGTGATAAAACTAGAATCAATTTGAAAAATGAAAGTTTGGGCACAACAATATCTCTATACGGCTGTAAGCGTACGTTTTGAAAGCATTTTCTTAGTATACATTAGGAAACCGGAAATGTGAGAAACCTAAATGAACGTAAAGCCTCTATGCCTATTCCCGCAAAATATTTGTCAAGTTGTGCTCCAAAGTATCTAACATTATTTAGCATTAATATGCGATTGCCAATTTCGGTTGCTTAGTTATTGATCCTCTTCAAACGACAATGTCAAGGAAGTAGAGAAGCAGAATTTTAAAATGAAACCTTAAACGAAATGAAGCAAGTTGCTTCTTCTCGTGTGTCAAGTATGGACTAGCATTTGCTTTAAAATTCAGAGATTGGAAATTCTTGAACTTTTATTCCAGAAAAAAATGTTGTGTTTTCGTTAGATGCACTCTTGGACATTAACCTGTCATTTAAAGGAAGAATAATTTTATTTAGTCAGTTGGCTTTTAGGCGTAAAGGATAGATAATATATAAAATTTGAAACCATATATATCTTGAATTTGTACATCGTTTCATTGGGATAGGTCATACCTAGGCCGAACTTAATAGGGAATAAACGTGTACTAACGTTTTTGCTGTGAGAGGTCCTTCAGGGTCACGGGTACCAAGCGAAACAGGGCCGGTTCCTCGACAGAGAGCATCAAAAATTGTAAAATAATTGAATCACTAGTACATTTGGATATATTGTTTTGAACTTAGATGTATAATAAATGTTTCATACAGTGCACACCTGGGGGGGAGGGGGAGGCAAGGGAAGCGGTCTCCCCCAATATTTTGGAGGACAATGGTCTCTTGTTCTAAAACAATTGGAAAATATGACGTCATCTTATCAAAACAATAGGCTTGCTCCCCCTGACCAAGTGCCCGTCCCTGGTTTCCTACTATGAACATTTTTGTAAAATGAAGTATATTTAGTATGCTGCAAAACGTTTTATAAAATTTTTCAATATTGTTGTACTTTAAAGGTTTTACAGCTAATCAAATATTAATACGTATTACTATTTTTCGTGATGTAGGTAAGTGGAGATCTCTCATCTGAACTGAATATCAGAATATGATTTAAATACTGCTTAAATTTTTTAAATGTTTGGGTCAAAGATAAATTTTGGGCATGTTACTCGTTTGCTTGCCAAGTAGGCCATCAAATGCCAAAGTTCTCTTTTCTTCTTAATCCCAGGAAATACCATCCTTGTATCTGGCTGATATTTTTTAGGGTTCTGAAAGAAAAGTGACATTTTTCGCAATATTCTGGAATCTGTCTTTCCGGGCGATACCTTGCAGCCAAATTGTGATATTCTTGCGACAAAAACTCTTCTACCTATTTCTTTATTTCCTTTGTTGAAAAAGCTGTCATTTTGACAGTCTTTCTCATTGCTTATAATATATCCTTTATCGTTGATTGGATTGTTGCAATAGTAGCAACGAAAACAAAAACATGACATATCCATGACCTTGAACTCAACTCTTGTGCCAAAGCTATAATGTAGTCGGCTAACAAGCCCTCTGGGTGTTTGATCTCCGTTCCTCAAGATTAATGGCCGCCTTTTACAGTCGTCAGTAAGCGAACCTGAGATCCTGAAGATAACTTTTATCAGTTCCAAACGAATCCCCTGCATTTTGAATGTTCCTGAAGCAGTCACATTGAATTGCTTGAGGCTTTGTCCAGAATTTTTAAACGAAATCACGACAGGATCAAAGTTTCTTTCGAAGATCTGTCCAACCTGGCATTTGAAACCGATAGTTCATAATAATCTTTAATGGGGATTTGCAGATTGAAAATTTGACAAGCAAAGCTTTTCCATTGATACTAACTGAACTTGCGCTGCAATAACGCGGCGAGATGTAACAGTTTCCAAGTTTAACTGCTGGGATACAATTCAAAACGTTCATATGTTTGTCTAGAATTGTCAGCCAATCGACGAGGTGATCTGGAATGGTTGGCCAATTCATAACATTAGCGAATACAGCCTTCACCTTTTTCACATCACTCTCACTTATCACAGATAAAGGACTACTTTCATGTTGATTCGACTCAGCTCCTTTAAGGGCTGTTAAAAGCACAGCCACATTGGCTACGATAGTCAGAATTGGTATCATTTTGACGGCATCTTTGATTGGTTGTCTGGTTTTGGAGTCTTAGTATCTATTTCATAAGCAAAGGTGAGGCTTTTATTGTCAACCAGCTGATGGACGATTGGATAGCAAGCTAAAAAAGACAAAAGGTGCCTCTACAATCCCGGACAAAAATGTTGAGACAAAATGCAATTTTTGTAATTTTCTATTTTACCTTGCCCCTGTAAATTCGAATTCCCCCTTTCCTCCTGAAGCAATGTTGGATTTGTAGTTCTATCATTTTTGCATCAAAATCATGCATTCAACATTGAATTGGGAAGGAGGAAGCTGTTTTTCAAAGGAAAGAGGAAACATAAAGTTTTCTTGAAAAGTCTCGACTATTTTTGTTCGGGATTGTAGACAGGGCCGTCCTATAGGGGGCGTGAGGGGTAACATCCCCCTTGAAAAAAATCTGTCAGCAAGTTTTTGAATTTTTCGGCAAATAAAAGATTGCTCACCCACTGTGTCGGCGAATGGGACCTGGAAACCCCCTTTGAACACAATAGCTAGCGACAACACTTCTTCTAGACAACCAGGTTCTCTCTCCAGCCAGAAACGTTCCCTGACAATTTACATGCAGCATTTGCCTCTAATATTTAGATGTCAAAGAAATCAGAAATGTATTAATATTGGTTTTTTTATTTAACTAAATCTTTAGCATCTGCATGGATATCTAACTATTAATCGGTATCAAAATATTGAAGAGACGCGACGAATGTTAAACCATTCCGGGATATCTGGTTTGCCTAATGATGAAACCCCTCTTGTGTTGTCTTCTTGTACCCTGGGTGCCAGAGTCTCTATTATTTAATCTCAGAAATATAGTTCAAAACTAGTCACAGGGTTCCCTCCGCTGCACCACTCATTATTTGCCACCACAGCCGTCTACAACACTTTATCCCCGGATTCATAAAGCAGCCTTACTCAGGATTCTGTTACTCAGGATAGCCTTCTTAAAGCCACGTTTAAAAAGCTAGAAAAGCAAATACTTAAAAATCATCATGACCCCTAGACCCCTTAAGCCACTTTCTTATATGTCGTGTGTCTGCAGGGCCATTGCGATTAGGGACAGAATCTATGGCAATTACACCAAAGGTGCCATGGACAGGGACCGCGGAAGTGCGGGGGACTTTCCAATAATTTCCAAAATGTACTTATAACAATACAAAAGACGCCTTTCTCTTAGTTTTAAGCATACTTAGGCCCCCAAACCTTTAAGCCCCTTCAATCTTTAATATACTACGCCGTTAATGGCCGTTGATGAGGAGGGGTGGGTGTGTTTAGCTGCCCCCGAATGACAAGCGAGCCTGTGTTTGGTTGGAATTCTATTTTGGCAACCCTATATTATGCTACAGATCTGGAGACAGTGAATCATTTGGACGATTTCATATACAGAGAACTTTGAAATAAATGCATGTATATTGACTATGATGATTGGTTGTAAAGCCTTTAGGAGTTAACGATTGAAGATTGAAGATGATCGGTGAAGTTATCACAACCCCTCCCCCCTCAACCTTTTAGGACGGCATCCCTGAGTCACACGATCAACGACCGCGTGTGGCAACTAAAACAAAATAAATTTAAGTTCCAAGCAGGGCGGTAGAAGAGGGGAGCCTCAGAGGACTGCGCCCCTCCTCTTTTTTCTGGGTGCCAGTGTCACATCTTGGATTGAACCGATATTAATTTTTGACATTTGCATTCATGTGTACTTCAATAGCCCTCTTGATCACTGAAAACTCAAAAAAAGCTGGCAAATATTTCTACTTTAAATTCTTTGTTTTCAAAATTTTTCTACTCAAGTAACAGGTAGACATTGGGAAATGATTAAACCCTAGAAAAGTGGAAGTGTAAAGAAATCGATGTTGAGAAGCCATGCAAACGATAAACAACTAAATCGTTCATTTTGCATACGATATAGAAAAAGCTCTATCGCCCCCCTCTACATTTTTTGGCTCCACACTACTGGCTTTAATAGTTTTTATCGCTTTTGTGGTTTTCATGAGGATGGTTTCCATAGCTTGAGGGTATTGCCCAGAGGAAAAATACTTTGAAACAGTGTTTATCAAATCATTTTGATAAGTAATGAAGAGAAAAAACAACCATAGAACAATGCTTTTGGAAAGAGCAAAAAATCATTTAATGGCGAGGATCATTTGTTTGAGAGGAGCAAATAAATGTTTTGTCCTTCATAAAGGCCATAAGATCTGCTCTCTCTCTCGTCTTCTTTATTCCAGCAAAAATAAGCTTTGTTCCTGGTTCAAATCTCTTTGGATTTTTGAGAAAGTTGTACTTGTAAACCAACCATGCAATGCTAGACTTGTCTTTTTTCACTTGGCAGTGACCGTACCTTGCAAAATATCTCTTGTAAATCTTGCTTCCTCGACGCAGATTACCTTTACTAATTTGCGATAATGGTCCTGAAACTTCACGATTGCAGGATTCAGGACCACTATAAATATGACCCTGCTTGTTAACGAGATCATCGCACCTGCGGCACCGGTAACAAAAGCAAGGAATCTTTTTAACCTTATATTCCACTCGAACTCGAAACTTATAAAATACCTTGTTGAAGTCATGGCCTGGTTCTCCATCGTCATATTGTGTGTTATAAAACAACCTCTGGTACAAATTCGTTGGTTTGGTACAATCCCATCGCAGCATAGCGTTTATCTTCAAAGTGACTTTCAAGACCCCAAGACCGATACCGCGAATTCTCACTCTAACAGTAGATTCAGAATTCACTAATGTTACCCCGTATTTTCTTTTGGTATCAAACACGATACGCACTGGCTGAAAGTCGACATCCAACAACAATTTCGCCCATGTCGGCATGGGTATACGATAGTGTAGGACGATACTTATAGGGTCCTTGCAGACTGAAATGCGAACTTTGAGAGGCTTTCCGTCTATTTTAACCGGTTCCACGCTGCAATAATCGGGTGTCTGATAACAGTTTCCCCTTTTAACTACAGGCAGGCAAGCCAAAATATACATGTGCTTGTTGAGAATAGCGAGCCACTCTGCAACCTCTGTTGGCATATCCTTCCATTTCATGATTTTGCCAAGCTCAGTTTTTACTTGCCTGACATCATTAATGCTGACTGAACGAGCCGTTCTTGTTGATTTTGCTTCCATGCAAATAAGAGAAGCTACCAGAAACATTTTAAAGTGAATTGCATTCATGTCGATCGTTGCAATTAGACAGCAACTTTTATTTAACAAAGAATAGATAGTATTCTCTATTATGTCGTTCTTATTCTAACAAGAAAGCGCATCGAATTACCTTGCTCTTGTAACCTAAGATCCAGGGATGTCATAGCGATTGATTTCCAGGGGAAGAGGGGAGGGGCAAAGAAATGAATGTCCCGATAACTTTGGGTAGAAGAGCACGAGAAGAGTTTAATTTCAAACAATCTTTTGGTGGTACAAAACTTGAAAATGGCTTTGAAAGAAGCAAACATTTAGTATACTAAAGCTTTTTGTCTGACACTCTTCAGAGTTTAAAACGTCAGAACATAGATCGAAAACTCTACACTAGGAAATATATATACCCAGTTGTGGATCGAAATAAACCAATCAGAAATGCTAGCACATTACTGTTGAGGTTGACCAATCAGTGCCGCTTGCCTATTTTTAGAAGGTTACCAATGGAGTCCTAAGGTGAAAACGAACTCCTTTTGTCTACACAGTAGCGGTTTTTCGTGCCTATGTAGATAGATTCCAAAACTGCTAGGTGGAACGACGATCAGGCTTTATCAATAATCCGAACATTTCGCCATTATCGTTTTTTGCACAATCTGGGTTTTCCAGTAAATGCTGCCCGATAGCAACCTGCGATTCTGCTATACAACCTGCGATTCAACCATACAAAATGCATGCACGGGTTTGGTTTGACCGAAAAATAGAATTGGATATGGCACTGTTCCTAGTTCAGTGAATCGATGGTAGTATTGTTAAACAATTTTCCAGGCTTATTTTTATTTTGTTTTTGCAGCTGCAGGAATCATCACCAAAGTATATGGAAAGGCTGGAAATGTCAAGCGAAGAAAACTGCAAAATATCTAAACTTGACGACAAAAAGGAACCTTTTCCTAAAACAAGTGCACAAATGATTGGCTGGCGAGCTTCGAAAGTTTCGACACATACCTATGGAATTCCAGAATCAAGAGCAAGAGGGAAATGTGATGTCTTGCGCGTATTACAATGGCCACACGAAGGACTTTGAAACTCTTCAAACAACCGGAATTGCTTTCATGTAAAAGTAAGAGGAAACATTGAGCATTTTGCTGATATGATATGAGTATTTCACATATTCATGTTTAAAAGTAGAATGATTACAATCTAAAAAGTATTGATAACCTTTAATTGTTCAAAGAATCTCTCTCGCTTTGTCGTAGCTTTCTTGAATTTTACAGGAAGTGCTTTAATAGAAATGGAGTTAAATTTTTTCAGAATAGTAACATTCTACATGACCAGTAGGGAACAGTTCTGTAATTTGAATTGATCTAGTTCTAGCAAAAGCAACCTTGAATTTGGAACTCCACAGGGCTCATACTTGGGACCCTTGCTTTTTATGCTATATAGTAATGACTCTGAGAACTATCTGGGAAGCATAATCCCAAATATGTAGGCAGTTGATACAAGTGTAACTATTGCATCTGAATGAACTTCTACTAGACTCAAAACACGAAAAATATAAGCTGGAAAATACATCAAAACAGATGGAAAACTGCCTGATACTGTGCTCAAGAATGAAGTTATCAAAAAGGCTGAAAAGAAAAGATATATAGAAATCAACATTGAGAAAAGCTTTTATTGGAAACAGTAGTAGAAAAATCTGTCAAAAAATACAAATTGAAAGGGGGGCTTAATTCATTGGGAAAACTGAAAAATGTCCTTTTCTTAATGATTCCATATTTCTTACGAGTTTTGGCAAATTCAAAATTAGAAGCCATATCCCCTTTAAACTCAACATCAGCCACTGTTTTTTTCACTTACTGTGAAGAAAGGAGAAGGGAGCAAAATTTGTTGCATGAATTCAGGAGAACTGGGTTTACTGGTTTCAAGAATTTATTGAGCTTACAGATGAACGTTTATAAATCCATGCATATTGAATAAGTACAAAGCTTTATAGCTATGCAATGGATTATGTTCCTGTGTTTAAATTCTGTTATAGGACTGTTGCTGATCATCTTATTTGCCATGGAGCTGCTTGAATAAACTATGAATCATAGAATAATGACTGGCTATAATTTGTATAATCAATGTGCTATAATTTTGTCAAGGAAATTTAGCAACACGATGTAGATTAAAGAAAACGTTTTGAAGAAAAAATTCATGATATGACGACTGTCTGTTACAAAAGATTGGCAAAAATCACAAAAACCTTAATCCAATCCAAAAAGTGTCTTTTGTTATTGGTCTTTTTTTTATTATCTCGGATTCAATAGAATCTGGTGCTGAATTTGATCTTGCTAAATGTTGTGATTAAAAAAAAGAATAAAAACTATTACAAGATTCCAAGTACATGTTTTACTCTCTCATAAAATGGTATCATTTCTGGACATTTGTTGCTCCTACGCATTTCAAGAGCTTGAGGCATCCAATCTTCTATCCAGTTTGCTCTCCTCGAATGAGAGGGATGGGTAGAAAGCCACTCAGCTGGGCTTTGGTCTTCTTCAAGTTTATCCATCCTTTTCCAAAAATTTGATATTTTTCTAACATCAAAACAAGCTCTAGCTGCAAGGTATAGTCCAATACAATCAGCTTCTTTTTCTAAATCCCTCTGGTATGGTAAATGTATCAATATATCTTGTAACTTGCTTTCAAGAAGGTTCAAGAAAATGGCAATAGCATCTGTTGGAATAACAGTCCATAACAAAGTAATGATTATCAAGTTAAATATGCTTGCAAAACCACTGAAGCTCAATTGTTCTGCTGGGTGCTTTAGTAGGACATGAGCTATCTCATGACCCAATACGCCTGCTAGTTCATCATCATTTTGTGCTGCCTCTAGCATGCCAGTCATAACAAAAATTTCACCATTTGGAAGAACAAATGCATTTATAACATCACTGTCAACTACAATTATTTTCCATGACTTATTTGTAACTTCTGGACAGATATTGTTGTTAAGAATTTGTTTTGCTATCTTGGCCACTCTGATATGACTTGGATGATTGGCTGGTAAATAAGAGTCTGCTAAATCTTTACTCAAAGCAATAAATTCTTTCTCTGCTATTTCCTTGATTTGGTGGTCATTCATGATCATCAGCTGCTTTCTTCCAGTCAAATCATTCTCTTCTAGGTGGTAATTGTAATATGCAAAACACAGTCCTATTGTGCTGAAGACTATAATTATGATTTTGTCAGTTCTCCTTCGGACACCGAGAAAAAATATTTTTCTCTGATTTTCTGGTAAGCTTCTCCACCATTTACGAAGCTGTCTGCCCAGTAGAACTGCGCTAATGCGTGACAACGGAGAAGCTAGTTTGAGCAACAACGGGCCTATGGCAGGAATGGCATTGCGATACTGACTAGTGTGAAAAATCCTGTGTGTATTCAGAAGCAATGAAATTCGATTTTCGATCAATAGCCGCTTACCAAATTTACTGGAAGTTCTAAAACTGGTATAGGAAACTAGCACACAACTATGCCTGGTATGGGTTGCAAGTACACCGCCTTTTGAAGCTAGGCGATGACTCAAAACTATCCATTTCACGGGATAATTCTTGATATTGTATGAATTCTGCCATACTTGTCTGCCAAAAGTCCTAACAAGATGCATGTTCATTATATTTTGAAAGCAAAGCTATCAAACTGAACTATAAAACCAAAAAACCAAACCAAACAACGTCTTGAAACAGTAATCTCATTTTCATTCTGTTAACCTCTTCTCCACTTTAGAAGCCCTTTAGAAGCAAATGTTTTCGCTACAAATTCCTCAGTTCTTGGAAAACAGACACCGCTGAGCAGGGGGGACTTGGAGGGCTTTAGCCACCCACTTTTTGCCACAAAATGCAAAAATTAGCCTATGAATCGCCAGTCCAGCTTCATTTTATTTGGTTTTAGCCCCCCATATTTTTAGACCTCCCACTTTTCTCAAACGCTCCGCGGTGTCTGGAAAATTTCCTTAGATCTACGAAAACTTGCCTTTTTGCATGGGCTCCGACGCAGGTTGAAAAGTGGGGGGGGGGGGACCAAGGGAGATTTTAACAATAATAAAAACAGATTTTAAAAAAGCTCTGTTGTGTTTAAAAAAAGTGGGGGGCATGGCCCCCTGTCCCTTCCTGTTTTTATTGAAGATATTGTTAAAGTACGCTCCAGCAACTCTGGCCATATCAAAAAGTATCAAATTGAATACTACAGATTGACTACATGTTTCTACAGAGAGGATCTTTTAAGGCTTTTTTCAAACTCATCGAGTTTGAAAAAAGAACAGTTGGAGTGGGTCAAGTTCTCTTTACAGTTGCGTGTTCGTGGCTTTTCGTGATATTTCCTTATAGTTTGATCTAATAGTAGTTATTTCATTTTGCGTCGAAAAATATAATTTATAATCATTTTCAACATGGTTTATTGGTCCCATAGCCATATTGAATTCAAAGCTTTGGTCAGAAACAACCTTTTCTGACCTTATGAAAGGTTGGTTACGTACTCATCTCAAGTATTCTGTGCTTCTTCTAATTTGTCCATGTGAATAATAACTTCGCGGATAACATTTCTAGCTTCAGATAAAAGTCTGAAGAATGAACAATATCTTTTTGGAGATTTCCTCTAATGTTAACAAAACAGAACAGATGTTATCAGCAAATCAATCCTGCAACTTAAATCGTTTACAAAACAGTTGCTTAGTGGTCTTAGAAAGAATTCATAGTATAAAGATGTGGAACAATTAATGTAGATAAAAACATTTTATGATGTTATTTGATACTATCTGAGATGATATAAGCCAAAATTATTTGCGGTAAATTTTATGCTATCGGTATTTTTCCTAAACACGAAATACGAAAAGATGCATTTTTTAAACGCCTCCTTTGAAAGAGTGCCCCTAAAAATGTTGAAAAATTTGAAAGAACAACCAAGGCGTAATATGGTATCTTATCAGCTCTACAGTTCACTAGTCACTTGAGTTGAGTCAATGTTGTTATCAAATAGATAATTCTCATACAACATTGAAAGAGGTATTCAGTTATTTTGTTATTTCATATTTCATACTAGGAACCAAAGTTATTTCATATTTAAAACTAAAAGGCCAAAATTTTTACATCCCCCCCAAAAAATTCTCAATTATTCCATATTTTTATAAGACACTCGTTTTTTATAAGAAACTGGGTATAAGAAACGAGTACTAGACAGTCAGTAAAAATTGAAAAACTTCAGTACTCGAAGCAAAAAAATTGAGAAACTATTAAATCGTGATAAAACTGAGAACAACAATATTTTATAAAATCCAAGAACAAGATTGCCCTGTTGGCCTAGAATTTAAGACACAAGGGATACAAATATACTTCCCACATCTAAATACAGCATCGGAACAGACGCGATTCTCTTGACGTGATAAAAAGGGTCAGGAAAATTTCATAACATCATTCATGGCATCATAATTAAGAAACTCTTAAGAAACAATAAGTACTGAAATTTCCAGAACACTAAGAAACTGGAGTACTCAACATCGACCTTTGTTTCTTATAAAAAAATGAGTGTACCTCTTATAGAGGCACTGAACATCACATGAATCATTCTGAAAACTGTACGTAGTTACTTTGTTTATTATACCTATCCCTGGTGGAGACAATTTTTGCAAGAGAACCCCTAAGACACCATACTGGACTTCCAACAATTTCTTGGTGCCCCCATTTATTTTTCAAGTCAGGCCATCATGTGTCCGTCAAAAAGCGATCACATGACTTTGCAGATAAGGTCACGCGGGACAGTGCATCATCTGGATCTGGAACCCTCTAGGACAGAGTGAGAGTTCAGTTCGTAGAATTGCAAAATGCCACCCATAAATGCAGGCCAATCCGAAAAATCTGCAGAGGAGGATCCATTGATTATAAGTGGCAACAGCAAGGAAATTTCAAGAAGTCAAAGCTACCAAGGAAATTACGGGTATGACTCGCGCTACGGGGCGGCAATCGTCCAAGATACTGTTGAAGATCCCACAATCGAAGTTTCAGGAGCACCTAAAGACGACCGACTCGAGTAAGTCTGCTTTATTTTGCATTTGTGATTCTTAGTTCCAGGGTTTCCAATTGAATATCTTACCGATCAGACTGAATATCGACACTGTAGATTGAATACTGAAATTTTTCGTAAACTGCACTTTACAGTGTTTTCCTTTAGATTTCAGTACCGCTGCTCGCGGTCCGGATAGGGAACATGTTTTGCTGAATGTCATATTGGTAGGAGAGAGTTTCTGGACCTTAGGCGACCTGTGGGGGAGAAGGGGTATGCGAGAATCTGCACCCTGGCCCTTTCCCATAAAAAACATGACAAAAAACATACCCTGTCCCGCAAAATTTATGCCAAAATATAACCCAATTTTTCCAGAATAAACCTGATCCAATAATGATATTTACCACAAGCAAATGTAACTGGAACATGCCCTTTGTAAGAAAACTCTAAAAATCAAAGGAATCTGTTTTCATATACCGTAAAAGTTCTATTAAGCCCCCGGGGCTATTTATTTTTCAGTCCTAGAGGGGGCTTAAAAGAGAGAGGGCTTATTAGAGCAGAGGGTTGGGGTGAGGGCTTATTAATAATTGGAAAAAAATGTTATAAAAATGCTCTTATCCATTTTCTTATGAAAATGTAATACAAATGTTCTCAAAAAACTTTGCTAACAGTTTCAAAATTTCTTAAAATCAATCAATTGTAATGTCCTCATCTTCCTCATAGTAACAAGGGCAGATTTTGTAACAATAGGAGCTTTAGTTTGTTTACATGTAGTTGACTAGCCAATCAGAGAGCTCTACTTCTATGGTATCATCTGTTGGTAACGGCGGTCTAGTGCATCATCTTACCAAATTTAGACTGACTTCTAAGGGGCACAAGTGAATATTTTCATGGGCTGTATTTAATGCACATGATCTTATCATCATCACCTTTTTCAAGAGACCCACCCAGTGCATATGTTTTCTTTCTTTGACATTGGGACCTACAAAAGAGAGGGGGCTTAATAGAAAGGGTAGACTTATTTTGAATTTTTCCTGCTCTGTAAAAGGGGCTTAAAGAGCTTTTACGGTATTTTTTGTTTATAAATTTCACTAATTTTGATACCCTGTTTCAGAATTTTAATGCAGTTTTAAACACCCTGTCCCAGTATTTTTATCGAAAATGATGCTCTGTTCCATGACACACCCTGTCAGGCCAAGTATGGGAGTGCCCCCCTCTATGAGTACTTTAAGCATTTGATTCATCAAAACTTATTTTAATAATTTCTCTTATAGAAACTGGCAAGTTGCTGTGAATTTGATCAAAGGAAGTATTGGAACTGGAATCCTTGGTTTACCACTTGCAATCAAGCATGCTGGTCTAGCCGTAAGTTACTTTTTATTCTCAGGCTGTTTTTTGTTAGTTATACCAATAAGTAATATCAGTTGAGTAAAATTGCATTCTAATGGAAAAATTTTGGTACTCATTTAGATGGGATACCTATCTCAGGGTTGTTTCAAGCAGTGATGGCTCATGGGGTATATATATTTCTAGTGGGGCTGATGACATAATATTCCAAATCTAAAGCCATCGACACACGAAACATCAAGAATAATAAATCACCTTTCCATTCTTTACTACCTCCAATCAACAAGGCCATATTATCATTTTGTTGTCTTAATTGAAAACAACAAGTGCCACTATTAATTATGTGTAATTTGAAATAAACAAAGAAATAAACTTTGTTTTTAATGTTGGTAAGCTTAACTTCATTTTTTCAAGTCTGCTGGACCATTTCTCTCTTCACAAAATAGGTGAGCTCAAAGGTGATGTCCATAAAAACATAGACAACTTGAATATGGCCAACTCATAGACAATATCCTTTGCGTATTATAGCAATTTAAGAATTTTAACAGAACAAAAAGCTCAAACTTTTCATTAATTAATTGTCATATGCTGTGAAGCTAAACTGGTTCAAATTGAAAGCCTTCATTGGAAATATGCAGGCCTGCAGCAGCCTAACCCTCCCATTTTGAGTTTTGTTTGAGGATGGAAAAAAGAAATTTTGATGAAGACTTTACTTGTATGCTTTACCTCAAAGTTTTAAAGCTGAAAATGCGAGTCATCAAATACACACCACTATGCTGTGCCCCACTTCAAGATCAACATTGCCTATCATAACAACAAATATTCAGCTACCGTTGAATTGAATTACTTGGGGCTAGTTGAAACTAGCCCCAAAGGAATGCAGATTCGTGCAGAATTGACCAATCAGAATGCAGTTATCAATTGAATAGTTGAGAATAGTTGAGAATACTTGATTGGTGCATTCTCTTTTAGTTTTGGGCTAGCCCCAAAAGCTCAGGAGATGTATTCTGATATGCGTGTTTGTCTAGTTTTTAAAAGAACCACGGGCATTGGGACCTAAACAAACTGGAGATAGGACAAATGTTGAAACTCAAATGAAATTAGTGAACAGTGCCTAAATAATAAAGGATGTTGATTTTCTTTACGTTTATAAATCTAAAACTTATTTTTGGAAATCTTTGGTGGGGCCAAGCCCCACTAGCCCCAATACATGAGCCGCAACTGGTTTCAAGGCCTATCAACCCAAAACTTCCTACCAATTACATTTTCATGCCAGATGTCTTAATTAGTCCTGCCTGGAAAAGGATAAATTATGCCTGACCCCCTGAAATCAGAACATGGTAGGTCCAATTTCATTTGAAATGTGCTTGTTTATTGGGAAAGTCTTGAGGAAAATTCCATATAAGCAAATTAAAAGCAACATTTGTGTAAAATCTTATTCCAAAATGGGATCCATCTCTGAAATGGCTATGAGAATCTGAAATCCATTAGTTATTGTTTTCCTTTCATTGGTATCTACCCTTACCCCTACTTAACTGACTTGATTCTGCTTTAATCCTTCAATTTTTTCAGCATTAGAATTGATCAACTTGTAAAACAGAACAAGCCAATAGAAGTTCAAGCATTGATACTGCTAGCTTAAGCTGGTTTTCAAGTATTGTTGACCAGAATGTTTCTTTTCATTTGTTTATCCGATAATTTTTTTGTTGTTCTAGCTTGGACCAGCAGTTCTGTCACTCATGGGTTTGTTGAGTTTGCACAATATGCATTTGTTGGTAATTTGTAGTAGAGCAATGGCAAAGAGGTAGGTGGGCCAACAATTTTACAAAAGCCTGGCCATTTGATGGCCATTTGAGGAGAACCATGGCTCTTGCTCCCTTCCAGGCTCTCCTCAAAAGCTGGAGGGGAGCTACAGCTTACCTGGAGATTGCTATGGAGAGTTGTTTATTGCCCCCCTGCTGAAAGTCTTATGACCAAGCCTGTAACACTTAAATGAATTTTCTAGTCATTTTATCTGTATAAACAGAGTTCGTTTCTACCTAAGTTATGTCATGGAAATTCTTTGTTTGAAAAAAGAAAACTAAGTTTCACATATTGTAAAATCATTAATATGCATATCTCCCATAGAGTTTTTAACATTGAAATAGTAATTGTGTAATCAGAAACACAAGTTTGAAGGCACCTTCCAGATTAGAATTTTTGAACATGCAATTATTTGAAAATGCAACGAGTTTAGAATTGCATTGTTTCTGTGTAGATACTACACATTCATTTCTATCTCATTACAATGAAAACATATCCATTTGTTTTCAATATGGCATTTCACACTTGTCACAAATTTGTTTTTAGAGCTTAAGAATTGTGGGCTATTCTAAAGCTTTGCTACCATAAAGTCATGAGAGTTTGGAACGTGTTGCCTACCCCTTCTTCCATCTTCCATAATGATGAAAGAAAAAGTGTTCTGACATGACAACAAAACAATAGCAAGAAAACACGCTTGAAATCATTTATTCATGATTGGTTAATTAAATCCATGTGACCAGTTTTTCACAAAAGTGGGTTGGCAAATTTTAGAATCTGCATTCATACTTTTTTTTGAGTGGAAGAGTCATAAGAGTAGAGATTGATTTTTGCTCAACCCTCCCAAACTTTGAGTTTCAGAATAATCAATGTAAGGAGACCAATGCAGTCTGTCGCCAATACTTTCTAGGAGCAAGGCTTGAGGAATGAAAAGTTGTTTTGTTTTTGAGAAATACCTTTTTAAATTCTTTTATTGTACAAATATATATTAGAAAAAAACCAATTGTTTAATTTTGTTGCTTATAGAAATCATGTTTCCCAACGCATGGATTATGGTGAACTAACAAATTTGGTTTTTTCACATTACTGTAAAAAGTGGAAGAATGCTGCCAGGTGAGTTGATTGATTTAAATGAGCTTAATAAATTCCAATGTTAATCCAAAAGACTGATGCAATATTTTAATTGTTGATACAGAATGAAGGTTTACCTATTACTCTTCCCCAGAAGCGCAAAATACAATTAGATATCCTGTTAATTATCAATTATAGGTATATCTTTTTAGTATTTTGAGACTAAATCTTTATCCATACAGCTATGACAATAAAGTGTAATTTTTGCAAACTCTTTAATGAAATAAAATGTGTTATAGATTATGTACAAACATTAAGTAATAAGTGATTAAGTAATTAAATAATACAAATACAAATATTACTTAAGAAATCATAAAGATAACTTTTTTACATTATTACCTCCATGAAAAAAATGATTGTATGTAGGAGAAGAATTCCTTACAGAAGGCTCTCTTAGTAGCTAGGCTTAAAGAGGAATAACTTGTGTTACCAATTACTACTAGTGGCAACATGTTCCGAACATAAATGCCCTTTATGGCTAGTTTTTTCAATAATTTATTACTGATATCCTATCCATTTTGCAAATTTGTCTTTATTAATCTGTCTTATTAATTTTTAGCATGTTGGTTAACTTTTTCCTCTGCCTTGTGCAACTTGGCTTCTGTTGTGTCTATGTGTTATTTGTTGCTGACAACCTTTACAGGGTAAAAAATCTTACAATATTTTTGTTTGTTTTAGTTTCATCTCAGTTGCACCATTGGCATATGGGAATAATGTTTTGATTCTAAATTTCATTGATACAAAGACATTGTTTCACAGTTCCTAGTCTAGAAAAAGGACCCATTTGTAACCTTCCATTTCCATATGAAATCTGATCAAACTTTTTTCATTTTTGCCTTTGGCATAACTTAATCAGATTAAAAATGTTTATGATAGCAAATTGAAAACAGCCTAACTGTTGATTTCTATTCTCTCTAAAAATACAATGCAACAAAAATGGTTTTCAAAATATTTTTATTTCCCAGAAACAAGAGTACATCCCCATCTACAAATAATTGCTGGAAAAATACCATTCTAGTAGTAGAGTTTCTTAGCAATGTTGGAGTATCTTATAAAGTGCTATTTAGAAGAGCTTTTTAAATAATCTAACAAAAAACAATAGATAAAACATTCTGAAGGGGCTTGGACCATGGTTTTCAAGAGGAATGGTCATGGAAAATCTTGCTGGAACCTTCTGCCCTGGGTTTCTGTACACCCCCTCCCCAGTAAACAGTTAACTGTCTGCCGCTGCATGAGGTAAAATACGTCTGAGCTGGAATATTCTCAGGTAATCTTTAGTTTGCTGTCTTGTGTAATTTGTGTAATTGATGTAGTTTGCTGTTATTAGCGTTCAAACCTAGTAATTTTAATCTTATAGCCAGTAAACAGATTTTCATTTCAAATCAGCTGAATTCTCGCAAAACTGCATGTGAATGCCTTAATGCCTTGTAGCTTCATCTCAAATTTGGCCCTTATCTTTAGTCGGTCTAAGTGTATGCTAATAAAAATATGTACGTTGCATGTAAAATAGTTTGATTGTTAAAAACACGACGTTTCAAGCCGTGAATGGTGCAAAAGTGTTTTTTTTTCATTTCTAGATAAGTGGCCAATCTTTGTCAGTGAAAATTTGGGCTGCCATTTCTCTTCCAGCCTTTCTTGGTTTCAGCTTTATTGATCATCTGACATTCATCTCATACATATCAATAATTGCCAATTTCTTTGCCCTGTTTGGCCTTTTTGGTGTCCTTTATAACGTCATTCCATTGGCTTCCAATCCCACGAAGCTACCACTTTTCAACAGTTTTTCTACTTTTGCCTTGTTCTTTGGACAATCAGTATTTGCATTTGAAGGCATTGGAGTGGTGAGTTTATCTTTATGCTTGCATAATATTCATGACGATTTTCAATTATATTCGACCATTGACTTGAAATGTTGAGCTATTATTTACCGGCAACTGCTATTCAAGGCCTGCGTCACTGTCCCTAAACTTGAGGGCCCAGGGGCCAGCAGTGTGATGAAAATTTCCTCGTACCGTCTCTAGCCCCAATTAAGGACAAAAATTTTGCTGACGCTGTTGTAATTGTGGACTTTGGTTCAATGTTTTTGTTGTTATTTACAGATTCATCTATCCAAATAATTTGAGCTAATTCTAACTATTTATTTCACAAAATCGTGGGGATGCCGTGGCTCCTCTGGCCACCACTGTGGTGAGGGCCCTGTTAATAGAGTATGTTATGAAACAACGAAAGATTGATTTCCTTTTGCCCCGTGTTATTTGAGTCAATTAGTCCTATCTAAGAATAGTTCACCAAAGGTAAAGCAAAGATTTTAGTGTCGTAAGTTTAATGCCATTTGTTTTTTAGATACTGCCTGTCGAAAAGAAGGCGAAGAAACCAAAAGATTTTGTCTTTGTGATGTACTGTAGTATTATATTTGTTGTCATTTTATACATTGCTGTTGGACTGTTTGGGTATTTGGCCTACCCTGATTCAATCAAAGGAAGTGTCACATTGAACCTGTCAGAGACAGGGTAAGCTATTGATTGCCTTAATGCGACCTCTCTTTATATTCTGCTAGAAGCCAAGTTCTTGTGGTGGTTAATTTCATATCTTGATGATTCTCTAGAGGACCTATTCTGTCAAGAGTAAAAATAGATCGACGAGATTCTCTTACTCTAAACATAATTTCATCTTTATTATAAAGCACCTCTATTATAACACTGTCAATTGATTTTTTTGCCGATGCGAATTTTTTAATATTCAAGTAAATTTTCTCCTCTTTAATATTCAAATAAATGCTCCTTCATAATTACCCCTGTTTTTCCGTCTTCAGATAGGTCGAACCAATTTTTCTTTCTTGAAAGCTCGAATTATCCATGCCGGGCCGAATTTTTGTACAATTGTGAAAACGATAATTATTTAATTTTGGGATATAATCCAAGGCCGTTTCCAAAGTTTAATGGAAAATATTTTTGTCTATTTTATCAATTTGTTATACTTTTCACGCATTTCTATTCCCAACAAGAAATTTTCCATTGCTCGCCATATGCTCAATTTTCAAGCCACTTCATAAATTGTTTTTATCTGTTTATGAAATCTTTTTTAGGTTTCACATTGCTGTCCAAAGTGTATATGCATTGGCAATATTTTGCACCTATTTCATACAGTTCTATGTGCCTATGACAATAATGATACCATCTGTCAGACGCTTTAGCCCTTTCAAGTTTGTGAAAGTAGCAGATGTATTTTTCAGGACTGTTTGTGTCTGTGTCACGTGTAAGTATGCTGATCTTGATTTAAGGCAGTCTGTCCCCTCCTTGATTGGCTTATTCTAACTTGAAAGCTTTGCCTTAAAAGAGGGTCTTCTTCTGCCTTTTTAGTGTCCGACCTTAGTTGTTGTGGGTGAACATGACAAAAGATAGCCTAAGCTATATATCATCGAAGTTGACTCAGACGTTTGACACCAAAACAAACTTAACAGCAGCTCGCTCAGGGAAAGAACGGTATTGTAGTTCTTTATTCTGATTGGTAATTTGTGCATTAAACCACAATGCATGAATACCGTGGTCATGAAAAGAGATTCTGAGAACAATGGGGGACATGCTGCCTTTAACGATCCTACTTTATCTATCAGCCTCTAACTCACATGATAATATGCTTGAAATTTAATATAAGATGCAAATTTTCCCCCTATATCTGATTCTGGTTTATATGAAATATAGAGGCTGTTTCAAGTAACAGGCTAATTGGGTACATTTCTACAAATAGTTGCCTGATGATCGCATTTAGCGTGAAATAGCAACTTAGAGCTGTCCTGTTCTATACACCAAATAGCATGAACAGATCTGCCTATACCTCATGGAACACTTTACGACAGACCGGTAAACAGTAATTTTCATTAGGTCGATTTCTACGTATTTTCCAGATAAGCCTGATGGTTAAGGATTTCTCGCTTCACTCATACCCTACCAACGTCGGTGTCGAGCAGCCTGTCTATAATTTTTCAATATATTACTTTGAAATCTTCCAAATCATTAAATACAAACAGCAGTATGTCTAAAACTTTCCATCTTTTCATCAAAATCTTACCATATTTCCGTTATTCAAAATATCTGAAAGTTAAACAACTCTTTTAATCACTCATCTAAAATATTCTTCAATTTCTATTTCAGTTGGGGTTGCAGTCGGTGTACCACAACTCGGCAATAGCATAGCACTTGTTGGAAGTCTTGCTGGATCCGCGGTTCTCTTCGTGTTTCCCTCGCTTTTGCACTTGCTTGTTATATGGGATGATCGCCATCGTTTTGTCACAAAACTGAATATTGCTAAGAACATCTTTATAATGGTTATCGGCACAATCGGTGCTATAGTTGGAACATATGAGGCAGTAAACGCGATCATAAATGACCGAAATATTTCTCCAGCAAAGCATAGGCCGGATGGTCTAACCTTCGGCATGACGACAAACAGGACAACATTAGACTATGTTTAAAAATGCGTTAGCTTCAGGGACGTAGCATGACCAATTCGATGGGGGGGGGGGGCATCAAGATTTGGCTTATTGAGTCCTAGTGGAACTTGCAAGATAAAATCTATGAAAGTCACTGTGGGGGCATTGGAGGAGGACCCAGATGCTACGCCCCTGATCCTCGTATTAATATCAAACTTAGATACCGGCCATTTCCCCAATTTTTTAACGGAGGACCATGCAGGCCATAATCATAAAGCAACAAGTAGTATTCCTTGCCATTCCAGTTTTCCCTTTATTTTGACGCAAATTTATCACAAGGCTACGAACTCAGATTAATCGCAAGGCTAAGGAGTCAGATTAATTGCAATGCTAAGGAGTCAGATTAATTGCAAGGCTACTGAGTCAGATTAATCGAAAGGCTACGGAGTCAGATTACTCGCAAGGCTAAGTGGTCAGATTAATCGCAAGGCTAAGGAATCAGATTAATCGCAAGGCTACGGAGTCAGATTAATCGAAAGGCTACGGAGTCAGATTACTCGCAAGGCTAAGTGGTCAGATTAATCGCAAGGCTAAGGAATCAGATTAATCGCAAGGCTACGGAGTCAGATTAATCGAAAGGCTACGGAGTCAGATTAATCGCCCATACTCAATTTAACTAGGTAAATGAAAAAGCAGAAATGATTAAGAGCATTTTTATTAAATGTCTGATACGAAGGTGTTTTTCTATTCAAAACGGAATTTTCATAGGGTAGCAAGTTATATTTTAGGAGATTCAATTCATCACCTATTTACTTGAAAAAGGCATATCAAATGGCCATTTTCAAAAGCTATTTCTTATTAAATTTGACCATTAAACCTGTAGAGATCGTTTTGAAATTTTGATAATGGTTTTTTGTAATGCAATGCTTTGCTTTTTAGTCTGATAGAAGCACTATGAAATCAATTTCAAAAATTTTGTTATATTTTATCGCTTCTTTCTCCTTGAATATGAATTTTCAGCTTACTTTCGGTCATCATCCGACGTTTATACTGTGAAGAGTGTCGGACAAAAACTTCATTATGCTATGTTTCTGCTATTTTGTGCCATCTTTCCCAGCATATCCCCTCCGCAATTGCAGAATGCTTCATAAATTCTTAAGCATCATTTTCTTTCTTTGTAAGTTGTTATCCATCATAAACGCTTCTAAAGTATTTAGATTAAAGCCTCTAAAAGCTTGTCAGTTGTTATCTTCAAGTAACCTATTCCGTCAAATAACTCGCTGTTAAGCGTGACCTTGCATTTTGGGGGCTGCATTACCGCCCCCTAATATCTTTTTCACTTTGCTCGAACTTTTCTTTTCCTAACGCGTCATCTTTTCCTTATTAATTAGTTTAGTTTCGTATAAATGAAAATAGTTTATGAGGGTCGAAACCAAAGGAATTGTATTGTCGGCCCAATGGCATAGATAAAGAGGGATCAGGAAGGGCAAAATGGAAAAATTCTATCACAAGCTAAAAATAGTGATTTTTCTCTTGTTCTTTGGCAAGGTGAAATTTGGCCTGGTATGAAACCCTTTCGTTCAATGTGAGCCGCAGCTAAAATCTGCTGAAATTGTTACCGTTACTTTCTTCAAAACAGTGAAAAATGTTTACCCAGTTCAAAAAGCTGGGTAAAGTCTAGCCTTAAAAAGCTTAAAGCTGCACCATAGCCCTTGCACACCGCCGCGGTAAAAGAAGAAAACTGAGGAAGCTCCAATCGCTAATGTTTCTTTCTTGAAAGAAGTGGAACGTCCTCCATGAAAAATATCACCTTTTAAAAATTCCTTCTGATTACATTTTTTAAGGTATCAGACTGAAGAAGGAGGTACCTCTGTCGACATAAGGACACTGTTTCTAACAACTAAGATTTGGAAACTAAGATAGAATGCTGGATTGCTGATGAAAGTATTAAACTTTTAACAGCGAGCGATACGGCCACAAAAAATATTTGCAAATTTTTAATGGGTCACAAAGTTTTTTTGAGCAAATCCAACTAAAAGTTCTAAGAATCTGAAGATGAACTTTCACAACTGCTTAAACTTTCCTAGGGTGCCTCCATTTTTTCTGAAAGCATGAAAATATTGTTCTCTGTTTACTTTTGTCCTTTTTCCTTCTTTTGCCTTCTTCCTACCCACATGCAAAACTGATCCACTTGCTTTCAGACTTTCTAGGTTGTCCAATAGCCTTTTCACGAACACTTCTGCTTTCTTGTCGAAATAATCACTTTCCAATGAATCCTTAACTGCATCAAGGTGAAACCGTACTGACAGTTCTGAGGCACTTTCCTTATTGAGGCTCTTTTCTGTCACTTGTACCTTTTTGCTGCTACTTCATCAAAGTTGATGTGTGGTGTGGTGCAAAAATCTTGCGAATTTCCTTGCATTTTACAGAAAGTCTTTTATTTTTCCTTGTTTCAGTCTTCTTCTTGTTTTCTGCTTGCCTGGTCTTTCTGCACTTTGTTTCTGAGCTCTTTGCGATCGATTCAGGGAATTTCTTTTTCAAGGTAAGGGCACTGTTATTCGTGCAACAGTCTGCAATGATGATGACAACGAAGAGGGAGATGATGACAATGATGGTGAAAGTGAAAATAGCGATAATGATTTTGCTCCTGGCAGTATCTTCATAAAAACAAAAAGTGGTCTTCAACAGAGTACCACGAACTGAACTACGACAGAGTTCGTTTCATGTAGATACATATTTAGTTACAATAGACCAGCGAGAATTAGTGTAAACACGTAATGGTTCAAGATATTCCTGTGGCAATGATTTTAATGTCATGATGAAAACATACAAACAAAATGAAACATTTAGCTAGATAACTAAATGCTATCAGCTCGCTGATAAATAAACCATGAAGTTTTGACATGGCTCATGAAAAACATATGCCTTTTCACAATGGGCCATGGGGCTATGAAAATTATTTTGGATAAATTTACATATCCTCCGCCGCCAGTCGTAGATACTTTATGACATGTCCCTTAATGTAGATGAATTAATTCAATTTGATACTTATTTCCATAGCCAAAGTTGTTTTGACCATATCTTTTACAAAAAGACACGTTTTCATAAATCTAAGGAATTTTTCTGAAATCTGAGGAATCAAATGAGACCTCATCAATTATACTTCTTTAGTTCTCAGTTCCCTCAGTTCCTTTTCCAGCGCTGAATACGAGGTCAGTCTAAAAGAGTTGTTAGGCAGGCCATCTTGCCTGCGCTTCACGCTCTCCACTGACAAAATGGATCTTTTCCTCGAAAGAAGTTCTGACAGCAGTGACAGTGCATTTGTTGGCATACGTTTTTGCCAGGAATGGTGAGTTTCCTTATTTTTTAATCCAGATACAATTATATATATGTATCAGAATATTCTGATACTTAGGCCAGTGGAGATATCCGGCGTAGACTAACGATTTCACATTGTCTTTCTATTGTTTATTGGCTTATGTCTGGCGTGAGCTCTTAGGTACAATTGTATCTCGATTATTTCACCAAACTGACGACTTAAAACAAGAAATAACCAGGCCAGGCATGACTTTGTATTTCCCACACATGTTATGGCCAACCCCCTGCTGGAATCGAGGTAAAGTTTGAGTTTAATTTTCAGTTTTAATTAATTTATCGATAACTGTTAAATACAATTGAACAATACCCTTACACCAGTTGCTAAAACTAACATAATGATACAGAAAAGTAGTTCGTAATCTACTACTTTGCATGACTGTAAATATCTATAAATACACTATAATTTAACAATCGTTTATTTGCGTGTGGTTTGCCAACTCATACAGCTTCTAGCTCCAAATTGAACTTTTATGTAGATTATCAACCATAATGTTCCATGGGAACTGATGCGTTAAGATGGAAATTGTATAGAAGCGTTTAAGATTCTATGAAAGTAATGATTTTTTTCCTTCATGCCACTGGCAAAGAAGGATGGATACTTATGAAGAAACTAACTGTCTTTTGTAGCAATAATATGTTGTACCCAAAAGAAAATAAAGAAGACAAGATTCTCCTTTATGCTGTAAGTACATTTTTTAATGAAGCCATTTTGCATGAAAAGCATTATAAGATATTATCTTATAAGATATTATTTTTTGTTTTAATGTTTTTGCAAGAGTTTTTGGCTTGTTGTTTTTAATGGTTTGAAGGAATTTTTACTCTATTTGTGGAATGCGAAATTGCTGTTTTCATGGTAGTAGATGATTTAATAATATTGCGTAAAATTTCAAATCTTAGGTAACAATTTTGGGTAAAAAGAATACAATTTTAATTATCAAGCCCCAACATCTAGACAGAATGGAAACAATACACAAAACTGGGTAATGAAACAAACTTCTGCCAAAGCACAAGTGAACCTGTTGAATATTTAAGCCGGCTTTTTAAAAGCATATTTGAAAAATTAATCCCACCTGTGATAATCCTGCTTCTGTAATAATCCTGCAGTAGATTAGGAGGTAGAATCAATAAACATACAGTGGGAATGCAAGAGAGAATACGGTATGTGCAATTAGTTTGCAATTTGAAATTGCCTAATGAATTTTGTACTGAGATGCAAATCTATCTGAAAATCTTGCATCTGAAAAAAACCCAACCTTATTAATGTTTTGAAAAAGCCAACCAGACATAATGTGAAATCATGTTTCGTGAAACTTGTCAAATCATTTTTATTTTGTATAAATCCAAAGGACTTTGTGGAATCTAATCATATCTTTTTCAGCATTCCACTGATTGTAAAAATTTGTCTCTAATACCCACAATTTAATTCGATAGGGGATATTTTCTAAAAAGTACACATTTGCCTCTGGTGTACATCACATTTCCTTCACTTTTCAATGATAATTGTTTTAATAATGTATATTTCATGTAAAAATATTGGTTCGTAGTGCCGAAACTGTGATTATCAAGAAAGGGCAACTAATAGCTGTATTTATGTGAACAGAGTTGTGCATGATGTCAAGTAAGCCTAGTTTTCCCTTTCAACTCTCTCATTTGTTAAAGTTGTGTGGTATTTGATTGTGTTTAAAGCTTTTCGATTTGCCTCTACCTGCCCTTGGAATTTTTGTGTTTGCTTTGCAATCCATTGGTTTGTTTCTGAGTTATGATGAGCCGGCTATTACCCATTTTCATTTCTACATCCTCACCTTTTGCAGCCTTTGTTGCACTCAATTCATTAATTCTCATTTTGCAATTTAAATCCCATCAAGCACCTTTGTGGGACTTGTGATTTGAGGGGTAATCACTTGATATTTCATTTATTTTTATTGGTTTAAATTCAACAAACATAGACAGCAAATTGTAGCCCTTTTTGACCTGAAGGAATGGAATAGCTAGCTTTTATATGTTAATTATCTATAACAATGTATGTTTTTAAATAAAACTGTATGCAAAGTTTCTTGATTTTTTAAGGGAAATGTTTTATTCTGACTCAGTGGTTATTTTTTAGATATGTAACATTGCTACATATCTCTGTCACTCCCTTAACATTTAAATGGTTTTTTCCATAGTGAGCTGACCCAGATAATTGCAGATGTTGTGGCAGATCCAACATTACCACGAACACAAGAACACACCTGCCCAATGTGAGCGATATTATAATTCCCATTCCTATACCTGAACTTCTATCTTGTGCACAAAAGCACAAAAGTTCTCTGTGTGTTAATAAAATGTACTTTTGCTGAGCACCTTTGTGGGATTTTGCAGATTAAGTAATATAATAATCTGTTTTGCCTGGATCAACTTGCTAGCATGAAAGCTTATATGCTTGGAATTGAAAGCCTTTGAGAATGCTTCAATCTTCAATTTGCGGGAAAATAATTGAAAGGAGTTTAACTGAGAGAATGCTATGAGATAGCCTTGAATAGATCTCAAAAACAGTCAATGGTTTTTAAAATGTAGTGACAACATCATGAACGTTTTTGGAATTATTATTTGCAAGCAAAATTTTTTTTTTAATCTCTAGCATAATATGCATAGAAAGGGAAGTAAAAAATCAGCAATAAATCAAAAAGGTTACTCAAAAAATTACTTGTTTAATCAATTTTATCTGGTACATTATCTTAGTCCTTTATCATAAATTCTTAGCATTAAAATCCTCTTGCAGGTGTGGTCATAACGAAGCAGTTTTCTTCCAGTCACAGTCAAGCAAAGCAGATGTAAGTACCAAATTACATAACAAATGCTAAGACAAGTCGGTTTTTGTTAGGACAGGATTATCACTTAAAAATATTTCTGCTTGAATGTTTATCTTCAAGGTATTTGCAAAAGATAATGGCCAAAAAGGTAAGGAAAGATGCAAGGTGTGGACAATTTTTTCTTGCTTGGGTCCTAGAAAAGATAACAAATAATTTCTGTGCCACATAGCAGTACAGACAACTGCTGTATATAAATTCAGCCTATCAAGCAGTTGACTGCTATTGACAATTGTCCTTTACTTTGACTTTTCAAATTTGCATTCTGTAGCAACTTTTTTACATGATCACATTTAGTTTGATAATTGTAATATCTGATAAGTCATTTCTACATTTTAAAACTATGATAAATTAATCATTGCTTACTGATTAATCTATTTTTTCTAATTCTCTTTCTTCATTTTGTGACTTCTTTCTTTGTGGAGATTTTGTATCTTTCTTAATTTTTTCATGGGACCAAAAAATGCTTTCTGGGACCAATGGCTCTGTAACCTGATACTTTTCCACCCAAAATTCAGAACAAACCAACTAGAGAAAAAAATAGTGTGTTGAATTGTTACCTCGATATTAACCAATCATTGACGGCTTACCCTTCACCTAATTAAAGAGTCCTAGAAAGAAAACGAACTTTTTGTAGATAGGTATCAAATTGGCAAAAAGACTACTTTGTTAGCACAATTGTTCACGATTGTTATCCCCACTTTGTTTGATACCCTCTTGAGCAATTTTAGATCTGTAGCTGAATTTCCAAAATATCAAGGAGTTCTTCAAAAACATTTTTTTTTAAAAATTGTGTTGATCAAGGCTGAAAGTTTAAAGAAAAATATGTTTGTTTATCATTATTGGTGCCTCAAAACACGAAGTACCGTATTCTCTGTAATGAACATCTTCGCCAATTTGCATAAATTATGGTGTGATATCTTGAATATCTGAAATGGATATCATCTGTTTTTGTCAGTATTTGCAAAGACATCAACGGTTTTATGTTTTTCTCTAAGATGGGTATTGCGTTGATTTGCTGTCTCCATCTGTTTTCATAATTTTATTTTGGGGGTAGGGCACTCATTAAAAAAGAGTGGTGATTCAAATTTTTCTCAAAAGGGGGTGCTCATTAGAGAGGGGTGTCAATTAGAGAGGGCTGTGTATTGGAGAGAGAAAGCTCATTAAAGAGAATAGGGTAATGACACCTTTAGGATCAATCTTTTTCTTATTTACAAGGGTTTATTTTTTTATCACAAGAAAAATATTGATTTATTTTTTTCACAAAGGAAGTGATAATGGTGAGATCAAGGGGCCAGATATAGTATCAAGGTTATTTCCTTGGCCCTAATTCTTGAAATGTCATATTAACTGCATCTCTGTGCTTCTTTTCAGCATATGAGGCTTTACTATGTTTGTACAGCAACAAACTGTGGACACAAATGGTCTGAGTAAAGTGGATTCTAAAGTTCTATTGAGCAGCATTTGAAGCGTGCTTTGTTGCACGTGGTTAAAGGAAAAACACCTGAATTCAGTCTCCTCTGTAGCAGATATACTTGTGTCACTGAAGGTGGAATTTTTGAAAGACTCGTGTATGATGACATTTTAGGTATTCTGTAAAAACTAATCCCTTGCAACATCTATTAGGTGTTGATGAAAATGAATCCTTAATATGTCATACCAAGCAGTCTTGTAGTAAATTATGTTATCTTATTTCTAAGTCAGAATATTCTTTGAAAGTTCTGAATTTTCATTGCAAGTTGCTTTTTCCAATTGATGCCTCCGTCATCAGGGATAGAATATGAGCAAGCTGAGATATTAGCTAAAAGTTTTTCTACATTTTGTGAGGTAACAACATGATATCATGAAGTGATTAGTAACAACCTAGCTAACCGAAAGCCATTAATTGTGCTTTTAAATTCTTTAGAGCTACAAATTGACAATTTCTACTAAAGAAAGGCTCCACTCTTAGGCAAGGAGAGCAAATCGCTGTTTTAGTATAAACCATATAACTTATCTATTTTGTGTAATTTTGGCATCCTCAATAACTAATCTGTTTAAAGCTTTCTTGAATACTGTAATTTTTATCTCTTAATTCACAAGACGCTTCTTTTAGCTTAGCCTTGCACATGTTGCCTAAATTAAACGGTTGAGAGCATCACACTTTCTTATGCAATGTAAAAGTCATTATAACCAACACTGAAAATCGAATTAAAAAACTATTCTTTTTAAATACGTTTGTATCCTAATGTCATTATAAATTCAAGATTTCTTCACTTGTCGTAAATATACTTTATAACACAATCTATATGAGATTACAAAGTCTTTGGGTATTAATCTTTTAAGAAGCTGTTCATGAGATCTCCTAACGCAGGCTGAACTATTGGTTGAAATATTTAAAACAGTGGGCGAATTCTTTAATTTTTACTCAAATCAGTGTATTGAAAGACGGTTATCTTGTTAAATGTAGCTAAAATAGTTCGTAGTTTAGAGTTGGTGGCTTTTTGCTTTGATTCATTTTTCGTACGTCCATAACAGAATATCCACGAAAAGACGGGTCTATATAAACTGCGCAATAACGAGAACATGCCATGTACAAAACCTACATACAGCTATACCTTGTATATACAGCTTACCTTTTTCAAAGATAAATTATGTAGCCTGAAATCATATGTCTACACGATATGCCTTGGTGGAAGCTAACACATTTCCTCTAATAAGCACCCAAACTATTTTAAGCGTCTTCTACCATAGGCATTCACCCTAACTTTACAAAGTTGCAATTGAGCGCCGCAGTTTGAAATAATTGCCTCGATCTAATAAACGTCCGACATCGATTTTATAAGCGCCCGGTCTATAAGCGTCTGATTTTATGAGCGACCGTCTCTACTAAGAACTTATTGGAGGAAATCGGTAGTCGGCCTATTTGCGGGTTTTAAGCTAGGTTGGCGTTTAACCACCGCTACCCAATCCCTCCCCCCGGTCATAAAACGTACTGAATTCCCATTTGATTCTTAGATAGTCTGCATTTGAGTGTCAAGGACGGGGGAGACGGTAGTACTCAAGAGTGCTTAGCATGATCTTTAAAATGCAGGTGTTTCTTCAGGAGCTGGAATATGATGCATCGTTTGGTGCCCCGAGATTGTTTCTTATGTTTAGCTTTAGCTGAAGTGAAACTCGTGCATTATAATTGGTATGTCTGTTTTCACCTTGATGCCACATTTATATTTCTTGTTTAAATATTATGATGAACTTTGTTATTTCACAATTTATCTCAATATCAATAGTATTTAAATGAGAATTTACAAAACTTCCGCAACACAATTTATGTGCTTAAAAGTCACGATAGTCAACGGTACTGAGTGATTGCCTCTTTGAAACAACATTGGAAAGTACTCATTAGATAATATAGGAATGATATTGGATAATATTGGATGATATTGGATAATATTGGATAATAAAGGAATGAAATTGGAAAATATTTGATGATATTGGATAATATAGAAATGATGTTAGATAATATTGAATAATATTGGAGAATATAGGAATGATGTTGGATAATATTGAATAATATTGGACATTATAGGAATGATGTTGGATAATATTGAATAATATTGGACATTATAGGAATGGTATTGGGTAATATTGGATAAAATAGAGGTGTTGTAATATTTTAAATCTGCTGCTTCTATTTTCCGAATGTTACTTATCCAGTTATGTTTAAAGCCAATTGCTGCAGTGAGCCTTGATTAGGGAAAAGTGAAGCCACACACCATAAATTGGACATTATTTGAAGTCCTTATTCAACAATCGTTTCAAAATTTATTGAATAAAACTAAACCTCTTTTCATTTATAAGCAAGCCACCCCTTCCAGAACCTGGCAAGAATTTTGAGACTAGATGTATTTTGAAATATTACAATTGAAAAATACGAGCAATTGTTCGTTAAAATTTTTGAAAATTGTTTTATTTCTCCAGCCGAAAGAGTATCTGGTGGGTACATTTTCCAAACTATCCATAAAATAATCTAATTAATCAAAAATAGTCACGACAGTCGCGTACACTTTATAGAATGATTTGCCCCTCGTATAAAAAGGTACTTCCCCACCACTCTACAAACACTCCTAATACTCTAATAAACTCTTCTATATTTCTTTGAGCATTATAATCAAATACAATTTTATTTACATTCAATTGCAAAATGTAAAACCATAATTTTTAATAATTCTTCGTTGTTTGATTCTCTGTTGCAGATGGCAAAATGGTGTTAAGAGCTTTTATTCTACTCTGCTATTTTCGCAATATGTGTCGATAAGGTTGTTGGGACCTTTTTCATCTGTGTTTTGCAGGTAATTTTGATGAATTTTCGCTAGAAGTGACGAAATTCACAATTTGTTAAACGGCTGCAAAAGGTGGCGTTTACACTAGATCCAGAAAGGAGGTTTTTCACTAAATCAGTTTAATAGAATCTACAATGCCTGCTAAAGATCTTGGAACACTGACGTCTGTTTCCAAGGTCAAAATCAATCTCCCCCTCTCCCCTGCAGGACAATGTTTGTTTACTATCAAACGGGTTCGAATTTTAGAATTTTAGGAGGAACTTTCTTTTGCGCTTCTTTTGTGGTGTTTCTCTAGATTATCAACATTGTTTTAGAGGGAAGGGGCGGAAGTAGTAATTTTTCTTCGGGAAAAAAAATAAAAATATCAAATGCAACGCAAATTGCTGGGTGTTCCAAATACTTTTGACGGGCATTGTACACTAAGGTTGCATGCAATATACTTTCTTTAAAACGTTGTCCTGCCATCTTTTATGAAATAAAAGTAATGAAATGTTGAGATGAAACTTCGATGAAAGGAAAGAAATTAACGGAGAGACTCTTTCAATTTATTTGTGTTTCAAAAGCATTTGTGGACTTAGCTTCAGGCATTCATTTACATGGTAAGCGAGAAATTTCATAGAGCATTCCATTTTTGGGCCTTTTGCAAAGTGACCAGTGAAGCAACAAAAGAATATTATAGTCAAATATTGTACTGATAGGCATCCTCATTATTAAGCGAATAGCAGTAACAATTAAACACTATTAATGTTTTATAAGCAAAATAAAATTCTTATACAAACGATACGTCAATGGAATTCTTGCGAAGGATATTATCGAGGAGATTTAGTTACACTATGTTAGTTCTACCATTTCATCTTGGTATTTTTGTTTATAAAAAATTGTAGCTATTAGGGGAGGCGCCAGCTATTAGGCTATGGGGGGAGGGGCAAACAAGCATTTTAAGACCACTCCCATTTTACCGCGAGAAAGCGCTTTTTTACCAACAAGAAACGCAAATTTTACCCAAAGGGGACGCTCCTGGCCAACATTTGGTTACATAAAAGGCAGTTTCGAAATCATAGGATTTCATAAAGAAAAAAGGTTGCTAAAATATTACCCCTCCCCCAACATTTTCGCACCAAATTTAGACTAAATACAAAATTGATTGGGCGTGTCCCCCTGTCCTCCGTGGTACCCCTATTACTAGTTGTTTACAGTCGTGGTACTACTACTACCGATCACAACAACATAGCATCCTAATTGGTGAAATGGCTGACTTTGACACTAAAATGTTTAATCAGATTTACTGTACTGTTACTGTGTTCAAAATCGTTTGGGTCAGGAATCCCATATTGCAATCAATCAAATGTAAACAATCATTCGATCGCATTTTTCAATTAATCAGTCAATGAATCCCAAACAAAACAACAATAGCAAAACTGTGTGCTGATGTGAGTGCAAGAGGTTTTGACAACGTATTCAAAGAGAATTTGTTGATGTGGGTGTATTTTACCCTTTCCCTCCTAGTTATCGCTGCAAAACCTTAGCTGCAACCTTCAGGTCGATAGAGCTGGTGAAAAAGAGAAAATACAAGCAGGTTGTTATGAACCAAGAAAACGGAACTTCTACTCCTCTGATCTTATCATGTATTGGAACTAATTGCAGAAAAACATCATCAAAATTTCAGTGAAACCTCTGCCTGGATAAATAAAAAGAGTTTTTCTTTACTTAGAAATGCAGTAAGTTGCATTAGAGGTTCTAGATCCGGTCCCTATTGGTGAAATGGGTGACCTTGACAATAGAAACAATTTGTCTAGCATCGCTAATTAAAAACATTATGTTTGTAACATTATGTGAATTCATTGTTTCAGTACTTTCTGTGTTTTTTTCATTTTGTAAACCGGCAGCCTATTGGTATATAAACAGTGCTGAAATTTATCTTAGCGTATCCCATTCGAGGTTGAAAACAAGATAAACAATAATAGCAAATTATAAAGGTGAAATTATCAAAATAGGAAGCTCTTTCCAAAATCCTTTAAATTAATCACAAATCAATCGCTCGTGAATATAATTCTCAAAATAATTGAAACAAGGGATAAAAATGGTTCCAAAAAATTATGCATGTTTTGTAACAAACAACTACCGTCGAAGAATCACAAACATTTCAAAGAATGGATTTCCCTTAAGGTTTTAGCTTTTATTGTTGTTTGCATCCGGCTAGAGAAGTGCAAATCTGTCGAATTCGTTACGCGACTTTCGAATTTTCCCCAAAGTACGCCGACGTAGTCACACCAGACTGTTGATACAAAGGACATGTATTTATAGAAATAAAGGAGAAAAAACTCAACAATCGTTGCTTTGTTATTTTACATACATTTGTGAAACGCATTCTTGGTTACTCGACGGCTAAATTGCTCATCATGTATAACTTTACCTCGACGACGTACTCTTCGGCATCGCAAAATTCGACGGAAATCGCGAAAATGATTAGACAAGGCTTCCTCGGTGCCGAAACACCCACATATGAAGGGCAAAAAATTGCAAAAAGAACAAATGCGAACGCCTCTGTTATACGTGATGTTGACGACTGGAAAGTTACTTATTACCGGAGAGCTGGGCATAAGTCTCAAGGTTTCTTTTCAGCTCTCGCTCAACCGTATGAAGAACTTGGAGAAACAGAACTGAATACAAAGTCATTGGTTGTTAACGCTATGAAGGATATTGGTGGCATTTTTGAGCCCGAGGTAAGCAAAAGACGAAACGTCAATAACGTACCCAATAACGAAACCCCCCTTGCCCCCATTTTCCGTCTTCATCTTCTTTTCACAATTCCCCATCTCTCTATCCCAGCCTCCTTTACCACTTTTTTGTTCGAGTAGTCTATAGTCCGCTGGGCCTACTAAACACGATAAAACTCTGAAAATTTGAAAGAAACTTTTTGATTAAGCAGTGGAAAAGCTCAGAATGTAAATGTATGTCCCACAGTAATTTAAATCTCGTTGATCAATACGTTTTGTGTACATTCTAAATTCATTCGATTCAAATCAGTTAACTTTCTATTATTCTATCTTTATCTATTCAAATATCAAATATAAAGTAGCAGCAGCAAGGACTCACCTTTCAACTCTACCCTTCTGTGAAGGGCAGTCAGGCTCGAGCGGTATAGAAAACTACAAGTTTCATATCAACATTTTCATTAAATCAATAATAAACATGACTCCAGTAAGACATGGAACACAAGTTAAAATTCTAATTACAAACTACTGTTTAAATAAAAAGCTACGCGGAAACACGTGAAAGGCTTAACCAATAATATTTAAGAAAAACAGGAAAAATGACTAACATGATATATAAACTTTAGCGACGATACAATGTAAGAAAAACAACCAAGTCATGTACTAAAAGTAGATACCGAAGAGGAATGAAAACGAGGGTAAGACGTAGGTAGAGCTGAAACGATGTAATCAAAGTTTGTCATTAAACTGATTCGTAAAGAGCGGCTAAACTAAAATAAGCAAACTATTGATGACGAAAGAATAAAAAAATATATCTAAATGAATGGAGAAAAGGGGGGGGGGTATCGTGACACTTCCGTCTCTATCATGCACTCCTTTCTTCGTGCTCCTTAATTTCCTTCTCCCCCTGCCACCTACGTGTGGCAGGGAGGAACTCCGTGTGGTTATTAGGCAACGTTATGGAGACCGCTAATCAAAATAATCAGAATGGTGACTAAAAATCCAATAGGCTTTATGAATAAATTTTTCTATGACTTATTAACCTTATTTCGTCTTAAGGTCCTGCGAACAATTTATTGACGTTTTGTTTCTTTGTTGATTTTGAAATGAATGCCCCTCTTATCACCGCCTTTCCCTCTTTAACATTTCTTCTCCAATTTTTGCTAGAAAAAACTTTTGTTCAGACCTCAGAAGATGAAACCCGATAACTTGCAAGAAAAGAACGATTCGAAGATCCCAAAAGTGGTAAGAAATAGAAAAATACCTATCTCATTTGCCACTTTAATTCATAGAAATAGCCAAAGAAGACTTTTATGATCATGCGCAAAGAAGGCAATCATGCTTTATTTTCATAGCTCGTAGGTTCTTGGTTTTGTATAATTATATGTTTCGTTATTGTAAAAAATTCCGGTATTCAAGAGGCGGCGCAGTTATGAATATACACTCTTTTTCATAAGAACCATTTCAAATGAACACGAGCCTCAAAATTGTTCAAAAATTGAGAACAAGCTGTGGCTGAGCTACTGTAAATTGTGATTATTAACAAGGTTGCAAACCCCCATTAAATGGCTATTTACAGTGAAATGAGCTAATCCAAGCCAACTGTTAAAACTACTACATCAAATAAATACATACGAGATTAAATATATAAAATTCTTTGTACATAATAATCCATTAACAACAGAATTTAGAGGGTAGTACTATAAAAATCTGAGCTATTTAAAACGAAAGAATTACAAAAAACCAAGCTGCGGCACGAACGTCCTACATATTTTGCATGTACAGTTGGTTCCATTCCAGCTTTAATTTCTTTCTTATACTCATTAAGAGATTGAGCATTCCTTATGTGCTGAGGTAAAGAGAGCCAAAGACGCTGCCCTCTATATTTGATAGTTTCGGTTCCATAAATGGTTGTTCTTACCCTTGGTACCATAAATTCATTATTATTTCTCAAATTATAAACAGCATGACGCTCGCAGAAAATCTCCCTCATAAAAGGAGGGTTGGTATTTCCCTTTGTTTTAAACATTTCAATCATAAGATTTCGCAGGTGCTTTACATGAATATTTACCAAGTCATCATTTTCTAGCAGAGTGTTGAAGCTAGAATCACCGTCTTGTATGCAATTCTCAGAGCTCTTTCGTGTATTCTATTAACCCTACTATTCAAGTGCCACTGTGGAACATGCAGACCAGTGGACAGTATTCAAATTGGCTAATTACCAAAGCTCTCATTAAGATTTTAAGTTTATCAGCGTCCATGTATCCAGATATGCGAGCGAGGGCGGTGAGTTTCCTACCAGCCTTTTTACATAACTCACTGATATGCGTCTCAAAACTGAGTCTTTTGTCTATCACAACACCTAGTAGCTTTTCCTCTTCCGAGTTTTCTATGATAGAATCTCCTACATTTACTTTGACCTGCTGATTAGAACTTCTGCCAAGAATAAGTAAATGACATTTGTTTGTATTCAACTTCATAAAGTTATCAGCGAACTATTGGATAGTTATACTTCAGTCATTCTCTAGCCTTGCAAGTACATTATTAAGATTTTTATTGCACGCATATAGAGTTGTATCATCCGCGTAATTGCAGATATCCGTATCCATTAAGGAGAGGTAAGTCATTTATGTAGATGTTGAAGAAGAGGGGACCAAGAAATGATCCTTGCGGAACACCAAGGAACAGTTGTTTGTAGGTACTGAATGATCCATTAATCTCAACTCTCTGATGCCAATTTTCCAAGAAGCTGTTAACAAGACACAGTGCTTCATGGCTGAATCCGTAAGCATCTAGTTTTGCTATAAGGAGGTCATGTTTAATACAATCGAAGGCTTTCGAGAGGTCCATTAGGATTGCGCCAACCTTTTTTTCCCCTGTCTAAGCTTGTTTTCCATTTTTGAAGCATTTGAACTAATGTGTGATGTGCATTGTACCCTTCACGAAAACCACATAAAAGTGACGATAAATAAGATTGCATATATTCAATAATCTGTTTATCCAAGTCTCTCAAAAACCTTTGAAACAGTTGGTAATATACTCATCGGTCTGTAATTTTTCTTACTAGTTTTCTCCTCCGATTTGTGAAGGGAAGTGACAACTGCTAGTTTAAATAGGTCCGGAAAGACACCATTTTGAATGCAGTTATTGAAATAAGCTTCAACGATTCGGAGCAAATGTCAGAGCTATTTTTCAGTACTCTCGTGGGTATATTTCCAAAGGTTGTTGCCTTTTTAGGATTAAGCCCCTCAATTTCAGAGTGCATCTGTTCCAAAGTAACCTCTTGGAATTTAAAGTAGCCGTTAATTAAAGTAGCTGTTCAGACCTAATGAGTCAGAAATCGATATAAAATAATCGTTCATGGTTTCTGCAACTTCCTTATCATTGGAAATCATCGTATTATTATCGATAAGGGGAAAATTTGAGTTCGATCGACTTTTATCGGAAAGGACAGGTTTTACAGTTTTCCAAAATTTCTTGCTGTCAGTAATATCAGAAGTATTCAAATTTTTATAGAAATTTCATTTTTTCTTTCTAAATAATATGACACACAAATTACACTGTCGACGAAACGCTTCCCAATGTTCAGCTGTGCGGCTTTTATTATATCTATTTTTAAACCTAGAACGCAGCATAGTAGCTTTACGATGAACTCGATTCATGAAGGGACCATCATTGGCCCTTGCGCATTTTTTCTTCATCGGTGCATGCTTATCAAGCACTTTCTCAAAGAAATTTTTTCTAGTTGTTGGGAGTGATAGCGTAATCAAATACAAAAGTTTTCATTTGCTTTTATCTTCAAGTGTCTGTTATCTTTTACTTTGTTTCATTATTCATTATTTGCAATTTTGAAATTATTTCAAAAATATTCGGTGGCTTACTTTGACACTCAATAACTCGAAAGCTGTGTTGAATATTAAAAAACTGATAATTTCTTAAGTATTTATGCTCGATATGGTTTCATTTGAGGTCAAGTTAATTTTGCCTGTCAGTTCACCTTTACATGATGTCATTGCAATAAGCTATAGTGGGTAACGGGTTCTTTGCAAGAACGTGGGTTCACCAAGAAATACATATATATAATATATATATAATGTTTTTATAAAAGAGGTCAATTATAATCCTTTGAAGTGAATTTTTTGAAAATATTTGTTGAGCTAGCTTTCGTTTGTGTTATAGAAGCACACGGAGAAGCAAAACGATCATGAATCAATTGACAGTGGATTTGAGACAGTGAGGGAGCTTTTAAATGATGCTGAGGTAAAAATAGCCTACCTAAAAGCTGGAAAGCCGCTGATTGATTGTCTTGGGGATACCTCAAAGGTGAGACAACTCGCTTTATTATCGAGAGCTGTCATTTTCTGAGAAGAACATTATATGAGGGAGCTGCTAAAAGATGTTGGAGAGATGAATAAGGAAATGCGAGGATTAGATTATGTTGGTGGTCGACGAAAATTTTAGTTTGTAATTTGCAGCAACCTTAGACTACCCAGCACACTAGACCCAAGAATACCCGAGCGAACTCGAGACTACCCGAGCCAACAAAAGCCTACGCGAGACTACCCGAGCCTATGCGAGTATGCTCGAACATACTTTGATGGTGATTTTAGACTTGAAAATTATAAGTATGTAATTTGATATTTTGACCAAGATTATTAAAGTCTGGTGCTAGAGCCAGTGTAAGCCAGTGTAAAATGCATTTTGTTTTGTAACAAGTCGGAATTGTCTTGTAAAAAACTAATCACCTATTCATTATGTAGCTGTCATTCCAAATCCAGAAATGTTGTTAACCTTTCTCCAGACAAAAGCATCCCAGAAGGCAAACCTTCCTCACAAAACAATAGAAAGTGGGCGTTGCTTGGGTGTGTCATATGAGCTTCTATTGTTTTTCGTGGATCTTCCTCCGGTCAGTGGCCGTGCGACCGTAACGTTTTCCTGACTCTGCTGTCATTATCATCCACTTTTGACTGAATGACAATCAGTGTTAGGTTTCGATTACTTGCCTTGCCCCTTTTACTGTAGTTTCTACTTATTTCTCTGTTCTGTTATTCTTTAAGATAGCCATAGAAAGAAGACAAAGCAACGGAAATCAGAAAAGAGGCAAATTAATAATGGAGACACCAAATCATTTGATTCAAAAGGACAGTATCTCAGAATCCGGCTCTAGAAGTAGAGGGTTAGTTTTTCATCTTTTTGTTGGAACAGAGATTTGTATTTGTTGCTACCTAGCATTCGAATGCAGTTTCAGGACACTGTTAAGGTTTGCTTATCGAGCAGCGTCTTGGTCCTTTCTCTCGATGTGACCACACCTCGTGATTCCTATACCTATACATAGAGAGAGCTGGAAGGTTCCCTCACTCTAGGTGAATGTTTGGTCATACAAAAACTCGAGCCCCAGAACCTTTACCTGATGGAACAGAAATGTACTTTATACCGCTACATAAACAGCTAGATACGAAAATGGTTAATACATTTGCAAAATTTTTTGCATCACAGTTTGTTTATCAGAACTGAGTTCGCTCAAAAGTCAAAAAAGCATTCAAGTAAAGTTCAAATTTGAAGATATCCTGAAATCAATTTTTTAAAGTTCCACGAAATCACATCATGAAATCCATGATATCATGAAATCAATTCGAAGAAAACATTAAATCGATTTTTAAAGGCTTTCATTATTAGCCCTATGACCTGATACAACACTGATATTCCTCAAAATGCACAAAATCAGTTACAGCTGTTACGAAATGGCTGTAATACTTTGGATTAACAATCTTCACTAACAGAATTAAATTTTTATTCAGTTATATCACGTTTAGCATATCAATCATGCCCGTTGACTTGAATTATTTACAGAATGTGCCCTGTGTTTAACAGTATGAAAATTACCTCTCTGTGACGTCATCATAAAGCAACTGTATTCGTCACTTTTCAGTATTTGTCTGTTTGCACTGCCCGTTATTCATATCAAATACCAGCAAAAAAGAGACGAAGAAGCAAATCTTTTCTTGAATCCTGCCTTACTACAGTCCATGATTTCAAAATCATTTTATATGTGTTGTCAAAGTATGGATCCAGTCATATAAATTTTTTTTAGTTGGCGCACTGAAATGACACTGTGTTGGGATCTCCTAGCTTACTGAAAAACGCTTCCCACCTCAAACCACTTGTTTAAACGCTTCTAGTATGTGTCGTATATTCTTTTGAATTTGGTATGAAACGCTTTTACATTCGCAGAGAGCCAGACAGCAAAGCAAGGAAGCATTTTTTAGCAAAACTAAGGTGCTTGAAGACAATTTTCTGCTGTGTTTTGAACATGAAAAACAGAGACCTTCGAAATAAGGTAAAAAATGAGAATTTATATCATTAACCTGTTCTGTGGTATTTAAAGAAATCAATAAAAGTATTAATAAGATATTCATATTTTAGAAAAAACTTATGTTTCTTTATATGTTTCTTTCTTTGTATAAAATACTAAAAAACATGATATCATATGGTTTTTAACATAGATTTGATTTTCAAGTCAGATCATGAAATATTCAGCTATCTTGTTCTTGTTCTAGTCAAACACGCAGTTCCAAGAAAATCCCCTATTCTTGAAGAAAAAGTTACTAAAGCGTTGGTCGTTTGAGTCGTTTGAGTCTTTTGTCGGTTTCCCCTTGCAAAAATCATTCATGCGTGGGTATTTTGGGTCGTGGAGATAGAGAATTATTTCTATCTCTGCGACAACTGTCGTTTGAGTCTTTCGGGTCTTTTGGGTTGTTGGCAGGTATGTTTCCACTAAGTCTTTTCAGTCGTTTGGGTATTTTCCAACGACCCAAACGACCCAAACGACCAAGTGGGAACCAGGCAGATTGTGCAAGGAAGAGAACGTAAAATTCCTGAACTTAAATATTGAGAATATATACGTCTTCTAAGCGACATAGCTAGAGTGCCACGCCTTTTCACATAGCAAATGAAAACAAAACCTAATCTGCATTTGCAGGTTTTGGCTTCCATTAAATCTCAATTTGACTAGCATTTTCTGAAATGAGCTCTTGAAATTAATGCAGATTATCCTGCTAAGCATCCGTGCTTTATGGTATTTCTTCGATTTTGGCATTTCCTAAAATTGTTATCTTATTTGAACATTAGAACCCGCTGATGAGAGAAACATTGCAGTTTCTCAAACGAGAGGTTGGTATTGATCTACTGCAGCCTCAACCGGCGTCAATCCGTATGCCACGCCTGTCTGCCGTACCAGCAGTGATTCTCCCCAACCATCGTAGCCTAAAACTGCAGAATGTGTCTTCATGTGAAACTGGCTCGCTAGGCCCTCCATCACTGGTGTTGGGAAGGGCGCCGACAGTTGTTCCTTCTACTGACGATTGCGAATCATCGACAAGTAGATACCGGCTAAGCACTGCAGACACTGGAATAAAGACCGGACAACCTTTGACAAGAACCGGGTACGTTACGTTTTATGGAAGCATCTGGTCTCTGCGTTACACCAGAATTGAGTGAATTTTGATATGTATTTGGAAAAGAAGGATAGATATATGAATCATGAGAGAGGTGATAGAACGTGCAGGTTAGGATTTCTGTGTCGAAGAACGTTGGTGATGAATTAGACATTGCATTTAAATAAAAGAGTTTGAAAATTTTTTACTGTCTTTGGGAAAAGCTTTGCACAAAATAAATGGAAAGGCTGAAAATCCAAAGTTATGGGTTTTATGACATTTATCCAGCCAGTTTTAAATTGCAATGTCTAACATTGAACAACATTTTTCAGATAAAAACTTTCGTTTTTTCTGCAGGATAAAGATTTCACCCTCAAAATTAGCGGCATTGAATCATGGCGTCCGATCTGAGGGTTTGGACAGCGTACTCTCTCCACAAGCTGAACAAATGAAAATGAACGAAAGTCTCCCCACTGACCAGCTGAGCCTCGGCAAGGGTGGGAAGTTCAGCTCATTCTTGGCAAGTTTTCGAACAGCTTTGAAGCCTCGGTAAATCATTTAATATCTGTGAATTTTTCATTCATTATTGTTTCGATTAAATTTAGGCAATAAAGTTTAGACTATGATAATTAATGATAGCGACTTTTTAAATATCTTCATCCCTGTTTCTGCTTGTCTGAATGTTCTTAGTTATCTTCCAAATATCTTTAAACGTTGAAATAACGAGAAATCAAAGGTCTGAAAAGCTGTTTAATTGTAAAGTCAATAATTTCTTATCAGAGATGCTAGCAATAATGCTTTTTTGAAAAACTTTGTAGAAGAGGCGCTATTTACCAAAACAAGGGTAATTACGACCTGCCTCTATGGCAGAGAGTTATTCAAGAAGAAGCCCGAAGAGAAGGTACGATATATTTTCAAATAAATTTCTAAGTATTTTCCAAAACCTTATATTTCCTTTCTTCACCACAGATGATGGCTTGATGGCCCTTGTTGGGTCAGGAAATACGTAGTAGCTTTAATGCCTAGGGCTAATCGTTTAAGAAGCAATAGTTTGAGCATTATGCTTTGGAAAAAATTCAGTATGGAGAAAGAATAAAGAGTGGCTGTAAACATGCTCTTAATGTTTTCTGGCTAATGCCACGAGTGGTAACATATTTATGATAGCTTGAACACGTAGTAGTGTTATTTATGACTGAAATTTAACCTTTCTTGTTTTATGCTTGCAATTTTCACACTGCGTTGGCGCAGCGACCCAACAAACTCAAAATACACCCCTTTTCTCTAATGATTATTCTTTTAAGACTGCAAGTGTATGGACAAAATGTTAACGAAAGCTCATGAGAGGCCGTTCATTCTTCAAGAAAGTGTACGAGTTTTCCATCAGCAAAAAAGGAATTCTAAGAATTTTCAAGTAAAATAATCATATTTCAATTCAAAGTGTAAGAGGATTTCATAGAATGATTTCCTTGCTCGCTATCTTGTAGGCTCAAATATCGTATGTTTTCATGAATCCATCTATCAAGAAATTACAGATGTACTACTATGCTGACTTGTTTGTCAAAATTTATCATAATCCTAATCTGTCAGTAAAATTTTCACTCCAATATTGTAATGTATTCTAATGTTTTCAGAAACAAAACACAGCCGTAAAGCAAAGGAATTGAAGTGAGTTACCATAAAAAATATACACTTTGTAATTTTTTTTCCCATTATTTTTTATTTATTTCATGATAACATATAATTCAGCACATATGGATATCTAAAATGATTCGTATTCCATCTATAAAATGCTCTATGTGTCACATTTGTCGATGGAAAAAACTTCAAGATTTTTGCAATACACAGTTGAAAGGTAAAGTACAGGCTTAAGAATTTGCAGGTTCAGTGAAGCATAATGTCCAAAAATTCTTTGGAGAAGAAGATACCTTAAGATTTTCTTTAGCCGTTTCTTAGACATGGGGGCTTATATTTTTCTTTTGCCTCTATTTTTAACATTTACTTTCCTTCTATTCTCTAAAGTTTAATTTCTCTTGAAGTGAAAGACAGAACTGTTTTTGTAATATAAAGTTTGTCATTGACATAAATATATAAATATACCTATAGTAAATAGTACATCAGCCTTGGCCTAATGATGTCAATTTGTTCGAGCCAACGAGAAAGTGCATCATATGCACATTTGGGCGAAGGCTTGAAGACAAAATTTACATCTCTTGCCCTTCAAATCATTTAATCAAACCATTATATATCATAGTTGCATCATATAAACCAGAGTTTTATTCTCAAACTTCTCATGAGAACTCATTTCTCTAAATTTTCCTTGCCTATTGGTTCAAGACTTGCTTATTCCCATAAGAGCCGAAAATGTTCCTACACAGAATAGATTACATGATGTGAAATGACGTCATCGATTATAACTGCGCATGTGCCTATGATGCAGAGTTTTGAAAGCCACCGGACCTGCGAACAAATATAAGTTCGTCGCCCAAACAATAGCGTCGTGCAGTATCAGGTCTTCCTTTTAAAGACTGGCTCTTTTCTGCATCTTTTCTAAAGGAATAAACAGCCTGAAGATGTGGAGAACATACTGAAACAAACAAAAAAGGCCTTTGTCAGCATGAAGAGCAGACACGCTAAAAAGCTGCAGAAAGAGTTGCACACAAGAGTTGGGTATGAAATGATTAATTTTTCCATGTTTTTAAGAGCGTTGTTTCTAAGATCTAGTTATTATGGAGACCGTCTTCTTAAAATACTGACGCTAAATTTGGGAAGACTCTCATAACAAACTGTAGAAGATAAGGCTTGAAATAATGAAAGGGAATTCTAGGGAAAGAACATAAAACAACCCAAGAAGCTAGATCTATAAAGATAGCAGCTAGATCTATAAAGATATGCCTGTACACTTTGCATAGCAGTTTTTGCCCAAAACGAAGTGGCAGTTCAGAGGATACTCTTTTAGATACTGCTCATGGTTGCTAGGGTAACGAAAATGGTAAACAAAATGATGATAGAAAGAAGAACGGAAGGAAACTAGAAAAAGTTATACTAAAACAGCTATACCGCTATTGTGCATCTCTTTATCACTATTGCAAAGCCATGCTTATCTTGTTCTAAGTAGCTACCGAAGGTACTTCTAGTACACCGAGAAGCTGTGCTTATCTACCGTATCTTCGTCCTTCCTCTGTGACCATACCTTGTGGTTTCTATGCCTGGAATTCTCTGGAGAGCTCTCGTTGATCTAAGTGAAAGTTTGGTCATGACTGGGAGTCGAATCCAAGACAGTAGTCAGCGACTGTAACCATTGGGCAATCCTCGCGCTAAATTTCTTGACTGCTTGGGTAGCCTTGGCAGTATCTATCGTGTTCTCACACTTGTATTCGCCTATTTCTGTCCAAATCTGGGCATTTGTTTTCTAAATTCACATTAATGATTGATTTCTTATACTATGAGGATATCTGAATGTCTAGGAATATTTGTTGTTTTCGAAGCCATTTTGAAATTTGTACCATTGAAAAGCTTCATTTATCGTTCTTTTTCATTCATGTTATCAGATACTTAAGACAGCGATTCAACTGCTTGGAGGTTTCAATATTTCATGAAGAAGACTTGAAAAACATGCGACTCAAAGTAAGGGAGTTGCAACGCCGCGAAAGTCTTGACAACGCATGTCCGACGGGATGGTGAATACATTCATGATTCTTTTGCTTTATAATTCTTCTTAACACCCATAATATATTCAGATTGTATTCTCATTCAAATCCTCTCCTCATCATGACCATACATCTTAAAATTATTCGACAGCTACTCAAGTGGCTTAAACCATCTGTCAATCAAAATTGGCCAATCAATTTGCGTAATTCCCCTCACACGTTTATTGATTGGCCAATAGTTGATTAACGGTTGACGTAAGTATCTGCCCGAATGCCTAATATGGTGATGCATTTCGTGGGAACCATAATTGTCAAAATTGATTTATGATGATTGATTGATTATGATGCTGATTGTGCTGACGATTGTCCCATCCCTACTGCATGTAATACTACATTTCTGAGAAGCTAAACCAATGTTTTAGCTGGTATGCCTTGCTTTGAATAAAGAGTAAATTGTCTTTTGGTATAGGTACGAGCTATTGTGCAATGAACAAAGCTCTTTGAAGCTGGACAATGACAACGAAGTTTCATCAGAAGTGAAAAGTCTATTGCAGTTTACTCGAATGGAGGTTACAACTATTGTACACCTCAGAGTAAGTGGTTCTCAGATAAAATTTCGTGCTTTGTAAACCCTTTTCGGAAGCGAAGTGACGAAGTAATCTATATTTGAACTATTATTCAAGCGCTCAAACAATGGGTTCTATCGACACGCATAGCTGAGAACAATAAAATTTGATGCCAAAATAGATCATGAATCGATTCGAAGTCACTTCGCCCCTGAAAAGGACATACAAAACCATACATAACACGAATGTTCGTGAAGGAAAAGTAGCTAGAAACCGTACTAAAACATGACAAAAATGTAAGAGCAACAGCTTATTCGCCTCGTTAAAGCTTGCTCTTGTCAAAGGTGGTCTTGTTTTTGACAGCTATCTTAGATGCGAAAAGTGACGTAAATCGAGGAGTTTTAGTTAGGCTATCTTAGTTTTCTTATTTTATCTTGTTGGTACAAAGTTTTTTCATGTTGAACTTTTTTTAGAAAGATCGCAGAGAACAAACACAATGTCTGCTAACCTAGATAGAATAGATTTGAAATTTAATAATCTTTTTTCCAAGATGACCTTTTTTATGAAGTTCGTTGCTGTTTGTTCTCAGGCCCTAGCGGTGCTCCTTACTTTCTACATTTGATCGCCATTTCGTCGCAAGCATTCCATTGGAGTCCGTCGAGCAGCTTGCTACAGAGGCTTTTTCTTTATTTACTTAACTGACCTTTTAGCCTATTTTTCATTAATCTGGTGGAAAATCATATCTTCTCACTATTGGATGCCACTTACATGCTGGGGAGTATCGTACCTCAAATTCAAATCTTAAAAGAAAATGTTATCACAATTCAAAAGACTTGGAAGAAAACTCATTCAATAATTTGTTCCTTTGGTATGCCTCTATTAAGATCATGTAGTATTCTAACACTCGAAAGAAGGGCCACTATTCGAAGTTACAGAAGCCAAAGCAAAAATTCGAAACAAGAAAGGCAAATCTGCTTTGTTATGATAAAAGAAGCTTCCCCTCTCACTGATTTACCACCAGTATCTAAAATGTCTACAACAATCTCCTGGAACTTTTAATTTCAGGTTTGCTGTTATGACCCGGTTTGAGTGCAAATCAATCGACTTGGAAACAAGGTAATATGCACACAAAAGACGACATATTTTTCCAACGCAAACCTTCGTAAAATCGAAACTCTTTTCAACTGCTTACGTGATTTGAGCTATCTCTGACTAAGAACTAAAAAAAAAATGTCCTCTTCCAGGGAGTAAGTCGGTTCTTGTAAGATATAGGTTTATGTATTAAAAGGGGGTCTTCGGAGAGGTCCTTATACTATCATCTATTCTAGTATATCATAAATTAGCAAATTTTTTACCAATCAATTTCTGTTTCCTTTTCAGGCAAAACTGTGTTTACTTGTCATGTCTCTTCCTGTTTATGAATTGTGCAGATTGTCAATGCAAGAAGCTCTTAAGGTTTTTATTGCTTCATTTCAATTTTCCTTTCCTTTCATAACATTTCGAGTAGGCCTACAAAGTTTCCAATGCGTTAGGTGAATCAGATAAATTCAAACTTCATATGGCTTGCTAGAACTTGTTGTTAGGCTAGCGATACAACCAAATCAAGTTATATAATTGTTTTTTGTCAACGGCAAAACTCTGCTGAGTTTTTACAACAACAAAAAAATTTTATAGCCAGAGACATATATCGCAATCGCTGGCAATATTAGTTATAGTGCAGCTATGGGCTATATGCAGTTGCCTCGTTCTTCAAAGGGAACATTTGCCTCGTTTTCATAAGGTGCATTTGCCTCGTTTTAATAAGGTTTTCGTCGTATATTTTCATATTTCATAAGGCCTATGTTCATTACTTTGTACTGCAATCGTTCCCTTGTAGTTCTTTCTTTCATCGATAATGGAAGTTTCAGAGCATGCTCTCGAAGATTGGATGCTTAGCAGAAAATTAATTACAAGCAATGTTTTGATGGAGTAAGAACACATTCGAATAGTAACATTGCTATACTCATTTTGGACTGTTATTAAAGCAAATATAATCATCAATCTACAGTGAAATGTAAAATTGTACGTATTAAATGAAAATTACCATTATTGCATATTTGAGTATATCCAGCGAATGATACATTACCATTCGAAATCAGATTAAGCGCATCTATGAAGTCGTCTTCTTAGAGAAACGCAAGTATAAGTTACTTATATTGATGGAAGGTCAGCATTGCTGCTTACTAATCAAACTCAAAAGGTTCTTGTGAGTCTGGTACCCAGGGTATCCTTTAGACTGGACATTTTCGTATTGGCCTACATGTTCTACAGCCTTAGCATCATTGTGGATATCAGCAACTTCATTAAAATCTTATGACAGATTCTAGTTTGAGATTCTGATTAAATGTCTGTACCTTCTTCCAGATCTTAAACTCAGGTTCCTAGTTTGAATCTTGACTAAGATTCTACTTACAATCCCAAAGCAAATCAAATTTTTAAGCCAAAAAATTGGTTGATATATGGGAATTTTCCGGATGAGAAAATTTTGTAATCGTATATCTGTGGCATATCTGCATGCGTAATTTCAGCGGTTGATTTATCAAAAAGCTTATTAGGACCTCACAAAGCAGAAAAAGGTTGTAAAAAATGCACACAGTCTTTTGTTGGGAAAAATACAAATAATCAAGAATTTACTCCTACTCAACTATCATTATATTCGCTTTTAAAATTCAATTAACAAGATAAAAAATTAAGAATTAACAAGTTTTAATTCTCCTTACTTTATTTTCTGTCTAAAATTACTGCCAAAATATCTTGGAAGACAATGTTGTTGAATTTTTCACGCAAAGCGAATTTTTCGCGCGAAGCGAGTTTTTCGCGACGAAGCTTTTAGCTGCGGATTTTTCTCTCGAATTCGAAGTTCAGAAATTATTATGCGAATTTCCTGCAAATATAGCAAAATACTATAGCGACTGTCCGAGGAATGCTGTTACCAGAAAACTTAATAATTTCAAGTTAGTCTCATTGAAAAAGAGAGGAAAACAGCAAGAATGCGATTCTGGGTTAGAAAAATTATTTAGAACGTCTTCAGAAAAGGAAATGTCATCTTTCAGTAAGAGATTTACGTTAACATGGCCAGTAATACTTCTTCAAATACTTTCAAATGTCACCATCTAAGCCTGCGCAAACATGTGAGATCCTGTTAGTTCATCTGAATCGAACCGATCTTGAGTTTTTTATGACTGAAAAAGCTGCTGTTGAGCAAGTAAATAAGCAGTTCAGTGTTTTTAAGAAATTCTTGCCGATCGTTTATTTCAGACATATTTGTGAACGATGGAACTTTCAAGCCAGTTTTCGTTAATTTGAAATTCAAATTTGAAGGAATAGTAATCTGATATGAATCCACTTGCATGGATTGTGTACGAGGAACAGGAAATGAATAGGCCATCAGGGACAAAAACAGCAGTCAGCTCTGTCAAATGCTGTTTTGATTTGTTTATTTCATAACTCGAAAAATTTCGTAGCGAAAAAGTAGGAATAGTTTCTACTTTTTTCGAAGCGAATTATTCTCTACGAATTCGAAAATAATTTTCTTATATCTACTTCTGCGCATATACTTCGCGCATTCGAAACGAAAGATTCGTTTCGCACGAAAAATTCGTCTCGTGTTAATCTGACTTTAGTGTACCAAACTCTCTGGCAGGTAGTGCAGTATTACATCAACTTGTTAAAGAATAAGAAATGTGCTAATCTATGAAGTTCGTGTGATGTCGAGATCATCAGAGCACTGGCTCTGGCAAAAGGCTAGCTTTGTCATCATTCTCAGGCTCATTGACGTGACGATACTTCTCATCATACCTCAAGTCAACTTCCATGCTTATTTCTGGAGGCCTGGAAGAGAAAGCAGTTTCGTTGTAGAAAGTTCGCGTCATTTAAAACTTAATAAAAGAAGATGTTGAATGCAACTTAAGCTTCGTTTGAATCATGAATTACACTCAATACCCAATTTTTGTAGCAAAGGCAGGGCAATTGTTACTGATTTCTCTTTGAAACAGATCCTATAATGTTGCCCTGCAGCACGTGCTTCCAATCCTTGACTACCCAAAAAACGTTTCGAACAAAAGCACAAGTAAAGGAAAGAATCTGGGGTTGACCCAGGGGATTTATTCGTGAGAAAAAATTAATACAATTAAATGACTACTTTGTTCATGAAAGAAAGATAAGTACGATGTCTAGAGCATAATTCTTCATGGGTATTCAATAGTGTTTGGCAACTAGAGAAAAAACAGGAGGATTTTTTTATCAAATAGTCAATAAGAAAAGGGGAAGAGGCCTAAGAAAGTCTAACAAATCTAAAGATGTCAGCTTTATTCAGAAGGAAAACTTGCTATCATCAATTCTATCAAGAATTCGATCCTAAAAAATGCTGACACAAAATAAGTTTCTATTGTCTAACCGCCAGTAATTAAATACAAAATTTCCCTCTAGTTAACAACTACAAGAATTGAAATACCCAATACCTCCAGGGACATAACAACTAAATAGAGGCACCGAGGAGCGTTAAGAAAAATGAGTGGGGATCTGAAAAAGGGGGGAGCGAAAACCGAAAAGGCTTGACTTGTGGTTCATTTCTTAACTTTTTTTTCAAATTTTGCAAGAAGTAAGAGGGCCTAGCTCCCACCTTTTCCACGGTGCCTGGACGATCGTATATAGTTTGAAACACGGAGTAGCAACTTGCCGTAGAACCGTCCTTTTCTATACACCAAAAGTGTAATCACAAATATATATTATTTCTTAAAATTGCATTGTTTCAGTTCAAGTTCTGACTAAGAATTTACTAGATTTCCCGAAGGAAACTGAATCTGCATTTTTCCAAGCAGACAAAGATTGTGCAAGAGTTGATACGTACCCAGTGTTGTATATGTAGATTGATGGCACCATTATCACAAGGGCACCAATACTGAACCAAGTGCTTATGTGCTCTTTTGGGTGCCATCCAAAAGGAGACTCTTTGAACAGGGTCCAAAAGACGAATCCAAGAGGGGTTACCAGGGACTAAAAGAACACGATATACTGCTTTTAAATTCAAAACATTTACGTGAGAATAACAAGCCTTTCTACTCACTTCTATAGCTAAAGATGGGACGAGTTTCGTCTTGAAACAATATACAGAAATATACAGTAGATGTAACTCAGTAATGCAACTATAATGGTTCGGTCCAATCCACTTTTAATCCAACACGGAATGTGTTGAATGGGTGTGTCGAATTATGACTATGACAAACGATTGAGATATTTTTTATGTATCCTGATGTTTGGCGTGGCATTTCTTTAAAGATTACGGGAGAAGTTCTTAAATCTGTGTTTGAAGAATCATGGTGCATTACAAACATCTTGTTTGAGAGACGTTATCAATCAACAATCAGTGGCGTGTTTTGTTGTTCACCGGGCATTTTGAGAAAACGCCTTTCTGAGTAAAGAAATGCCTGGTTGCATCTTTTATGTGCCACAAAATTTAAGCGTGCTGATTTCATGAATAAATTAATTTTCATCCATGCTTAGTAGAATTAGTTGTACCAAATTTTAGGGACTAATAAACCAAAGTATGGACTAATCAACCACCATGCTCAATGGTACTGCTTTGTAAATGCTTTGTAAATTCAGGTCATGTAGTCCACCTCCAAGTTCTAATGTTTCATTCCCAGGATATTCCTTGAACATTATGGAGAATGTAATGTGACAATTAACGTGCCATATTTAAGAGGGAGCATTTTAAAATCAAGCACTCACTGTGACCAATGCTAGCCATGTCGCTCCTTCAGCATATCTCAAAAGATTGCCACCACCAACATAAGACAGCACATACATGGTGATGAAAATTGTCCCTCTTGTCCCACTTACTGGAGTGCATCCACCCCCACCAAAAAAACATCTTACTCCAAACCACCAGCTGAGGAAATTGATATACGATATTTTTGTAATAGATGGTAACAATCGTGTCAAGTTATAGCAGCAAAATAAAGTCGAGTCCGGTCAAGTTAAGACAAGTCAAATCGAGTCGAGTCAAGTCAAATCGAGTCAAGTCGAGTCAAGTCAAGCTAAGTTAATGCAAGGCAAAGCAAGACAAGGCAGGCTCAACAGTCAGACCAAAACTTAATTTAAATTTAAGCAAAACTAAAGCAACTTAATCAAAGTCTTGTTATGTTAGGTGGAAAAAATATCATGTCAAATCAAGTCAATTTTGCCATGTGGGTCAAGTCAGAAATGTCAAAGCAGACAGTGATTTAAGACAATTGTTACGTACTTTTGTGCGAACTCGCTGATGTTCTTCGAATTGCCAAAACCAGGTATGATATCAGCCCAAAAGAACAGCCCAACAGTCAACAACTGATAAACTGAAGTCCAGAACAAAAAATAGACAAGATTGATACCCCGCCTTGAAGTAACATTCTCGAGTTTGAGGCTCTTTTCTTCAATAACATTCATTATTGCTGCTGGAACCTGAATAAGAGCAAGAAAAGTTCTTTACCAGAAAAATTTGAATAATAAAAGTACTCAAATACTATTCAAGTTTGATCTACAGATGATTCATCTAATTCAAAGTTTGATTTGATAACATACTTCAAGATTCCCCTATTATTGTAACAAATGAAAGCTAGCGATTTCCTTTTGTTGATGTACGCTCTGCCTGAATAAAAAAATTGATTACGTAAAAACACCACTTCACTCCTTTGGCCCAGAAAATGACCATTTTTGTCCCTTACCGCATACCGTGTCCAAACTCTTATTTTTTGAACTGCACACTGTTCATTAAGACTTCTTCCCTGTTTTTCATAAGAAAAATTATAATAGTGAAGTTCAATGTCTTCCTGACATGACGACATAGATGGTGCAGCTAAACCTCTAATTGATTTTATTGATTGCAACTTATCTGTAGACCCACCGACTCTAAGGGCGTAGAAAAAAACAATTTGGTAGCAAAATATTTTGTACCGAAGTTGCTTTAATCCAGCCCCCAACCCCCCAAATCAAAACTACCCACCACTATTTATTTCATAATTGGTTTTCTTATGCACCAGTGCAATAATTGCTTGTAATACCGTAACACATTTTATGGGAGTGGAACAGCCATTGACCGGCAGGCACTCATTTGGTACAACTTTTCCAAACTTTATAAAGTTTCTTTGTCGCTATTAAAGTTCTAACATTTCTTTATATTTTTGTTGCTGTGTTTTCAGAAACATTCAGGCCTGCAAATTTGAGCCTTTGCACAAGCAATAAAAACCATTTTAATAAAAACAAATCAATGCATTTGATAACAATATCTACTCACAAATCCAAGCATAAAACACATTGGCCATAGAACACCAGCAGCTCCAGATGCGCCCCCCAGATCTTGCTTGCTTTTGGGGTCAATTTTTGGGAAAATTGTTGGCAATAAACAGATGAACAAGCCAAGAACAACGACCATTCCACAAATTAATTTTCGAAAAGTCGGTTTCTTTTTCAGGATGAGAAATCTAAAGAGACAAAATATTGTGTAACTCTTATCATATAGAAATTCAACTTTGCTGAAGTCATGAGGTGGAAAAATGGTGAAAAATGGAAGTAAAATGAACAATGAGTAAATTCACAAAGGCATGTTTAGTAGCTGACTAATCCAGTTAGCTTCTCGTGTGAACAATAGAGCAACAGAAGAAACAATGAACAATTTTTAGTCCACGCCGGATATCTCCGATTTAGCCTATTTGGACTCCACTGGGTGCGAACAAAGGCAACGACCGAGACAAAAAAGGTATTTATCCCCGACCTGTGCGGATATCTATCCCCGACTGTCCTATAGCCCCAACCACATTTATCTCAGTCCTTGAACGGAGGAAGAAATAATCCCGCCTGTGCTGATTATCTCGGTTTCTCGGGTAGGATAGCGACATTTCTGGGAAATTCCAGTACAAGGAAATAACGGGCAATGACTTCCTTCTTCAACATTTATTACAAGTTCTTAGAAATAACAATTGGCTTTTATCTTATTCTTGGCTCTTGAAGTTTACTGTAATGAATACACTAAGTTTTTTACAAGAAACTGACTATAAGAAACGGGTACTGGGCAATCGAGAGCCTCAAAATTGGTAAAAAGTTGAGAACAAATTAAGAACAAGCTGAGGCTGAGCTTCTACAACTTTTTTTTCTCAAAATCGAGAATTTTGAGCCATGTGTTGGTGCTTTTTCGGTGAATATTCACTCCTGTCAGCAAATGAGGCCTGACTACCTCCCTTGAGTCAAAAAGCTAGCACTTGCACTGCTTACACCCTATTAAATTAAGAACAAGTTAAGAACAATCAAGCCTCAGATTTTCGAAAAATTAAGAACAGTCAGCTTGAACTTAAATTTACTTATAAAAAAAGAATGTAGGAGGCAAATTGGACTCGCAATTTACTTCTAGTAGAACAAGACTTTACGATCCTACTACCTAAGGACTTTTTTGACTTTAGTGTCTCAAGTGTATCACATGAGTGACATGAGTGTCCCAAGTGTATAATATAAAAATAGCCTTTTACTTTTTAATTGTGGCTCTAAGTGTGGTGGTGTCTGCTATGCACCATGCAGTATGGATTCATTGTATGCTACTAGCTTATCATGTTCTAAATGGGCAGTACCTATGCTCTAAATTCTAGAATGTGGGATGCCAAATGATCATCTACACTATCTGTTGATTTAGAATATGGACCTTACTTTATCCACCTTCATATTATCTCATCGGATTTTTGCAAATTAGAAGCTTGTCCAATACCACCTCCTCCCAGTCCTCCCTGTGGCGCCGCCTCTGACCTGGCCGTCAAGAGAAACAACATTAATTGACAAGGTTTTCAACGCAGCACAACTTCACATCGTTTTTTAGCCCGTAATCATAAAAATTGAGAAAGGCAAGAAAATAACAAATCTAATCGCCTTACCTTATCGCCAAAGTGATAGGTATGAGAAAATTCCCCAAAATAGCTTGAAGATATGGGGCAGTCCTTTTTCCGCTGCTTGCAAACACAACTAAAAGACCATTTAAACCATCGCAGATGCCCACTTGAGCCAGGAGCTTTTTCGGGAATTTCTTTTCGGTCTCCCCGATCAAATTTGGTTTTATAGCGATAATAACTAGGCTGCCTATCCCGAATATGATCACAAATAGCAGGCTTGCAAATGAAACCACGAAGTAACTGTCCACTGTAGGTGTGTATCCTGTTGAGTTGCTTGAGACGGAGTTTGTTGAGTCGATCCATAGCGGCAGTGTAACATTTTGTCCAACCTGACCAGCCACTGCAATTACTGCAAACAGAAGGTTAGCCCAGAATGAACTAATATGGCAGAATCCAAGATTTATACGCTTACTCATTGGGCGGTGCACATTTTCCTGCGAGGTTTTTCTGTCCATTTTTTTATCATCAGTAAAACAGCTGAAACTGAAAGGAAAGCCTTGTCAGCAGTGTCGCACCAAAAATCTGATCACATGATGTTTGTCTTCCGATAGAGCGAATTGCGGCTCAGTGACTTTATCATTGTAATTTTATTTGTGTTCCTGCTAGTGGGGAGTGAGGTAGAAATATTGGAGCTGCGGAAAATAGGAGGGGATGCGGAGGAAAAAAGAAAAGTGAAAATAGCGTCTCCACCACCTTTTATTTTCTTCCGCAGTTCCTTTTATCCTATCGTTAACATCACGTCTAAACTTTAGCGACTAAATTCAACGACTGAATTAAGGCCGGTTTACACGATCATATTCAGGTCACATTTGCATCACATATTTTATGTGATCACAGAATGTGATCGTGTAAACGACCTTACAAGTTGCTTGAAGTTGCACGAAGCAGCAAGAATTAATCCTTTTTAATTGCCTGTTAATTCGATGTCACAGATTTTTCATTTGACTAGCGATCAAATGGAAATGTCTGTGATGCAATTTTTTCAAAGGCGCCGACAAGTCTTTGCTGTCCTGGGTAGATCGGGAACTGTTTCGTGTTCATTTGTATCGACGTATTTGAGGAAAGTGACCTACGTTTCTAGAAAGATGGGCAACATTGACGTGGAATTAATTCCTGATACGCAATCAGAAGACTACGAAGAGCCTGCATTCTCATTTCAGGCCATTAAATCAGCTGCAGGCAAACCGTACCAAAGCAGAAGGAAAGTTAAGAAATTCGAATGGAAAGACAAAATTGTCGAGTTGGTTATTGACCTGTGGCAAAATCAGCCATTGTTATTTGAATTTGAATTTTAGGGTGCCCGTCAATTTTCGCGACGATACCCTTGAGATCAGTTCAAAATACATTTGAGAATATCCCCCCCCCCCGCTACGCTACTTATAAGAAGATAAATACTGATAAAAATAAATAAAGTAAAATCTTAGCGCTATTTTTTTTCCATTGACTACCAACAAATGATTTTTACCGAATGAAACAAAATTTACCGAGCTACAGCTCTCTTATCTTCCTCGCTCTCGACTTCCATTGACAACAAATGAAACGTAAAAATTGAATGAAGGCAGATCACTGATAAAATGCGCGCCAAACAGTTCCCGATCTACCCAGGACAGCAAAGACTAATCGGTGCCTTTGAAAAAATTGCATCACAGACATTTCCATTTGATCGCTAGTCAAATGAAAAATCTGTGACATCAAATTAACAGGCAATTAAAAAGGATTAATTCTTGCTGCTTCGTGCAACTTCAAGCAACTTGTAAGGTCGTTTACACGATCACATTCTGTGATCACATAAAATATTTGATGCAAATGTGACCTGAATATGATCGTGTAAACCGGCCTTTACTCAAAAAAGCCAACAAAACTTTACTCAACAGCAATTAAGATAATTAGGACAGTTATACAAAACAGAACAAAGGAGCTGATCACAAGACAGGATGTTACATGGAAATTGGCCAAGGTGCGAACGAAAGTCAAGCACGCAAATGAAATTCAAACAGCAAACAAGCAAAAGTTTCCTTGACGAAATTCTGTCCTTTTACACAGAGCCAAAACCCTAAAATATCTAGAAAAGCAGTATTTTTAAATGACAAAAACATATCTCCAAACTTCTTTAAGAGCCCCAACTTCATCATCTCAGCTAAAATTCCAGAGTATCAAAACCCGCACCCTTTCCTTTTTTGTGTTATCCCCTAGAGCAGAGCAAGGCCCTTTTACTTTACCGCGGAGTTATTGATGTTTTCTTGCCTATTCGAAAGTAAAAACCCATAATCTAATATTGACCAATTCCTTAACCGATTTTAGCTGACGAAATCCAACCACCCAGTCACTTTATGGCAGAAATTGGTCCATCCTGAGAAATCATTTTGTTTTTGTGGAAATGTAGTATTATCTTGATAAAAGTGAATTGCCCCTTGACAAAACTGAAAGCACTTTAGGCCAAGTTATTTATGTAGCTAGAAGGTTCGTTTTGCTATTCCTATTTACACACAGCTCAAGTTTTCAAAATTTTCCGACGTAACAATGATTTTTCCGAAAATTCGTCAAATTTTGAAAACAGAGAGGGCCACGCCCCCCTGCTGGCCCCTCTACCCCGGGCACAATGCCCGTGAATGGTTACAGTCAGGCACCGCGCAGCCATTGGGCTAGCAAGGGCTATAACCCCCCCCCCCCACTTTTTTGCAATAATAGGTTAGAAAATGTTTCGAAAGTTTATGGAAGTTGCTTGACTGGGAACCATTTATTATAAATATTTTGTGTATTTTATCTCATGTTTGTTGTTGTTACGTGTGTGTGATGATATCAAGGTTTGGTTTAAAGGCATTGAGTCATGGTAAATAGGCCTTCTCTAATCTCTATAGGGGATCATTTGGTTTCGGCGTGATCGTTGCTGTTTCATGTGATATTTGCATCCGTTGTTAACAGTTCCAGATCAACCAATAATATGTCAACCAATAATAGCCGTCAATAGTAGCACAGTCAAGAAAACCATGACTCGGCGGATTTTGGCACTTTACATGAGACCCGAAACGAAACTCATGCCGGCACGAGTTTTCATGCCGGCACGAGTTTCATGTCGGGTGCTGGTCTGAGCTACTGTTGTGATTACATGGCGTTGACCGAAATGAAACTCATGCCGGCATGAGTTTTCATGCCGGCACGAAAATCTCATGTCGCTTTTTCGTGCCGGCATGAAGTTTCATGCCGGCACGAAAGTGTCGTGTAAACAGATCAGTTTTTCATATCGGGGGGAATCAGTGATAAAATCGCCTCCGTTGCACAAATGCAGCATTTGGATTTGGTGAAATGTATGGCCTAAATTCTGACAACAAGTCTGAAAAAAATTCCCTTGACATTCTAAAGTTAACATGCCATTCTCCATCGCTTAAAATTCCATCCCAAACATTTAACCACCATGCACTTGTGCGACCAGGCTTTTTCCATTGTCGTCTTTTTTTCCTCAAAAATCTATTTCTTATGGCTCTGTAACGGCAAAGGGCGCGATTTTTATCTTCAACCGCAGCTCTTAACTTTTCCTTAATTTCTTGCTGTTGCAAGAATACCTGTATAGCTAGAAGCATTTGGCATTGCAGCGCAATGCAACCAGTTGTAAAAACTAGATAATTTAGGACTGTGATCAAAAGAAGTTTCCTTGGATCCTCTGCCGCCATTTTAAAAATTTACTCTCAAACTTTCCCGCTCTTTTTTGAGAAGCACGAAGTCACGTGAATATCATGCGAAAGAATTCGACAGTTTCATGTCGGGTTTCATGTAACGGCGAGCAAATTTCACCGAATTTTCATGCCGGCACGAACTCATGCCGGCATGAGTTCATTTCGGGTCTCATGTAAAGGGCCCCTTAGGGTATACCCAATCCATTTTATCATGACTCAATGCCTTTAAGTATCACCTTATCGACGAAGTTATCAATTAAAACAAAATTTTGATAAATCAGTGAATTGTAATTTCTTTAGGCAATGATAATAACGGCGCCACGTAGCACACCCCCACCCCACTCTCCCAGTTCTCGGGAGGATGAATTTTGTATTTCCTCTAATTTGGATAGGAAAATGTTGTGGGAAGAATATTTGGCAACGTACTTTTGTGACGGGAGTTTATTTGAAAACAATTGGCGTTTCTTTTTGGTAGAACGACGTTTTCTGGCGTTACAGGCCCTGTGGCCTAAATATTTTTGTTTTGTGATCCCGCCTCCCATTCCAAGCCTAGTGGCTGGCACCGCTACTGGATAAAACCATCAAAAACCACAAAAAATAAACCTTGGTTAGGGAAGGGTTGCCATATGGGATTTACAAAAGAAGGCCAGACGGGTGACAAACTCAGGCCAAAATGCTCATGAAAAAGGCCAAATTAAAGAAATCCCCAAGAATACGCTGTATATTTCCCCAAAAATATTTCCACACATTAGCCTTTTAGATAATTTCCAAACTCAAGCTGGACTTGCTACGAGTCTCTCGAGACTTGTAGCAAGTCCACACTCGAGCAAGAAGCTGATAAACTTTCTTCTTCGAACAAATTCCTTTGCTAATCGTTAGGTTAACTGATAATATTTGACTTTTGAGTTTACACTGTGTAGTATTGCTCTTTCAATTCATAATTTGTTTGTTACTTATGGTGTTAATGTTTAAGGAATAAACTCATAATATTCAAAAAGGCCAGAAAGGCCGAACTTAAGTAGCAGGCCAAAACCAAATTTTCCAGGCAATTTAACTCTGGAAAAGGCCAAAATTGGAAAATTTGGCCTGGAAAAGGCCAATCTGGCAACCCTGGGTTAGGGACGGCACTTAAGTTTCTTTTGATTCCATCAGCCTCCTACGTAGTGACTGAGTGTGACCACCATGTTTTCTAGGCTCTGTGAATCTCTTGTTTGTTGTTTTGTTTTGGCAGGGCCTCCGACGTTCTTTGCAAAACAATAGAGCTTTTTTCAAAATATTTTGCTGTAGTTGTTCGAATTCTCCTTTGGTCACTTTCCAATCTGCACCGGAGCACCGGAGCCCATGTTTAAAATAATAGCTCAACATAAGAAGAATACATTAATTACACAGGGCGATATTGTCAGATCTTAAAGTTTATAAGTAGCAAATATTGTGTGATGCAAAAATTTTAATCCCAGCGCAATTTCTAAAGGTTTGAAATGAATCCCTAAAATTGTCATCAAGTTTTTGTTCTAAAGGAATGCCTTCAATAGAGTTCTCAAGTGTGACGTCACAAAAAATTATTCTAGAATTCTCAAAATTTGACCACAGAATATGAAAGAACACCATAAAATACTCCCATGCATGCAAAATCAGTTAAATTTGTCAAAAATAGGGGAGCTATGACCAAGCTCATAAAGTTATGAACTGAGACCAAATTACAGAGGTTTGATGGAGGCAGGGCTTGTGCTATATCTCATCCAATTCGTAATACCTTTAACTGATTTTTCAGATTTTAGTGGTATTTGATGATGCTCTTTCAGGATGTGGGAACAAATTTCAAAAATGCTAAAAATAGATTTTGTGACGTCATCACTTGACAATTCTATTTTTGGCAAGATGGAAATGCTTAGAGATGTCAACTTTTAACCCAGGGCATTCACTTTAATGCAACTTGCACCCTCCATTGTTAAAGCGGATCTAATAACAACGTCAACTGGTAGAAAGCACACGAAAAACGATGCTGAGCAAATCTGTTTCACTGCTCTTAGTTTCCCTGCTTGATAACACCTGTAATAATGAATAATGATATATGTGTATCACTGTGAATCTGCTTGCCAGTCTACAGTATATGTAATACTGTAAGTTATTCATTCAATGTGATACTGTAGGATAACGATAAATGTGATACTGTAGGTTGTTCATTCAATGTGAACTGTAGGGCAATGATGTATGTGATACTGTAGGTTGTTCACTCAATTTGATACTGTAGGATAACGATATATGTGATACTGTAGGTTGTTCATTCAATGTGAAACTGTAGGACAATGATACATGTGATACTGTAAGTTATTCATTCAATGTGAAACTGTAGGACAATGATATATGTGATACTGTAGGTTGATCACTCAATTTGATACTATAGGATAATCATATATGTAATACTGTAGATTGTTCACTCAATGTGATACTGTAGGACAATGATATATGTGATACTGTAGGTTGATCACTCAATTTGATACTATAGGATAATCATATATGTGATACTGTAGGTTGTTCATTCAACGTGAAACTGTAGGACAATGATATATGTGATACTGTAGGTTGATCACTCATTGTGATACTGTAAAATAATGATATATGTGATACTGTAGGTTGTTCACTCAATGTGATACTGCAAGATGATAATATATGTGATACTGTAGGTTGTTCATTCAATGTGAAACTGTAGGACAATGATATATGTGAAACTGTAGGTTGATCACTCAATTTGATACTATAGGATAATCATATATGTGATACTGTAGGTTGTTCATTCAATGTGAAACTGTAGGACAATGATATATGTGAAACTGTAGGTTGATCACTCAATTTGATACTATAGGATAATCATATATGTGATACTGTAGGTTGTTCATTCAATGTGAAACTGTAGGACAATGATATATGTGAAACTGTAGGTTGATCACTCAATTTGATACTATAGGATAATCATATATGTGATACTGTAGGTTGTTCATTCAATTTGATACTATAGGATAATCATATATGTGATACTGTAGGTTGTTCATTCAATGTGAAACTGTAGGACAATGATATATGTGATACTGTAGGTTGATCACTCAATGTGATACTGTAAAATAATGATATATGTGATACTGTAGGTTGTTCACTCAATGTGATACTGTAGAGTAACAATATATCTGATACTGTAGGCTGTTCACTCAATGTGATACTGCAAGATGATAATATATGTGATACTGTAGGCTGCTTATTCTTTTGAAGAATTCCAAGTGTCTTGTTGTTCACTATCGGAAACGTTCCAAAAGAACTACGCTGCAAATTGCAATGGCTACTAGAAAAATGATTAACGAGTAAGTTACGTTAATTATATCCAGGCACAAATAATTTATTTGTAGTATAATGGAACAGTCTTTTGGCATTTGTTTCCCCTATTCGTGTAAAGGGTCAATCAAAACTATCCTCATTGAGACATGCTTCTTTCCTATACTTTACTTTTGAATAGAAGGACAATTATCAGACTTTCGACAAGTATCCCAATAAAACTTGTTTTAAAATCTCTAGCTTTCCTGCGATTGGATCGTTGGAACACAAAACCTATTTGATTTCGGCAAGAAAAAAACTGGATGTATTCAGAGGAACTTTTTATGAAACATTTTTGTTTTCAACAGGACTGACAGGCATTGGGTGCTGATGATAAAACAAGTCCACAATAATTTAACTGAAGTCTAAAGATTCATTTTGCTTGTTTGTTTGCTTACTCGCATCTATACTGTAATAAATTACATACCCAGAGATCAATTGGGAGAAACTAGAACTTGCAAGCTAGGGGAATTGCGGGACATGAAAAAGGAAATTTTGCCTTTGAAGACGGATAGATTCCCTTTGTTCTCGCATTACTGCTAAGTTTACTGACTATGACTACCAGAAAAAATTCACTGACAAATTAATGATTGTACCTGCTAACTAAAGACTGGACTGACCAACCCATAAACCGTATCGGAAACCCGCCACCATCCCCCTCCCCATCCCCACCATCCCCCTTCTCTCTCCTTCCGGCCACATTAGGTACACTTCCGGCTACAATACACACATTTTGTTAGAGGCGCTACAAAAAGAATCACCAATCACTTTTCAGATCCATCCTCTTTGGTCTGTAAACTCAGACCTATATCATAAATATAAATACATATATATAAATATAAGTACAAATACATATTCGTGGTTTAAACCTTAAAAAATGCAAATAAAAAACCATAATTTTTTGTCTTTATCAATCTGACTGAAAATTAAGAAATATTCTTAAAAATTACTTTTGCATAATATTGTGGTGAGTAAGACTAGTATCATCGTAAAAGACATAAAAATGTCGATGAGTATTTATTGTTCCTTAGTGTCTGTTGGTCATAAGATAAAACTGTTGCTTCGTATGAATTATTTTTTGGAAAATTGGCTGCATTGGCGTAGATGGAAGGGGCCGAAGGGGGCGAGAAACCCCCTTGTAAAGCTAAACTGCTGTTTTGTATCTTACTGTTACATTTTGAAAGGAAAGATTTTAAAGCTGAATTAAACGACTTCTTTATTAGTTCTGACACAAATTAGCAATCTTTTTTAATAAGATATGCTTTAATGAGAAGACGGACAAAACATTCTTTAATTCGCATGATTTGACACTTGATTTGAATAAATGATAAAGATTTACATCTTGTTTTATTTCAGAACTAATGTTGTTATGTTATGTTCAAATATAGGAAAAAACGCTTTTTAGCTTTTTTTAAAAAATCTAAATTTCTCGCACCTCCTGTAAATTTTTCTCTCTACGGCACTGATTGATAGGATGTTTCCCTTTAGGAAAGAAACGAATTGAAATTCAAAAATACTATACAATGCTTATTCTTCTCAATAACAGCTTACTTATCCCGGTCCGCACCTATTCCATACCCAGTTAAAAATAGTTTATTTCTTTTTGCAATGATAATCTTTTTCATCATGAATTTAATTTAGAAATATCTATTTCAAAGTGTAGATTCAATTATATCATTTATACTTATGTTCAAGTTGCAAATCTTTTTCAAGTGAACCGTAAATTTTAATGCTATAACATTCCTAAGTTTATGGACTTGAATCAGTTCCTTGACTTGCGAGAGAGCAACCGAATGAAGTATGGAATTTGACCGCTCTTGTTACCCGATCCGGCCATCGGAGAAAACAGTCAGTCGTACACCGGTAAATCGATCTGTGCAAAGAGTCGAACAGTCCTAGATGCTACCACCATACGCTTGAATTCCACTGTGCTAGCAGAACACCAAAGAATTCTCCAGGTGCTTTGGCCTTGACAGGTGGTTTCACGTGGTGCTCCTTGTGAAACCCTTCAATGATTGCTTCCACCGATAGAATCGTCCCAAGGATAGAGCCAGTAACCCCTATAACTGCTATGAAAATGTTCTTTATAACTTCTAGTTTGCTGATGCCGTACTTCCAGAAACAAAGAATGTGTAACAATGGTGGGAAGACAAGAGCTATAGAGGAACTGGAAACTGCACCGACCAATGCAATGAAGTTATCTAATTGTGGAATGGAAATTGCCAAAGCGCCTGCAATGGAAATAATAGTATTTTCTGAAAGCACATAAAAAATTCATATGAAGCAAAAGAGTTGTCAAAGCTCTGTTCTATGTTATTGAAAGTTGCATCCCGTCAAAAGTGGGGGGGGGGGGGTATCTCAAAAGAGGGGCGGTACGGAGGATAATGTACCCCAACACCTTGTCCGTCGGCACATCGGCAAAGGATTTTGTCGAGCAAAAGAAGAATTTTTTTTCTCACCCTGCAACTTTTTGCAACAATTGTAACGTATTAACAGTTCTGTAGTTGTTGAACTTTCAAAGTATGGTACTGCAGTATAAATTTTGTAATAAAAGGAGCATATCTTACGACCACACCCTTAAGGAGATACACATTCCCGAAACAACTTCTATACCCCTTCGAAAAGTCTTTCTTTGCTTCACCCCTGCAAAAAATTATAACTTTGAAAAATTAGTAAATCATTCAAGCTCTCTTTTATTAGCCCTCCGGAACCTGGGGGTGGCTGTGGGAAGGGCTATAGCTCCCTCACCTTTTTGCCGAACTATGATATTCAGGTAGTGACTTCAAAGATAATGCGGAAGAACTACCATAAAGCTTCCAATTTCCCTAGAGCTCATATTATATTATACACTCATATTAGGGTGTCACAGAAATGCAAAAGAAACTCCTTTCTCTTTGCCAACATCATTCAGATAAATCTCTAGTTTCAGTGAATCGGCAACTCAGCTTCCAATTTTTGCCTGTTCGAGCTTGTTTATGCGATTTCCTGGGAAGGTTAGGTCTTAACAGATTGTTTGCACGAATCGCCTTGGGAGGAGCGTAGAGTTTTCGCTGCGATGAAAACGATCTGAAAAGACGCATGCCCACGGTCGGTTGCAAAAAAAGAAGTGAAGATCGGCCTTAAATTGGTATTTATGCAAAAATACTCATTTCTGTGTCATCTTAAAGACTTACAAGTGAGCGTGACCATTGCTGTTCGCATGAATACATCGATTCCAAGTTTGCATTTCTCGTTGCCTTTCTGTAGTGGAGGTACCATTATTTGCATTGGCACGTAGAACTGGATGAAATACGTGAAAAATATTGCCATCATGTATGATGCTTTTACTATGACGTAGAACCTGAAACATAGTTGAAATTCTAATTTACTTTTCAAATTATTGGCTGTAAGAGAAAAAGCTAATAAATGTTATTCAAAGAATTACGCTAAACTTTAGTGTAATTAAAAAAGCTTTTGTAGCATTAGAGAAGTAGGTTGGTTTTTTGTGTAGATTGAAAGCTTGTAGCATCCAGCATTAGAATTATTAATATCTTGTGTACATCAAAACGCTTTGCACGAGAAAAGAATGTTCCTCATACCGAACCCGGCCTGTTAAGGAGTCGTCAACATATAGTACGATAAAGCTCTACCTGACCAGCATCTAAACTGGAGCAGTTCCTAGAGGTTTTTGCATATAGGAAGGGCACGAGTCTGATTGATGTTCACTGCTAGAGTACTTACAAAATTCACATTATAAATGTATAGCAGAAGGTCCAATTTATTTAGCATAATTCTAACTTACTATTTTCATAATATCTAATCTCAATGTAAAACATAAAAGCCCATTTCTTACGGAAGTTGTGGTAAATTCAGTGTAACGCTCCCTTTAATGTCCTTTCCAAAGGTTAGATAGCCGAAAAATCCCATTGTTATATATAACAATGCGACAAAGCCCATACTGAAGTCAAGGACCCAAAAGAAGTCTTTAGGTTTTCTCATCTTGTTCTCGACTGGCAGCACCTATTGAGAAATGTGCGAGTATCAGAGAATGTGAAGAAAGGACATTTAAGCAGGGGTGTTGTGTTTTGAAAAGCACAAGGTTCTAACAGGACCAATCACATGATTGATAGTAATCACTTGGCATGTTAATCATTATTTTAACGATAGAATAAACAAATGGATAAATTTTAAATGAAGAGGCGGATAAATATTTGAGACAACAGAGGAAGCTTGTTTATTATTCAAACGCTCTACAATTGCAGCCTATATCAGTGTCGGGGAGAGGGTCGCAAAAGTCGTCTCAAAGAAAGAAGCAAGAAGTAGAAATTGTTTAATTTTGAAATTAACGAGGTGGGTCATAAATATGTGTGCAGTTTGTGACAGTTGTAGACAATTTCTTTGCTCGCGAAATCACCTGTACACTCAAACCAGAAGTTATAGAGGGGGTGGGTGTGATACCCTGGGTATAAAGCCGGTCGTCTAATCTCGGTAAATTGAGGTTTTTTTTGCCAAAGTCTTGACTGCTCTCAAAAGAAAATTAAAACTAATTCTGCTGCTACATTTTCATTTTTCAAGCAACTTTTTCAAGCAACAAAAGTTTTTTAGGAATTTTGTCATCGTCAAAATAAGCCATACATTTACAAAGCACAAGCGAATGCAAAGGTTAAAACGAGTTCACTTTTTTAGATTAGGGAAAGATAATTAAGGAACAAGGAAGAATCTACGATAATATTTTATTGTACATATCCCGATATAACAAACTCTGAAGGGAACTGGAAATTGTTCGTTATATCTGGGTTTTGTTATATCGGGATTCCACTGTAATGCTACAACGAATTCGATTTATGCAGTGAAGCTTGCTGGCATTAAACAAACTCGTGCCTTATGTTAAATCTGAAAAAGAGTTTTCTTCAGACTCAAGCTCGAGTTTCGTATCTGCGAGAAGAAATGACAGATGACTTGCTCGAGCGGCGAATGAATGTCGTTAACTTACGGGCAAAACTGTTGACAAGGGTGGATCAGTTTGTAACTTTCCTGCATTAATGACATTTGAAGGTAAAGCTAATTTTGAAAACTTTATTGCTTCTACGAACTGTACAAAAATGGTAAATGCTGCCGCCTATTTTTCTTGCTTATCAAAATTCTGAACTTGCAGATATCTGGGCTCGTTATCTGACCACATACAGATATACAAAACCACACAATTGGTGCCATTGTATCAATGTCTTTTATTCCGTTTTAGCTTCATTGAGAAATATTCACGATTGGCCAAGGTCAAATTCTTCGGTTTTTTTAAGTAGAATAAAAATGGTTTTTCAAAAATAATTGAAACTTGTCAAATGAAGTCCCGAAACATTATTTCTGTCTGTCTTATCTAAGAGCTTGCAAGGATAAAAGTTGATACCTGGCATGGAGAGCCGCCTTAGAATATGTAATGGTGAATATTTGGACTGAAAAGAACCGCGAGTAATATCTGGACTAAAAGATGCAGTTCATAAATGTTAAGAAAAAGCCCGAAACTTTGAACTGCCTTGAAAGGTAACCCGTTTCTTTGAATATTGTCCACAGAGTCTTAGCGGTATGAACAGGAAGATCATAGGACTAGAAAGGGATGGAGGCCACGCTACATAAAGATTGGCGATGAACTGCTGAAAAGGAACCTAACGCTATGGATTGTGCTACTTTATGTAAAATTGTTTAAAATATAAGGAAGCTGTTTTGATCGTTCTTATAATTTTCTGCTTTTTGTCTGATCGTGCCCATAACTACACCCATTATCACATTACGAACTAGATTCTATTTTCAGAAGCATTATATTTTGCAGCCCCGTCACTGCCTACTTGCAGCCTACCTGCAGCAGAGTATCTTTTGGAAAAAGGGAATTAATTAGAATGAATTTTACTTTGTGATTTTGCTATTACATAGGACCAATTTTGCTATGACATAGGACCAATTTTTGAATTTCTCAAAATGAGTGTATTTCTTTCAAGATTTCAAACTAGCTCTTATTGTCGAAAAAATACGAAAATACTTTAAAACCCCTTCAACAGCTACATTCACTTTAAGATATCCTTATCTGGAAGAGATGCAAGTTTAAAACCATTATAAAGATTCTACTTAACAAATAACAATTTGTGGAAGAGTACTCACAATTCCAATGCCCTCATAGGCAAAAACAGCAATTCCAAAGAAAAGTGGAAATTCTCTAGGTGGCGCAAGAGCCGGGAAATCGTTGGGATTCTTCAGATGGAAAAACAAGTATTGATAGGTACCAACCAGTCCAAAAAGACAAAGTACATTTGCTATTGTTGAAAGGTAGGATATTGTCTGGAGTTCCCTTATAAGGGATATTATAAGAACAGGAGCAAAACACACCATTGTCCAGTAGCGAACGTCGATTAAACCGAACAGCTAGAAAACAACAATAGTTTAGCGGTTTATGCGGAGATTTAGCGAAGTGATGAGGGAGCAAAGCATACATGTTTTGAATTCAGGAACATTAGATAAATTAGCAGCGTATATATACAGCTATTTTTCAATGACATTAAGATCAGCAATGTCAATTTATTTGAACTTAATACTTTTGTTATCAACCCTCTGAAAACCTGGTAGCTAAGAAGTGAGGCAAATTAGTTATACCGAAAGATATGAGCAATTTAGCAAGTTAGCAATTTTCAACTTTGGTTAGAGACCGTTAAGGCCGACCTCCGATTCAATCTCTTTTTTCTCCCTCGCACTGGCACCATCCTAATTCCATTGTGAGTTTGCGCAATCAGTCTGAGAGGAGCCAATAAGATCAGGAGATTGCATAGCGCATGCGCTCGAGCAAACGAATGGCTGAAGTCAAGGTCGGCCTCTACTAGTAGTCATGTATTATTAAAAGAAGATCCATGATGCAGACAATTCAAAACCGCATGCCTGCAAAAGTTAATTCTACATTTCTCTCGCTAGGTACGCGGTAAAAGGCCTGTCCAAAGTTAAAAGCAAGGGAAATAAAATTTCGAATTTTTTAGACATTTTTAAATTGTATTCGGCCCCGGACCCGCAGTCCCTAAAACTTTCGCTGCGTTTGAATATACATTATTGATGTATTTTATCAAACCATGGAACTACTAAAAATCTTGTCTGATTCATTAATAAAAAAACATAAAAAGCTTCTAAAATCAAGAGGTTTAAGGAGGAAAAGCCTGTTTTTAATAACCGCCAAAATTTTGGCACTTTCCTCAGATACCTCCTATTCGTGTTTCAGAAAAAATTTATTGTTGTAAAAAGTTTAGCGAAGGTTTTTTATAGAAATATTTGTTTGGCTAAATTGCATTTAAGTTCAAAACCAAATTTGACCAGGGCGAAATTGACACAGTTTTACATAAATAAGCAGAGAGAAAAAGTGAAAGCAAGCTTAAATACCTGGTGAAGGTTTTCTGCAACGAAAACGAAGTACACGCAACAGAACCCCAGTTGAGTGACACATATAAACGTGTCTAGAATGCACCTAAAATGTTAAACACTTATGTATTAATAATACAGGCTTTGCATATAGAGCCACAATGGGAACAGCCGTTTTCGTAACTTCACTGAACAAAATTGTGCCACTTTCTGCGAATCGAAGATAATTAAGTGCCGTTGCTACGGTGGGTGTGTGTGTTTGTGTGTGTAGGGGGGGGGGGGGGGGTTAAACTACAGTGCTGTGAAATGCTGAAAAAGCTGAGCATCGATAGAACTTCCTTACAAAAAACCTGCTAGTACTGATGTCATGAAAGAAAAAGTTGTCCATATATTTACTTGCAAATTTCTAGAACCGTTTTCACAGGATCAGTTTTTTACAGCCCCATATGTCCGTCATTGTTTCTTCAATGTAAAAAGGGGGAACATGCGGCTATTTTCAGGAATAGGCCGGATTTTTCAAAACTGTCAGCGATAAAAGGAATTTGTCAAATTTTCCAGGCATTTTACAGAAGAAAGAATATTTGTTGAATACCTTGCTCTCGTTCCATGCTTTGCACCATAACCTTCCTTTACAATTTGTTCCGTGACTTCCCCGTAATCGCAAGATGTCATTTTGGTTCTAGAGGAAAGGATTAGTATCTCATACGTCTAATGAGTGCAATAATTTTACAATGATTAGAAATTTACTAAACAAAAAGGAGATCAATGTTTTAGATGCTTCACGGGCTAGAGTCCCGAAGGTAAATCTAGAAAGGTATTGATCGGAATAGGCCATTCAGAAAAACTCAATATAGTTGTCCAATCAGTGCCGGGTGCCTATAGAAAAATTACCACTGGAGTCCCAGTGAGAAAGTAGACTCCTTCTGTCTACACAATGGCGTTTTTTCGGAAGCTATGATTCACTTAATTACTCATTTGCGTCTGATATATTCAAAGTGAAAGTGTGAAAGTATCTTTCACTAATTAGCCACGGTACCAACAACTGAATCGATTCTGCTACTCAAGCCCTGTTCGCACTACTGACCCATTATACTGGGTTCAGTTTTAACTTCTTTTCATGAACTACGTAGAATAATCTTTCGTTCACGAAACCACTACGCAAAATCTGGCTCTCAAAAAGAGCTCCAGAGTGTTTATATGCTTGGTGCGTTTACAAGCGCTTCAAAAAGGATAAGCGAAAGTCGGTCATATAATCGAAGAGAAGGCTTTTACTCAAAGAAGGGTGGGGGTTGCTCAGTCTTTAGAAGACTTCAACTCCAGCTTGTAATTTCGAATCTGCTTTGAAGCATCGTTTTACCTTACACAAATGGCATGGCTGCAGATTACCAACAGATGCATGCAATGTACAGCAACGATTGCAAGAAGAGCCAAGCATATTGGACCAACCTAAAATTTAATGGAAAAAGTAAAAAGCGCAAATTGCAATGGTTCATTTCTTGTATGCTATGCGTTTACAGTGCTATGCATCAAAACATGTAACCTTGTATTCGCTTAAAATCTCCTGAAAGGAGGCTCTTGAAACGATCAAGTCCCGGGAATAGGGTGGTGCCTAGTCCTTTTTCCAGTCAAACACTGCGTTGACAGGCTTTGTGATAAATCGCTTTGGCATATGACCTCAAATATGGATTAAAACTTGAATATCTTGGAGATGCCAGTAGAGCTGCTGGCACAAGTGGAGCATTGTCTTTTTCAAACTCTTTTATTTCTTTAAGTTGGTATACAGATAAAATATCAGCTGAATAAAAGTTAGCCCTAACCAACTAGTACGTTAAGTCTCTTTTATTAAAACACAAATATTGATCAATTGGAAGAATCTAGAAATATGAAGTTAAAGATAAGTAATGAAATCTTACACAAATCTGAATGTGTTAAATTTTTAGGAACAATAATTGTTAAAAACCTCACTTGGAACGAGCACATACAATACCCCACAGGACACCTTACGTAGTATCCATAATGCATTTGTTTCGCTTTTTATCAACTATTGCACAAAAAATTGCAATGAGGCCTGTGCTAAAATACTTGACCCTCTAAACAAAAGCCTTAAGAAAGCTGCAAGGATCATATTCTTTGAAAAACAAACTGCATACTCTAGGCCACTTTTTAAGAAAATAATCTCCTTAAATTTAGAAGACACATATAACCTAGCATGCGCCAAATTCAAGTTTGACACATCCTAACGGCGCTGTAAAGATTTCTTCAGTAATTATTTTGAACTATCCAAAGACAGACAAAATACAAACACGCCAAGCAACCTCTGGCAAATGTTCTTTCACAAAAACTAGGACTAAATATAAACATAACTTTATAACAGCATCAGGATTTAAAACATGGAATAATATCCCCATCGACACACGGAACTCTACAACCAAAAAATTATTTGCTAAACGTTACAAGCAAATATTATTAGAAGCCTAATGATTGATGGATATATCTATTGGAAAAAGATCCCTTGACTGCATTTTTCTGCATTTATTTTCCATTCCCCCCTACCCCTCCAACATCTTATTATCATTTAAAGTATACTTAAAAATTCTGTTGATTATTACTAATAATATCAGGTATACCCAAAGATAACTTATTGTGGTAAATGAGAGCACATGGCTCGAAAGCTCTCGCAGAGTTCTTTTCATATGTCCTCTTCAACTTATATATTCTGACTTACTATATTGTATTAATTCTGTATTAGTTTATTAAGTTAGTACCTCTTGTTAAAACTTGATTTACATTGTTTAAAAGTTGAGAATTTACATAAAATTAAAAAAATGACAGAATAGAGCATGATACATCGTACTAAACTGTTTAACGATTAAAATTGATTTATCCGGTATGTATCCATACAAATCTCGATAAATAAATTCTTGCATTTCTCAATGATACATTAAGTGATCTTTATGTTTAAACTTTTATTGCTTGTAAGCGTCGATGGATTAAGAGAATGCCTGGGTTCGTTTTTACAAAAAAATTTCAATTTGGCTCGGTTTTTAGTTTGGTTAATAGACCGATTCCTAATTTTGCCTCGATTTTTGACTCTTTCCATAGTTTTTCACTATTTATTTCTTGCCTTCAACTACTATTTTATCCGAAAAAAAAGACGTCGCGGCTATTTGACCGCCTTCATTAAGTTAATCTGATACAGCTTGTTTTCTGGTACAGTTTATACAGCAAATTTTCTTTTTTCGTATCTTCAAAAGTAGCGTTGTAATCATGCAAAGTTTTAGCACAAATAAAGGGTGGGGGAGGGGGGGTTCAGGTGTTCACCTCCTATTTTGATACCAAAAGGTATCAAATTTCTGTCAGTGCTATATTATGTTTATATTTACAAGGGCCCCGGACCCTTTTCTATTTAGAATGACATCGCATGTTTGGGAACATTTACTTTGCTGCCGACTTCACTTTAACTACAATCATAGCTTGCTGGCATAAAGTATAAGCTAAACTACTAAGTGTTTGAAAGCACCATAAAATCAACATGGACCAGCCAACTGCAGTTCCAGCCAACTTGCTGGCTTTTGACAAGGATATAGCATACAACGTGATCTGTTTCGAGTAGTTAAAACTTGGAAAAATTGCTCCTTGTGCAGTGGCGAAGCTAGCGGTCATGCTGGTCATGCAGAGCATAACTAAAAATTTTCAGAGCTAAAGACATTTATTATAACGATTAAAACTTTTCTTTATTGAAAAATTACTTTCAAAACCCCTTTCGTCCAGTCTATTCTACTGCCCTTCCTCACCTGGGTCCCTTGTGGTTAGTTTCTTTGGTTAGCCATACAGTTTTGTCACTCAGAGAGCCCAACCGCTCCTGTGAGTCGGCTGAGTTTCAATGACTTTTCAGTAGGTATCCCTGTCATGCTCATTTGGAATAGCATGACCTCCTAGCACAGATTTGATTGGCTGAATTCTATCTTGCGCATGCTATTTTGGTCCGTTTTGGACCCCAAGTCATGCTCATTTTTTCAGCATGACTGACCTAAATCTCCCACACATGAAGTATCTAAGGTCTACTTGTGAGCTAAGAAACATTGCTGCAAGGGAGTGGGAAAATTCAATCGAAGCTATTTCCGAGAAATATATTGTTTATTAACTGCTACAGGGATCACTTGCGTGTGGCTGAGCAAAGTAATTATAAACCAAAATTGTAATTGAAAACAAAAGGCCAACCCTTATCGATAAAGAATCCTACCATTACACCATGACTTGTTGCTGATGGACGAACTTGTACCCTGAAACTTGCCTGTGTATTCATTATTTCACCAAAACCTCTTGCTCGTGGAATTAAATTTGCTTGTTTATTCAATATTACTCTATAACTTTTGTTAATACATGTAATTGTACCCTGTAATTTGCCTGTTATTCAATATTACACCATTGTTGCTGATGGCGGACATGAACAATCCGGAGAGCTACCATGTTTTGCTTGATGTCATGATAATGAAAATGTACTCTGGAATTTGCCTGTTATTGGAAACGTGACCATAATTTGCTGATGGATAGAATTTAGAAATGATTTTTAATCACACTATATATGTAGCTTCCACACAGCCAAACCTCTCAGTGCAGTTTGATTTCCCCAGTCTTTCTGTTGCCAGGAAAACTATTGGGTTTCTTAAACATGGAAGACCAAATTTATAGGAAAGCCCTTGATGTTGGACTTGGACTCAACTTGTCGATGTTTATGGCATGTTATAACTCCAATACAGGGATCAAAACTTTTTGTATATGCTAAACAGTACTATCCTTGATCCATTTGTTTTAGATATGTAAAAATTCAGCTTATGAAATTGAAGCTGAGTATAAAATTCTGAACCAAAAAACAAACACCCCACAATTCCCTGTATCATAAACAAGGAAGGGCCTACCTATCATTGAGGGCTTATCTTGCCTAACTCATCTTAATTCAGAAACATCATCAAAAGTGTCAATAATTTATAGTAAAAGAATAGATATTTCATAGCCATTGCTGACTTGAATAAGCTGATTTATCAAAAGTTTAGATTTTGTAAAAATATTTTTAGATAAAATGTTCTCTCATCTCCAATTTTCTTTCAGTGCGATCAGTATTGTTTGTTGGGGGTTTTCAAATGCACAATTTTTCAAAAACATGTTCCCAAAGATATGTCCAAAAACACAAGATTGGAGAATGGGGTGGAAAAAACATTTAGATGTTGAAGTCATTGACAGAATTGATTGCGATCTAAACAAGAGCTATTTGATTCAATATACTAAAATGGGCGTTACCCCCCTTTTCCAAGCATCTTTAGGGTGTGGCTGTGTGTAATTTCCCTGGGGGCTACGCCCCCAGAGCCCCATCAGCTTTCTGTTCCATACAGAGCATGGCCACAGTCTTAAGGCTAGCTTCGCCACTGTCCTTGTGTAGGATAAAGTAGAGACAATATTAACTGATTCATCAAAAGCATATGAGTGTATACCTAATGATCTATGACTGGAAAATTAGATAGGCCTGTTGATTTAAAAGAAATGTTCTGTTAACACTTCCCTTGAGAATAAGTTTCATTGTTAAAATGTGTGAATCAAACACTTACAATTAAACCAGAGTGCTTAACAGCTGCTGGCAGGCCAAGTATGCCAGTTCCAATGTTTCCTTTCAGAATATGCATTGACGTTTGCCAGTTTCTAAAACGGAAACAAACTATAGCAATATGGGTCTGCTAACAACTTATGGGTCAGATTGGAAATCGAATTTTCGCTGGGATTCAGGATAGAGTGGATGGTCACCGTTTTGTCAAGGTCTCATCCCGATAAATTTTCGTACACCTTTGTTCGATATGCTATTTATTTATCTGAAAACACCTTAAAAAACTTTTGTTTTCGCGGAAACTTCTACCCTGGGTGCCAGAGCCTCAGAGAGTCAAAGGATGAAGAACGGGGGAAGGAATTGCGAAGGAGAATGAAAGAGGAAAGGAGAGAGACGAGGCTCTGGATCCATCGTTCAACAACCTCCTTCTCGCTTACAACGTAAGCGATTTGGAATCACTTGTTCGAGTCCTACGCGCGATTAGGAATCACTTTTAGGATACGAACAAAGATTGATCGAGGAACATTGGCATATACACTCTTTTTTTTATAAGAAACATTCCTTCCCCCGTTCTTCATCCTTTGACTCTCTGAGGCTCTGGCACCCAGGGTGGGAAACTTCATGCGCTGTTGGAGAGACGGAATTGCCAGTGCTTCCAGTAATATAAGATGTGTCTATCATTTTGATTATCATAGCATAATAATAATAATAATAATAATAATAATCAATTTATTTAAAGTTGGCGCTACATAGCTATTTACAAAGAAATGAGCTAATCCAAGCCAACTGTTAAAACTACTACATCAACTAAATACATACGAGATTAAATGCATAAAATTTTAAATACAAAATGATCCATTAAAAAACTATAAAAACCTGAGCTATTTAAAAGATAGAATTACAAAAAACCAAGCTGTGGCACGAACGTCCTACATAGTTTGCATGTACAGTCTGTGCCATTCCAGCTTTTAATTTCTTTCTTAAACTCATTAATAGATTGAGCATTCCTTATGTGCTGAGGTAAAGAGAGCCAAAGACGCTGCCCTCTATATTTGATAGTTTCGGTTCCATAAATGGTTGTTCTTACTCTTGGTGCCATAAATTCATTATTATTTCTCAAATTATAAACAGCATGACGCTCGCAGAAAATCTCCCTCATAAAAGGAGGGTTGATATTTCCCTTTGTTTTAAACATTTCAATCATAAGATTTCGCAGGTGTTTTACATGAATATTTACCGAGCCATCATTTTCTAGCAGAGTGTTGAAGCTAGAATCATAGTCTTTGTATGCAATTCTCAGAGCTCTTTCGTGTATTCTATTAATCTTACTATTCAAGTGCCTACTGTGGAACATCCAGACTAGTGGACAATATTCGAATTGGCTAATTACAAATGCTCTCATTAAGATTTTAAGTTTATCAGCGTCCATGTATCCAGATATGCGAGCGAGGGCGGTGAGTTTCCTACCAGCCTTTTCACATAACTCACTGATATGCGTCTCAAAACTGAGTCTTTTGTCTATCACAACACCTAGTAGCTTTTCCTCTTCCGAGTTTTCTATGATAGAATCTCCTACATTAACTTTAACCTGTTGATTAGAACTTTTGCCAAGAATAAGTAAATGACATTTGTTTGTATTCAACTTCATAAAGTTATCAGCGAACCATTGGATAGTTATACTTGAGTCATTCTCTAGCCTTGCAATTACATTATTGAGATTTTTATCGCACGCATATAGAGTTGTATCATCTGCGTAATTGCAGATATCCGTATCCATTAAGGAGAGAAGTAAGTCATTTATGTAGATGTTGAAGAGGAGGGGACCAAGAAATGATCCTTGCGGAACACCAAGGAACAGTTGTTTGTAGGTACTGAATGATCCATTAATCTCAACTCTCTGATGCCAATTTTCCAAGAAGCTGTTAACTAGACACAGTGCATCATGGCTGAGTCCGTAAGCATCTATTTTTGCTATAAGGAGGTCATGTTTAATACAATCGAAGGCTTTCGAGAGGTCCATTAGGATTGCGCCAACATGTGTGCTGCGCATTGTACCCTTTACGAAAACCACATAAAAGTGACGATAAATACGATTGCATATAATCAATAATCTGTTTATCCATAAGTCTCTCAAAAACCTTTGAAACAGTTGGTAGTACACTAACCGGTCTGTAATTTTTCTTATTGGTTTTCTCCTCCGATTTGTGGAGGGAAGTGACATCTGCTAGTTTTAATAGGTCGGGAAAGACACCATTTTGAATGCAGTTATTGAAAATAAGCTGCAACGATTCGGAACAAATGTCAGAGCTATTTTTCAGCACTCTCGCGGGTATATTTCCAAAGGTTGTTGCCTTTTTAGGATTAAGCCCCTCAATTTCAGAGTGTATCTGTTCCACAGTAACCTCTTGGAATTTAAAGTAGCCTTTAATTCGAGCAAAACTGCGAATTTTCCTAATGCTAGGGTGTTTTGAATATTTCATTATAGCCTTTTCTATAGGATCTGATAAACCATCTGTACTTATGGTAACCTCCCTGTTCCCTGTCAGACCTAATGAGTCAGTTATCGAAATAAAATAATCGTTCATGGCTTCTGCAACTTCCTTATCATTGGAAATCATCCTATTATTATCGATAAGGGTAATATTTGAGTTCGATCGACTTTTATCGGAAAGGACAGGTTTTACAGTTTTCCAAAATTTCTTGTTGTCTGTAATATCAGAAGTATTCAAATTTTTATAGAAATTTCTTTTTTCCGTTCTAAATAATTTGACACACAAATTACGCTGTCGACGAAACGCTTCCCAATGTTCAGCTGTGCGGCTTTTATTATATCTATTTTTCAACCTAGAGCGCAGCATAGTAGCTTTACGAAGAACTAGATTCATGAAGGGACCATCATTGGCCCTTGCGTATTTTTTCTTCATCGGTGCATGCTTATCAAGTACCTTCTCAAAGCAATTTTGAAAAGAACTGTAGTCTAAATCAGTTGTTTTAATGCTAGCCAACTCTTCCTTAAGTTCTCGTTTGAAAGTCTGCTCCGAAAATTTCTTATATTCTCTATAGTTAATAACAGTAGGTCCAGCCTTTTGGTACGTCGTTTTCAAAACTGTGACTATCATTTTGTGAAAGTCAGAGAGACCTGTCTCGGTAGTGGTGGTATGTTGGAAGCTCCTATATCTGTTGGTTAAGATTAGGTCAATACACCGTGGATTGTCAGCCTTGAAACAGGTTGGCTCCTTCACCAGATTTCTGAGGTCATAACTATTCATAAAAGTACGAATCTGTTGACCTGTCTCTACTGTATTAAAATCCCCAAGTAATAAAAATTTGTCATATTTTTCACTGTAATGATCAAACAGCATTCTTCAGACAGCAAACTGTATCTATCATTTTGGATAAACTATGGCAGGAAAACGGGCAACCCTAGAGTTAAAGACAAGTTGTGTGAACCCAAAATATATGCATGAGTTGTATGAACCAAAATATCGAGTTGATGTAAAAAGTCAATAAAAAAGTAGGAAAACTGGGTAAAATTGGGATTTGTTTTTAAAAAGTATAATGACAGCTACTCGCTTAATGACTGTTTGAGATTATGAACGGACTGACGACCCTTAATAAAGATTACAATATATACAAGCACCAAAAACATCTTAAGTATAATTGACATAAAAATTTTGTATGCCAGGTTCCAGCTCTACGACGTGTGAAGAGTTAACATCGTTAGAAGTATGGAAGAACTTACTCTAGCATAAGAGACTTCTGAAGATCTTTGGTTATGGATTTATCGCTTGATTCCTCAGGACTTGGTGCTTCTGTTGCGCTATTCAAAGTTTAAGATGGTATTTTTATAAAGGTATAAGATGTCAACCAACAAACTGTAAATGTGTAACAAAGTGAAGATTAAGATAAAAAATAATTAATGATGTTAGCAGTATAAAATTTTTGAAAATAGGCTAGCCTGGTTTTATGAAAAGCTACAAAGGCAGTTGTGTATTATTAATAACTTTAGGAGTCCGTTACTTAGACTAATAAGGCTATCCAAAGGTCGATAAACAACGTAAGCTCGCGTGAATGTAAGAAACAATTTAAAAGGTTGCCAAATGTGAACTAAAGAAAACTTCACGTGACGTCATTGACATATCTAAATAGGTTTGTGGTGAAAACCTAGCATAACCTAACTAATAATGTTGTAATCACGTTGATTGCTTGTTTTACAGGGAACTTTAATACGTTTAACTGTATGGTGTCTTCTTTGCTGAAAAAATGAATTGGTTCCTTTTTGTTTCCTGAAGCTATAAAAAACTGCAGAATAGAGATTACTTAAAAAGTATCAGAAAAAGATTGGAGCTCGTAACAATCGCTGTTCAAGGCTGTCAAAGTTAACATTAAATGATCTGCTTGTCAATCGTATATAAATCAAAAATAATTTTTACAAAACATCTGCATTTTCATTTCGATGCAGTTACTAGCGAAATATTTGGCGGTCTGTCACGGTTCAAAATTTATATCACAGCAAGGAATTTCTTATGAATTTATTTCTAAATCCTGCGATAAAAGTTGCTGGCATTTTATTTCTTTCACAGAAAGGCAAGGCACTCGCTTTATGCAAACAAATTTTTGCAAAATTGAGACAAAATGAGATGGTTTTTAAAGTTAATAAAGAAATCTACAAATGTAATATACTGTCTGTGTTGTAAAATTGAAAAAAGGCTTTCTAGCAGTGTCCAACGAATTTCTTAGAATAATTAACATCTTTGATTATACGATTTTTTACATGGGATTAAAGTTCAGTCATTGATTCTGATTAATCAAAAAGCTGCCTTTTAAGGCCTACCTCAAGAAGGGTGTCGTGTCATCGTCTTCGTCCAAAGACCCATTAGAATAGGCATCCTTTCCTTCCAGCTGTCCTTTTGTATCCATTTTTTTGCGAAATTTGGCAAATAAAAGTTTTTAAAAGTGAATAAAGAATATATGTTTCTTGCTACAAAAACAAACCGCCCGCCATTTTGCAAAGTGCGACAGGTCAGCCGATCACATATTTACTGGTGGTGCCATTCAGTTTGAGCCTTAGAACATTCAGTATTGGGGCCTGTTTACACAGAGTTACCCGGCTGGCCGAAATCTTCCGTGGTCGGGAGGTGACAAGCCATTCACCAAGGAATATTTGACATGAGATGTGGAGATATGAGGCCTGTAAACAGCCGAGATTACTCCCTAAAATATTCGATGAATTGCAGTCAGGCTTTGTTATATTCGTCGTCACGATCTTTGAATTAAAGTTGACCTATATACCATTACATAGTTACCTAAAAAGCCAATTTGGCGGTATTTTGTGAATATTCTGCCGAAATCGTCACCCGAAATTTAAGAGGAAGCCAAAGTAAAGAAAAGACCATAAAGATCTCACTAAAGGGCCCAAACAACCACATAATGGGTCTTTAGCTCAACAGAGGCAGATCCAGATTGAATTCCTTGGTGCACAGAACTCAGTCAGTTTTCCAACATACAGCTAAAAACAGTGTTGCCTGAAACAAGTAATATTTAAATTAAAAAGTGAAACCTAAAAATTCTAAGTTTTATCACAGTCTCTTTAAAATCTTAAAATTGCCAGTTTCTTCTCTGTCGTGATTTGGAAACGATTTTCCAGACGCTGTGGAGGACAACAGCATTCCTAGAACTCGGAAATAGACGTTTTGTGCCTCGGAAGTGAATGAATTGAAACAATGAAGTTTTTGTTTGGAACACGGATGGAACTCACTAATAACATGATATGGAACTCGGAAATGATACCATATTTGTAAGAGAGCTGTACAATGGCCTGTAGTTGATTGGCTACCTATTGTTTCTGTTCTATTCATTTCAATTTCATGTGTATTCTCAGCTTAATTACAATATGCTGATTAAATCAAACAATTAATCAAGATATAATTTCAGTTATACTTCAATACATATAAGGTTAAGATATTTGAAATAATTATTTGTATCTATAAAAGTTATAGCTGAATGACACATGGAAATACTGATCTATTGTAGAACTGCAAAACATTGAATTCGAAATGGCGACTGCAGATGTCTTACTATACTCACGACCCCCTCACGACCATCGCAGCATTCTAGCAGATTATTAAGCATTTGAGATAAAACCAGGAGATATCGTTAATTTTCCAGGAGTGTAAACTACCTTTGCTTTTAATTGCAGTCTGGAAAACCTATGCTCAGACGGAACACTTTATTTTGATGAATAGGCTGGTGTCTACGGAGGCAAAACAACAAATTGCGAGCAAAACAAAAGGGAAAAACTTTGCTGTGGCATCCAAAACAAACAAAGGGTATCGAGAGAAAGGGAGGGGGTGGAAAAATTTTTAACAGAGGCACTGTTTTTTGTCGGAAAGAAATTTAGAATCTAGATTTAGTGAATAGATAGTAGCTACTCCCCCCCGCTCCCCTCAATGGTACCAAAATGCATAAATATTAATATTGATGTTGTCTTTATGCACAATGATCAATGCATTATCTGAAAGTCCCTAGCCTTGGCCTGGAACTCAGTCAGGTTTTTTGCTGGATCCGCCCCTGCTCAAGTTTTTTCAGGATTCCGGGTCGCTTCTTGTCTGAGCTAGATCTCAGGCTAGGTTACGAGGCTAGGTTACGAGGTTCCTGTACGTGGAGTTTCCGATGCCACACCTGCGGGATAGTGAGGTACACATCTTTCAAAGGAAATCACTATTGTTTAACTTCCTTTATTCAATTCGAAATCACGGCATCTTTTAGGCTTTTCTTTCTCCTGCTCTGATGTCACAATTCAACAAGGAAGTTTATATTATTGCACAATCGATTTCAATGGGAAGCAAATCAATGACGTAATCAACGGCTCAGAAAAGCTAGCTTGAAGCCTACAATGCCCGCAAAAAGTACTTGGAACACCCAGCAATTTACGCTGCATTTGATATCTTTCATTCCTTTGATGAAAAAAATACTACTTCCGCCTCCATTCCCCCTAAAACAATGTTGATAATTTAGAGAAATATCATAAAAGAAGCGCAAAAAATGCTTCCTGAAGTCCTAACCCGTTTAATAGTAAACCAAAATATTGTTCTGTAGGGGAGAGGGAGATGATTTTTTGTTCTTTCTGACCTTGGACATTGACGTCAGTGTTCCAAGACTTGTGGCAGGCGTTGTAATTTTTAAAGTTCTGGTTTAGTTTTGGACCTCTTTTGAGTTTTGATTGAATTTTAAATTCAAGTTCCCATTTGATGCCATGAAAATTGCACATAATCCACTGAAATTCTGAATTTGTGTCGGTAGATTCTTAACTGTAAAAAAAGCAAGATGAGAAACAGAAAGAAAACTAGAAAGGCGTTTGATATATGAAAAAGTGGGAAATTCAATCAAAACGGAAAATGAAAAACTCGAAACACTTTCGCACCTTCGATTTTTCACTCCAAATGAGGGGTTTCCTAGTTTTGATTGTTTGCATTGATAATAATGTTGAAAAATGAAAAGTTCCATGGGGATTTTAAAAATTATATTAAAATAAAAAAATAATTAACATAATTATTTCTGCCTTCTACAGGTTGAGATAAATAGCATAATTAAGAATAATTAGATTTACTAAAAAATACTTTTTTAAAAGATCGGAAGAAGTGTAAATTAAAATTGTATGAGTTGAATTGTCATTTAATAGTCAAGAAGCTTTTAAGATATATACAAAAATTGCCACAAGTTATACCCTCCTGATTAAATGATTTTATTGAAGCTTTCTAAATTCTAAACGCACTTTTAGCAGCTATATGTAAAACAGGTAGCTTTATGACAGACCTTTGACAGACTGCCATTTTCTGCAAACAATCCCATGTTTGGTGCCCCCCTGGTCAGAGACAATTTATACTCTAGGTTTTGCCTTGCTTACAAAGATTACTTTCAATTTTTGTTTCTGCGGAAGGAAGGAGTTATTTCGTTCTATGCTTTGCATCTTTACCGCTTGCCAAACAGTAGGATTTGGAAAAATGAAACATTGGAATTGTTCGAAAGGATACCATCCTTGTGATACTTATCAGGATGCAAATTCGTAGAAATAATTTTAGGTATATTTTAATGACGACGACGCTACTTTTTCTTTCGGATTGGAAGGAAAGTCTAACAGGGAAGGGCCAAGGGCCAAGGGGGGCTGAATATATCAAAGTGTTAGAACGATTCGAGAGGGGCATTGTTCAAATGTACTTGCCATCACGTGATAGCGCGGGAGAGGAAATGCAAAATCATTCTTGCGGGAACGAACTTATAAGTGGACCTACTCTAGAAACGACGTGGCTGTTTAGAAAGAAGGGGAAGGTTTTGATACATTTATTCGTTAAAAAAGATATCATTCTACCGGAAAGAATTTTGCAGAGCGAAATTTATGACTGGAGTGATTCACGTGTTGTACGAAGTGCTTCTGGCTAGGCCCAACTGATGTAAACAGGCAAGACACTGCCACGGAGATACTAGTTCCTTGTTTGTTTTCAAGGGCCAGATGGATGGAATTTGATACTTTTATACAGTTCGTATAGTATTTAGTAAACTGCAGGCGGTCAAAAGAGACTGTTTACCGGAGCTGATGGCAGGTTCAAGTGTGAAGGTTGCCGTTAGGGCAAGACCATTGAATAAGAGGTACGAACCGTGACTAATTTTTCATTTCTCTCATTTACCTGCGTACCTCTGAAGAATACAGGCGCCTAATTGATTAACCACACTTGTTTTTATGACAGCACAATTTTTTTCGCAGTGGAAAGTACAGAGAAAGATGCAATGTACTTTATTCTTACCATACGTGTTACCACTTTCGTTTCTATGGTCATTCCCACCCCACAAAATAGTCAATACCCAATGAAATCTTTTCCGTTTAGAAGTTTTGCAAATTTGTAACATTACCCGAAGAATAATGGGGACGAGCAAATATAATTTAGCAGGTGCAGGTGTAGATCAATTCATTATTCTGGGCTGTTTATTTTTTCTGGTATATTTTTTCGAGGAGACACAATCACAGCAACTGAAAAATACATCCGGATGTTTGGAAGCCAATAATATTCAATTTTTGTTTTAGCATGATATTTTGGGGTCATTTTATTGTTCAACGAGTCTCAATGATGTCATTTCAAAAAGAAACTGGCAGGGTTACCAAATTTTGCACGAAATATAGCCAATGCGACTTATTTTTAGCTAATTACACAAAATATGCAAGTGGCACGCAAACCATCCTCCGTCTGAGTTTCAGGCTGTGACTAAATGGTAGTGACTACTTCTTATCTCCTTTCTTTTCTTTTTCATTTATTTCTATTCACACATTGGTTTTTTAGTGTTAACCTCCTTTAGTGCTAAGATATTTTTGGGGGTAAACATTTGACTTGCAACCACATGCAACTAAAGAGTCTGAATTTTGTAGTTTTTAGACCAAAATTTTTGCATAGCAGCGTTTGACCGTGGTTTGAGGCCATAATTATATGTAAAGAATTTACAATAAAAATATTTTCGCACCCTCTTGTTATGGCAGTTACTAATACATATATTGTTTGCAAACCTAACACCTACTAGGCCGCTGCCTGGCACAAAAGAAGGTTTTTTAAAGTACCCTACACAATTGTTTGGACCTCGTGTCTGTGGTGTGAAGGGAAAGTCATTAATCAAATCCCTTATCGAACTGGTTTTTAAGTACATTTTCTAAAACGCCACACAAATGCAGTAAAAATCGAAACAAAGGTCACTTTCATTTTGTTTCTCACGTGGTGTTCTGAATAATCCCTGTTTTCTTTTTGCACTTATAGTATCCCACGAGAATAATTGGCCTCCAAATTAGATCTTAAAATAACAAAAAAGACGAATTTTTAAGCAAAAAAGCCACAGGAAGTGCCCTCTTTGCTTTTGTATCTGTTGCTACCTGGTTTCCGAGGGGTTTATAGGACACTGAAAAGCTGGGCTCATCGAGAGGTGAAATTATAAAGCGCTACCTCTACTCACTCTATTAGGGGAAACGTTGGCCCCATTTGGGAGTGTCCAACAGCAGAACCTAGGTTCTGTTGTCCGTGACTCATACCCCTTTTGGTACATCAAATAATACATTTTTGTTTGGGACCAGGACCCCCGAGACGGGGAGGGGTAGAGTGGGCAAAGTGCCCCATGAAAATGTGTTTTAAGCTAGATTTACAAGCATTGTCACGAAATTTTTCGAGGAACAGAATAGACAATCATTGAAAAATAAAAATAATCTTTAATTCCGGTTTGATGCACGAGTGAAAGTTATAAAAACTGTGCCTTTCTCTCAAACATTTCGTTTTCATTTCGCCACAATCGTGTTACACTCTTTTTTTTATAAGAACAATTTTATAAGAACACGAGCCTCAAAACTGGTCAAAAGTTTAGAACAAATTAAGAACAAGCTGAGGCTGAGCTTCCAAAAAATACAATTTTAAACAACGTTTTTTCTCAAAATCGAGGATTTTTAGCGATGTATAGGCTTTTTCGGTGAATATTCAAATTTGTCAGCAAATTAAGGCTGTCTCACTTACTTTGTTGGCAAAAAAGGCCTGAACACCTTCTTAGAGCGAAAAAGCTAGCAATAGCACTGCTTACACCCTCTTAATTTAAGAACAAATTAAGAACAATCCAGCCTCAGATTTTCGAAAAAATTAAGAAAAGTCAGCCTGAACTTAAAATTACTGGTTCTTATAAAAAAAGAGTGTATTTGATCTTGACAACATACTATATGGTTGATTTTCCTTTTATCCGAAGTTTCATTGATCATCTTACTACAGCCGTATCGATACAAAAACCAAATAATATATATCCCATTTTCTCAAATAATGTCAAAGCTTCTCAGTTATTTTGCCACTCTACCCAACAATTGTCGCTAAATTAGTATGATTTCTTTGTTTTGATAATTTTTGTATTTAAGGGTCACCTGTGCAGAATTCTTTGAATATCTTGATCTTTGAATATGTTCGCAAAATTTATCTCATACAAAGCTTTGTAAAATATTTCCCATGAATGTTTTTTGCTTATCCTCAGAAAACAGTGGCCCAAAAAGCCTTCCTTTCAAATTTTGCTTTTTGTCTTTAAAGTTTCCAAAACAACATTGTTTTTATTTGATTTGTTTTTATGTGACTTACAGAATTTTCCTTAACCAATTTCTATTGGAAGTCTTTTAAAAGTATATTGTCCGAATCCACTTTGCGAACCCATGATAAGCATGCTTTTAACGCTTTTTTTATAAGGAACATCTTTATAAGGAACCTACATTTAGAAGGCCGAAATATTTGAAGAACTTATACTGCTTAAAACGAAATCCTTAAGGAACTTTTCAATTTGAAAAATGTTTATAACTGCAAGCATCAAGAACTAAAAAGCCGGTTCCATTCATTTGCAGCCAATACTCCCATAGATTGTTTGCTATTCGTGTGTCAAGTGCTTCATTGAGTAGTTTCTGCATATGCTGTCTCACCCCTCTCTCTATTAAGTGTTAAAGGCTTATTGTAGTCAAAACACCGAAAGTCAGATTTTCACTATACATAGCCTTCTTGTGTTTTTGCTCCTGAGTTCTAGCCACAAGTAAAGGCAAAATTCATATTTTTTATGTTATTCCTGTTTCTGTACAATTTTTTTACGGCTCTTGATGTGTAGCGTAAATTAAGGAACTATTAAGGAACTTTTGGTACTACAATTTGATGATTTGAGGTCTACGAATAAGGTACTTTTGGAACTAGGCCTTGAGGTAGGTTCCTTATAAATAAGCGTGTATAAGGACTATCCTGTTGTAATTCTAGTAAGTTCTTTACTAACTGAGCAATTCAGGATTATATGGCAGTCTTTCACAAAGCCAGTACATTTTTATACCCATCTGGTAAGCTTGAATTCGACCCTCGGTGCTTTGCTGAAGCCTAGTAACCAGGCCTCCTGAGATGAATTGTCTTTTAAGTGTTGCTTTTGTATTTCTGGTTAAAAACAATCATTGCTATCAGTTTCTAGATCATTTTATTATTCGCTGTCTCATTGCCATGACATCCAGCAAGCGTGTGAAATATGGTCGAGAAATCATTTTAAGCCTCTCCTAAACTTAATGCTATCATAAGAATGAATTGTGGGGGGGGGGAGTTTGGGGACGATTAAAAGAAAGATTTGGGGCAGGAGTAGGGGCGATACAGGTGAAGGTGGCAGGGGGCCGCACTTATCTATTTATTTTGCACTAATGGCCATATCGCTGTAATTTGACCAGCTGCGTTAAATATGAATAGAAACAGGAGACCACCGGTCACAAATGTGCGAACTTTACTCCTCTCAGTGTCATTGATACGGAATCACTTCTTTCCATCTTGAATGGATCACAGATTGAGCTGACATGACCCTTTAATGGGGTTAAGCCGTTATTCGTATAACAAAGAGATACTAGTATATCATCTAGACAACTAAAGGTGGCTAGGGCTTTAAGGGACGATCCCCGGAGGAAGTACAAAATCAAAGGCTTTTTGAGCTGGGCTGTGTATTTAAATAGCACGCAGGTTTTCCTACCCCGTCCCCCCCCCCCAATTCTCTGCTCGAACGCCAGCGGCTCTTCAGATTGTGCCACTGTTCATTATTACCACCTCTCTATATTGATGAACTAGCAAGATATGGTTGCCATTATCATGATTGAATTTCTAGTCTTCTATCAGCTAATTAGCAATGCTTTTTTCTGTCTACCTAACTGCCAGCTGTTTTTGTGTGCAGTTTTACTATCGGAAAAGCAAAACCTGTCTTGTATATATTGAGCAATGAAGCCAATACTTTGGCGATGTACCCGTTAAAGAGACTAACTCCACTGTCATTACCCTTCTATGTGTTATCAAATACATAATTAAGAATGAGAATTCTGCGTCGTGACGAGGCATCTTTTGAGAGGATAACAAACAAAATATCATCAACCGGCCGTAGCATCCCATATAACCAGCCATTCTAGGATTTCCTCATGCGCGCCAGTTATGCAATTTTTTATAGCCTCGCCTACAACTGTTTATTACCTGTAATCTCTCACTTCTACCGTAAATCAGTAATGTTCATTCAACACGGATCGTCAACACGTCGAGCATTATGCTCTTACTTTATTCTCAGACGCTTCTCCGCTCCTCCGCTCCTCCGCTTCTCTGCTTCTCCGCTTCTCTGCTTCTCCGCTTCTCCGCTTCTCCGCTCCTCCGCTCCTCCGCTCCTCTTGTCTATTTTCGCACTTAAACTTAGATGGCTCTGGTACTCAGGGTACTGTTGGAATATCATGTTAATAATTGATAGAGATTTTGATTGATTAAAGCTTCAAATTAAATCTTTTTTCATGTTCTTTCCTGTTCGGTTTACAATCATTCTTCGCTAATGTTTTTAGGTTTATCTATTTGTGGTTTCATTTTGATAGAAAGGCTTGTAAAGTTAGGTCGACTTTAGTGTTATTCAGGCTCACACAACAATACAGTGTGCTCGCATAAATCCCGCACGATTCGGTCTTTCGTATCTCCTCATATTAGGATAAACTGAATGTGAATAAAGCTTACTTCCAAAGCTGCTCCGACCTTTTTTATCAATGTCAATGTCTGGACAGTTTCTGGACACAAGATTCAGAATGCCTGAGAATTCTTTGAGTTTTTTTCCAAATTACTATTGTTTCAGCCACTTTCCCCACTGCGATCGGGGCTGTTGTTAGCTAAAGGGCGCCGAGGTTCCTTTTACTGACAGTGAGCAAGTCATCCTTTATTTCCCTACAGGTTTCAAAAGTCGCTGATGAAGCACCCTTCGATATAAAAAACTCCTCCAATGTATCGAAGTTTTAGTTCAAGGAGGTTCCACATTCCTCATGCCTTTCCAAAAAGAAGCAGCTCTGAGAGCAAAGCTGTATGTTTGTGTGACAATCATACAAGTGACATGGGAACATGTTCTTCTTAAAATTCATCTTCCCTTTATAGATTGTTTTTAGAGGGGGATATGGTGTAAGGTGTTAACAGGCATCACTTTCCCAGAGATTCTTCCCTTGAGATTAAGGGGCCCTTAACGGTGATTGAGAAACTTTAAAACAGATCGAGGGATCCTTGGATGCAGATGGAAGGATAGGCGTTAGATGCAATTGTATCCCAGCATTCCTTGAAAGTCCCCAACCGAATCGAGTTGGTGAACCCGACCTTGTTAATGGACGTTGATGTTCGAAGGCGATTGCCTTTATCCTGACCATTGTGCGATATTGTTTCGATTTTAGCTATGTACCTTGAAGTAGTGAATTTATTAGTTCAGAATCATTTTGAATCACTTGTACCATTGCTCAATCTGTCTATAATTTTTTTTATTGTCAACAGGGAGATAGATTTGGGTGCTGAGATTATTCTGTCGATGGAAGACAAAAGCGTGAAGATTGTGAATAAAAAGGTCAGTATGTTGCTTTCATTTTCATCTCTACAAAGAAAATTGCAATCAAAACGATAACCGTGAATTGTGAAAATCGGTTCGATACAGGCTCGCACCCTTGAGGGGACTGTGGTGATAGGGATCCGCAGGGAGGACGTTTCCGCAATTAAGGCAAAGTTCTCATGGAGAGAACTTTTACTGTTACTGTTGAACGAATAGAGTCCGGAAAACATATCTCTGCTTTATAAACAGAGCTCGGTCAATTTCCACGAAGAAGGCCAATGAATTTATATTTAAGTACCACGCCCAAACCCGCTGTGTTTTCTTTGTTTTTTTGATAAAGGTATCGCAAGCTTGAAAATTTTGTCCGGAGTAAGAGTGCGCACATCTCTGGACACTGTATATGAAGTACATTATCCTAGAAACCTTAATTGAGGTGACTATGTTCCGTAAAAAGGTCAAATGCAGCAAAACCCCAAAGAAGATAATTTTTCAAGCTGAAATAGGCTCTAGACTATAAGCTGATTGATCAAGGAAAGACAGCCTGTATGTTACAAAATTTCACCGCCGAGATTTACTTTTTTGGATACAATTTGATAATCATTATTGTGAGTTTGCAGGGATTGTGGAACGCTGCGTTACGGATTGTGGAACGCTGTGGAACGTTAGTTACAATATGGGTCACTGACATGTAATGTCTCATCTGAAAACGTACAAATAAACATGGTGATAGTGATTGCATAAAACAAAGTCTATCTGTTTTGATATGTGTACCAAAAATTTTTATATGGGCAAAGGACTGATCAAGTTTCAGATAATAAGTTCTTGTCTGCCCTTTTGGTGTTTTGCCCTTTGTTATGGTATGTGAAGCAAGACAATCGCACCCTTGCCCAAATTTCTGTGAAACAACCAATCAAGTCAGACCAATTCACATTAAAACTATCTTTCCCAGCCAGCTATAACAACCACTGTCCTTTCCCTGCCAGCTATAACAAAAAATTGTGCAACAGAAAATTTCTATCTTGTGGGTGACCATATCACTATTCTGGGTACTTTGTAGAGAATTGTGGAGACTCTACCACCCTAGGCCACATATCATAATCGTTTCGACAAAAGGTTTATTTGAATGAGGCCTCGTCAATCAAATTATCTTTGAATCCATAAATGTTTCTTTGCCGATTGGCTTCCCAACACGTATTCGATGAATACGATATCGTTTCCGAAAATTTTCGAATTCGTCCCCTACAAATACCAATCTGATAAATTGTGGACGCGCGAATCCAAATGTTTTTTAATACGGTGACGGAATATTATTGATATGGGGAATGTATTGTGAACAAGGAAGATAGGATAGGGTGCTTGAAAGCGATTGTTAAAGTTTATATATGGACAGTGCTATTGCATAGATACGAGTCTGAAGCGGTAGAAATGTGGTTTTGTTGAAAAGTGGTGACGAATTAAGGGTCTCGCCCATAGAAAGCTGAAAAATGAAGAAACTTCTAATCAGGATTGGAATGATAAGACAGCGGCTGAGCACTATAAGAAGGAGACAATGGGGCAGGTGTTGAGAAGAGAAATGGGGGGGGGTGAGGGGGTAGCAAGGAAGATTATGGAGTTAAGATTGCCAGAAGCATGCAAAAATAGAAAAAGATTGGAGATGGTTGACTGGATGATGAGACTGGGTGTTATAATTTGTGCGTTGGAGATGGAAAACAGGGTTGCCAGATTGGCTTTTTAGGCCAGATTTTTCATTTTTTGTCATTTTCAATTTTTCATCTAAATTAAGAAATAATCTAACAGGCACAAGCGTAGAAATATAACCAGTGCCTGCTCGATGGATTCTTGAGAAATTTTTTGATTTGGCCTTTTTATGAGCATTTAGGCTTAAATTGCTCACCAGTCTAGCCTTCGTTTGTAAATTCAATCTGGCAACCCTGATGGAAAAAAACTAGGCAAAGTTGCAAGAAATGATGATACGTCTACGCCATTCGATGACATGACGCAAGAAGAAGAAGACGATATATTAGCTTCAGTGCATGATGACGCAAACTCTAATTATGATATTCACAGAGGAGCGTGGAGCCTACGGTGAATCCAAATGCGGGTTTGAGTTCGAGTTTGGGTTCAGATCTAGCACAATATGACCCTCTTGTAGATTGAGTTTTGTGATGACGTCACATGTTTTGTGTCGACGTCACAAGAATATGTTTTGAGCACAGCGGACAATTCTTGGTTGACGTGCTTCTAAGGCCTATTTTGGAAATCTTCAACAGCCCTCGTTTGAAGTTTAAAATTTGATAAAAAGCCTGGGTCTTCGTCTCAACTTAAAAATATGCTTTCAGACATAATTCCTTTAGCTATTCAGACCTTTCGTCAAGAAAGACCAAAAACAGCAGTGATATCAACCTTTAAGATGAATGCAAATTCTTTCCACAACACTTCCATGTAGTATTAAGCCATTTTTCTCCAGATTGGCATGATAAAAATCATTCTTTATAATTGTCCTTTATATGCTTATTTTGATGATATAAATAAGCCACCATGTCATGGTACCCCCGTTAGTTCAGGACTAAGGGCCGCAACACTCATAAATGCAGCCCAGTAGTATTCCACAGACTTCCATCCAAAGTCTTAGAGGACAAAAGCTGGCTTTTACACACATATTTCGACCTTCAAACCTTACATTTCCCATAGCCCCTTTTTCGCTATAAAGCCTCTATTTCTAGTGAAATTTTACCGTCTAAACAGTGATAACGTTGTCGTCAGCTGTTTTTAGTATTTGGACGATAATGGAAAATAATTTTTAATTGCCATCCTTCTTTTATTTGTTCACCTGCAACGATTATCCGCCTTTCCATTTATTTCAGATATTGCTTACATCTGTTTGAAAGGGTTTTTTATTTTCTTGTGATATTTATTTGGTTTCAAATCTCTTCTGCTCACTTCTGAACAAACATATTTCAAAAGATGTGGTGTCTGTATTTGCATGGAATCGCTATTAATAAGTAATGAGCTTTATAAACAGAGAGCCTTATCAGATGGTCAGCGAATCTGGCGAATCTGGCGATTCTGTATATTGTCATATAACTTACTCTGTATATGGGATATTGTTGGCGAAATTTCAGAGGTTGTATCACAAAGTGATTTATATTTAAGTACCACGCCCAATTTATATTTAAGTAACTACACGTGATTAAAAAACAGCCTTCCATTCACATTTTGAGCAACCGCTCATCAATCCCATGAGTGCTAAAGAACCATCTAAAGGTTACGTTTGTTGCAAAATGAAATTGTATATATAGAACGAGGTCATTCATCAAACTGAAATGCCCCCTTCTTTTGATTTTGATGATTTTTAGAAGCTCACTGTCAGTTGAAATTTCAATCCGCATTTTTAGTACAAATTCACGTCTTTAAGGTTGATATCAAGATTATCTTTTTACTTGCACCTCACATTCCTAGTTTAGTATTAGGTTTGATTAGTTGGGGGCTTTGATTATTTTTATCGATCCCCGATATTTGTAATTCAGGCCACAGACATTAAAACAGACGCCGAAACACAAGTTGTATAGTGTGCATGTATGGTCCCCCCCACACTTGGTAGACATTGGAGCGTATATACGTTTGATTAGCGGGAGGGGTCATGCTTATCTTTCACACTGTCTATGCAGGATGTTTGCTACTTGGACAAATACTCTCTCCTCATATCTTTCAATCAATATTCATCTAATGATATTATTATTTTATTTGTTTCTTTATCGTTTATCGTTTTTTTTGTTAATTTAATTTGTATTCTCATATCTAATACTTTTTGTTCATAATGTGATATTTAATATTTCGTTCTTGCTGCTGAGAAACTCGGATTTGTTGCTGAAAGATTCTGATATTTATTCATAGTAGAGGAATTTTATTTATGAAATAGTAGTTTTAATCACTGTGAAACGTCTTGAAATACTTTAACATCCATTTTCAATTGTTAGGAAATAGCTAATATTTACGAATGAGTAGTATTTTCAACCTTTTTGAAACTTCTTTTTAATTATCCCCCCCCCTAAAAGTTTCATTCGTGCCAACCCCCAAAAATCTAAGAGTCCTTTTTGCTCTTCTTTTATACAATCTATGGTGCCTCTCAATACCTCCATCGTTCCTTCAGCACTGAGAATTAAATTAACCTAAATTGCCAACATAATTTTTGGAGAAAGATTAAACGGAAGTCTTTAGTGCTAGGGAAACGAAATTAAGTAAGAAAAATGAGAAAAAGCTCTTAAAATGTAAACAAATAACACCACAACAGTCAAAATAATTTTTGCAGATCATGTTGGAGCCAGTAGACATTTCTCTCAAGAATAAATTTCGTGCAATAAGTGCTTATGTTATTTATCACCTTGCTAATAGCTGAGTGTAGCCAAAGTTATTTAAATATAACTTTTTCTTCTCCAGGTAAAACATGATTTGTCCTTGGATCAACATGTTGTCAAGAATCCCTTCTATGAGAAGCAGTTTTCATTCGACTATGCCTATTGGTCAGTTTCTGAAAATGATCCACACTACACACGACAGGATCAGGTTTGTTTACAAGATTTCATCAAAAAGTATTATGGGAATTAATGATGATTGAAAGGGGAAGCGAGCTCCAGCAGCTTTTAGTGTAGACTTTATTGTAATTTGATTCATGACTAAGGGAAATAAGTCATTTTAAATTTCTGATTCCGCTAACGGTATTGCTAATAAAACTTCAATTTTCAGTATAATTTTTGTCTTAGCATCCATCCACTACCAAACCCCCAATGATATCCTGTTGTCTCCTTGTTCATGGTGGAATATCTTGAATCCCTCACCGGAAATGTATTTTAATCGTCTCTGGTTTTATAAGACAATTTTGTTCTGCAAAAATCGCGAAATTTTGAAATTGCACATTAACTTTCCAGAAACCAAACTTTGATTAGGATTACATTGAGTTTTTTTGTCAAAAATAGAGAGCACTTGAACCCACGTTTGACATCCAATTGTTTACTTAGTATGTACCAGGTTTTTCATGATACATAATCTTGGATGTCTCAAAACATTGATTTATCAATCAAAAACAGAAAAATATTTTTATTTGCATTATTTACGTCAAAAATCTCTACTTTTCAAGCAAAGAAAATTTGTTAGTTCTATTCTTGATGCACCAAGTGAAGCATGAATCTCTTAGGTGCATACTGTCAACTCTTCAGCATTCTTTAAAAACTCGATGTTAAAGAAGAATTCCCTAATACTGTTTGCTTCTATCTAATAGATTTACAGAGACTTGGGAGAAGATGTTGTCCAGTCAGCTTTGCTTGGTTACAATGCCTGCATCTTTGCATACGGACAAACAGGAGCGGGCAAAACCTTCACAATGATGGGCAGTGGAAAGAATACAGGTCTCATTCCGAGGATATCGGAGGTAAAGACAATTTTATTGTTCATCTTTTTTCATATTTCTACCAACTACTAGTGTAACCCTTTAAGACAATGGAAAATTTTTCGGGCCTTTGAATCAGATTACAAGGATGAACTGCCCACAATCGCACTCTTTACTTCAGTTTAAGTTTCTTTCTCCAATAATCCAGCTTTAGAATACCCTTCTTTTCGTCACTCAGGACATTTTAGTTCCTAAAGCCTTTTTGCAATTAAATACTTTTAAAGATCCCTCTAATAATCCCTGATCTCAAAAATCCTATGCGAAAATTGTTTCCTTTGACCGTTATTCACTCATTCCCCATAACATTCCCACATTCTAACCCTTTTCCTTGGAATCTTATCTCTTTCTCGCGTTGTTTTGCGATCGTTTTTTAATAAATTCCCCTATCGAAATTTTCACTTTGGACTCAAGGAATTGAAGTTTTTGTTGCTTTTTTTCTTCGCACTGTGCTTTTGATTTCTTTGCTTTGATGTTTTTACCCGTAATATTCCCGACATTCGAAACCCTTTTCCCTTGAACTCAGGTTCCTTCAAATCTTCATTTTCTTTGCACTATCTTCATATTTTTCTTGCCATCGTTTTCCAATTTCAAATTTCCACCGTTGTTTTCGCATATCGTTTTGATGTTTTTCCCCGCAACATTCCAACATTCGAGAACTAGATTTAAAGGTTCTTAGCCTTTAAATCCAATCCATCAAAGCTTTCAAACCCATTCGTCATGTTGTGCCTTTAAATCCAATCCATCAAATCTTTCAAACCTATTCGTCATGTTGTGCCTTAAAATCTCATCCATCAAATCTTTCAAACCCATTCGTCATGTTGTGCCTTTAAATCCAATCCATCAAATCTTTCAAACCCATTCGTCATGTTGTGCCTTAAAATCTCATCCATCAAATCTTTCAAACCCATTCGTCATGTTGTGCCTTTAAATCCAATCCATCAAATCTTTCAAACCCATTCGTCATGTTGTGCCTTAAAATCTCATCCATCAAATCTTTCAAACCCATTCGTCATGTTGTGCCTTTAAATCCAATCCATCAAA
>NW_027018682.1:2837982-2983785 GCF_013076305.1 Rhopilema esculentum | reverse complement strand
ATCCATCAAATCTTTCAAACCCAATCGTCATGTTGTGCCTTTAAATCCAATCCATCAAAGCTTTCAAACCCATTCGTCATGTTGTGCCTTTAAATCCAATCCATCAAAGCTTTCAAACCCATTCGTCATGTTGTGCCTTTAAATCCAATCCATCAAAGCTTTCAAACCCATTCGTCATGTTGTGCCTTTAAATCCCATTCATCAAATCTTTCAAACCCATTCGTCATGTTGTGCCTTTAAATCCAATCCATCAAATCTTCCAAACCCAATCGTCATGTTTTGCCTTTAAATCCAATCCATCAAATCTTTCAAACCCAATCGTCATGTTGTGCCTTTAAATCCAATCCATCAAAGCTTTCAAACCCATTCGTCATGTTGTGCCTTTAAATCCAATCCATCAAAGCTTTCAAACCCATTCGTCATGATGTGCCTTTAAATCCAATCCATCAAATCTTTCAAACCCAATCGTCATGTTGTGCCTTTAAATCCAATCCATCAAATCTTTCAAACCCAATCGTCATGTTGTGCCTTTAAATCCCATCCATCAAATCTTTCAAACCCACTCTTACCCATTATCATTTAGAAATGTAACATCAGTTTCTTTAGATTTCTGTAATCAAAGTTGGCACTCTCGTCCCGTCCCCCTCGACGCTTTTCATCTTTTGAAAATTCGCTTAGGGTATCCTTATTCCAGATCCTCGTTTATTAACGTTGGACCCTTCAAGAAAATCATTATCAAGAACTAAATATTAAACGTCTCAAATATAATTGGACTGCCAACTCACCCTCCCCGGTTTAGGAAGTTTTCCACCGACCCTTGATTTCTTCATGGCTTCCTTTGTATTGAGATATGGTTAGCTTTCTACCCACCTCGTTTATCCAGACATCGTCTATTCTAGACTCGATGGAAGGGAAGTGAAATGATGTTATTTTTTGCAGAAGCTGTTTACAAGTTTGGATTCCTCCAGCGAAACTTCGTCAAGGGTTGAAATTAGGTATGCTCTCAAAATTCTTATAATGAAACATTAAAAACTCGATGATGATACCCTTTAATACACAATGTTGCTCCTTTGGCGTAGTGGTACCCATTAGTACATAATGTTGCTCCTTTGGCGTAGTGGATTACACTGTTTCATGGCGCCATTGTGGACAGACTGTTTCATGGCGCCTTTACTGGCTCGAGCCTCATTCAAAGCCATTAATGATATGAACTAGAATTATGGTTCGGGGCGGGGAAAGAAGGCCTAGGTACCTTAAAGCAAAATGATAATACTCTATACATCAATTGATTGCCAATAGGTACTCCGATTACATTTAGGCAATCACAAACTTTACATTGTTTTGAAATATAAGCAGTACCAAGATGTGAAGTTAAGACCAAAGTTCTAGTTAAACAACCGTACTCAGAAATTTTCTTTCCAAGTTCTATGGTTTCAAGGGGATTTTGAATGTAGTAGAGGCACATGCCTTTTCGAAAAATTCTATGTTAATCTATAAAACCTTCTTTATTTCTAGCTATATCGAAATATACAACGAGCAAGTTCGAGATCTGCTGAGGTCTGCCCGGTCCAAAGACAAAAAGCCGGACAATCTTCGAATAAGGGAGCACCCAAAAGAAGGGCCTTTTGTGCAAGGTATATTGTGGATTCGTATTACATCTCTTGAAAACCGGTTTAGTGCCTCTGCCCGGATTTATCCATACCGGATTCATTCATAGATATAAAATATTACAGCGCATCTTACGGATTCGGACATCGTTGCCCAAGGATGTGGCGGGCAAATGCGTGATTGCTATGTATTTTACAGCGATTTTCTATAAAAAGGAACAGTTTAAAGAATGATTTGATATTTTGTGAAGTATAGTTTATCTCTGAAATCAATAAAAAATTTTCTTTACCGGCCTGTCATAAAGTGTTTGATGCCGTTTAGGCAGAGCTGTACACGCTGCATAGACTCGCCTATTTCTCAAATTAGATAACAACTTTTTTCTGACATATTTTGTCATACAGGAGTTACCGTTCACCCAGTGTCAGATTTTGCGCAGATGGAACACTTCATGAACATTGGGAATGCTGCAAGGTATCAGGATTTGCATTTATTTTTTTACACTTTCAAAGCAGTTTTTATAATGCCAGAAAGGCCAAGAAGGAATTATGGAACCAGAGTCTTTCTGTGATGAAAAGAGGCTCCTTTTCTGTTGTTCACTACTAAAATTGTATGAAAACAGAACAGAAATAATGTTTTCCAATGTATGGAGATGCCTGTTATAAGAGAAATAGGCTGTCTTTTCTGGCTTGTTGATGAACGTTGCTTTCATGCTAAGAGATGGTTGCCTGAAGTTGTGTTCTCATTTTTATTTGTTTCTTTGTGTATGTAAGAGAATGAAAGTAAGATTCTAAGTTTTTTTGAAATATAAAAAGTTATTTTTGTAGCTTTTGCTTCCTTGCGGTAGGCATTTGCTATTTGCAGGTGTCAGTAACAATTTTGATCTGGTAAGAAAGGGGGAGGGGTTGGTTGGGCGCAACTTTGTAGGTTTTGAATGGCTGTTTTCATTTTATTTTATTTTTTCTATCAGAGTCACTGCTTCAACAATGATGAACGATACCAGTAGCAGATCTCATGCTATATTCTGCATTAAATTTACTCAGGTAAGAATAGGTAACAAGCTTTTTTGAAACTGTTAACATGCCCTCATCAGAGGATTTATTTGGTCAATCTAAAACTGATCACATTTCAAATTGTACAATGGCACCTGCGTGAATCTTGGCGGTTTGTTACCAGGGTTGAAAGCCATGGTTCTGTGAAGAATACAACATTCGTTTGAACTGTAATCTTAAATTTGTATAAATTTCTTGCGCACAACATACAGTTATCTGTAGTAATAAAATTTCAAAGGAAAATGACTCAGCAAAAGTATTTTCTTCGCTTATCAAAAGATTTTACTCGACTATCACTCTTTAGAGCTGGCCTCGTTGAAAGTGCACTTGATTGCAGCACATGGGATTGTTGGCTCGGGTCTAGGCAGAATTCATGATCTGGACAATCGTCCAAGGTCACCAGGATGCAAATGGGTACCCGTTCTAATTGCACATTACCTATTAACAATTAAATGCCAATTTGCATTTATCATGTCACATATTTAATATTCTCAGGCCAAATTTTCCGAAAATGTTCCAAGTGAAACTGTGAGCAAATTGAATCTCGTCGATTTAGCCGGCAGGTCAGTGCATTTTCCAAACTTTACTTTTAAGAACCTGTTTTAAAATATTCTTCAGATGAAGGTGTAGTATTCTCTGTGCTATAGACTGAGCCATATTGTTAGTGCCAAAATGTGACTTCTACCTGTTGCATTTTGAATTATTTCAAAGATTCTCACAAATAAAGGTTGCTTTTTTGTAGCACAACATACTTGCAAAAGATGGCCTATTTAATGGTTCACGCGATTTATCAATCTATAAGCAATTATACAAGTTAAGGGGCATATTTCCCCATGCCCCGAGCTGAGTGGGGCCAAAGTTTCTTGTATCAAGATTTTTACATGAAATTTGCAGGCAATAGAATTTTGGTGTGGCTTGCTATTTTAAGTTAACCAATCAAATCTAAATGGAATTGACAAACGGAAATGACGTTATTTTATGTAGAACATTGCTTGTAGTTGAACTGGTTACGGTGAACGGCTTTTCTTATATGAAAACAACAGCAGAAATCCAGTTGGTCCCATTTTTCCCAGGCCCCTAAAAACCTTTCTGCGTTCCGGTTTATATTTTTCTAGAAATCTCTCAAAATTTTGTCACAAACTCAGTCATTTGGCAATCAGCCTTCAGCCTATCATGTTTTCCAGACTGCAGAAAGTTATTCTCCTTATGGAGTACAAAACTTGGTTTTCGATGATAATTCTAATACGCTCGTTTTTACAAAATTGCATTACACTCGGAAAGATGCCTTTAAATGTAGTTTTGTGTTCCTAGAAATGCAAAACGATATATGTAGTCATGAGTTTATGCACAACTGAAACAGAGTCACCCATTAAAATTTGACGTATTGGGAATTATATCACGTTTAAAACCCATCAGCTTTACGTTGTTTCGTTTGGAATTTGCACCATAACATAGAATTGGTAACTCAGAGCAGTCACTGTTGCATTTGTCTACTAATCACTCCTAGCAGTATAACAGTGATTTTGTAAACTTCTGTTTACCGGTCTGTTAGAGAGGGCTCATTTCTGTACAGGCCTGGGTATACAAACTTTGGTATATAAAACACTGTGGTTCTGATTGTAAGTTACAGTTGTCTTGCAATCTTATTAAGGGCGAAACTCGGAGTTGTGACTTAAAAACGTCTAGAACGAGCAGCAAATCAGCGGTGTGACCAGATCTTAATTTTTGAATTATGCCGAAATTTTCATAAAATTATGCCAGATTTACATAAATTATGTTAAATTTTAAACCTCTTGAAAAAGAGGCTAAAATTATTATTATTATGCTAAAATTATGCTTAATTATGCTAGATCTTGTCACACTGCAGATCAGAGATTGAGAATAAAAATTCATTTGTACTAGAGTACATGAACAGGTCTATCTAAGTGAACTAAGTCTTTCTTAGAAGTAAGTTTTAGGTTTCTGACTGCTAGTTGCCACCAGTAGTGTTGCGAGAGGTATTGATAGCCCTGGATACATGTGTCAAGTGAATGCTTTAGTTTATTTACTGAAAGCTAGTCCAATTCTTCTAACAGCGAAAGAGCATCTGCCTCTGGTGCAACTGGGGTGCGGCTAAAAGAAGGTGGAAGCATTAACAAGTCTCTTTCAACTCTGGGACTAGTCATTTCAGCACTAGGTATGTTGGGGTATTTCAATATTTTTCATGATAATAGCTTCTTTTCACGAATTACATTTATTCCGTCTTTTATACATTACAATGAAAGACCCTATGCCTTCTTCTATAACGGTTTGCATAAAATTTCATTTAGCCAATCAAGCACCCAGTTTTTCTGACCTCTCCAGTTTTCGTCTCTTCGCCACCTTCCAGCTGAAGTACGAACAGCGTTTCCAACGAGTTTCTTTCGCATTTGCTGCTTGCCTTAAATTTCAGTTTTTCCGAGCTACAAATCTAGTATAGTACTTGATAGCAGATATTTCTTTCTGATTCCAGCTGAAAAGTCGACAAATCTTTCCAATACCACTGGTTCTATCAGAAAGTCTACATTTGTACCATACAGGGACTCAGTCCTGACATGGCTTTTGAAAGACAGCCTTGGGGGCAATTCAAAGACAATAATGATTGCAGGTAATTTCTAATGTCTTCTAAGACAAGATTTTTTAAATCGAAAATGTATATCAGGCCTGGAAATTTGACGGAAGCGTTCGTTTCCTTATCTTGGCATTTCAGCCAATATAAACTGGCGGTAACAATGATGCGTTTCCATGAAATGAATGACAATTTATATATATTTGTTATTTTCAACTTTTTCTTTCATTTATACTTCCTTTTCCCGTTTTCCATTCCATTCCGTAACCTTTCAATCTCCGTAACAGCAACTCGCTTCCCTAAATGCTTAAACAATTTTTAGACCTAATTTGTTTCTGTTTGTTCCACATCACATATTTTATCATTGTAAATTCTTTGCAAATGATGGTTTGTGTATTTTGATCGTAAATTCAAGGCACGCACTTGCTTATACCAAACATCTTTTTTTGCTCATAAAGATGACTGACCGGTTCACAGTAACTTTTATTGAGCCGGGAGTAGCAGCTTAGAATCGACCTTTTCTATACACCAAATAGCGTCTTTCTTGGCTTAAGTAGTTTTCGAAGATCTGATATACTCAAAGGACTGGTTGTAAATCGAATAAATGTAGCAAAATATCAGTTCTGTATTCTGAAAATTCGAACGCTACAAATAGGCATAGTTACAAGATTTTTGTTTATTATTTGGATACAGCCATTCACACAACGAATGTTACCATTATTTTTATTTGCATATTTGTCTTACAATTTCTATTAGCTATAGTATTGGATCGATACAAATGTTCTGAATCACGATTGCCATCCTGCTAATTTGCTTCAAGTTACTAAGGTATTGGCCTAAGATGGTTGAGAGCTGCACTATCATTGATAACCACGCCTCTTTTGCCTTGTAGCAATTTCCCCCGCAGACGTGAATTATGGCGAGACCCTAAGCACTCTTAGATATGCTAGCCGTGCTATGAAGATTGTTAACAAACCTACAATCAACGAGGTAGTATATGCAGTGTTGTATATTTTTTATTTTAAAACGGTTGCACTGCCTAGTTGGTATATTTTTAATGTGGTTGTATATCTGATTCTCTTCCTTAGATTATCACAACTTCATTTGATTTGCGTATAGACCGAACGAACGATTATCACATTCACCAAAGGTTGCTAGTGGTTCTTTGGCGTGTCTGAGTGGCATTTCGACACTTTGTATGCATGGGTTCGGTGCTCCTAGTACAAATTCATATTAAAACGCAAAGAGATATTCGGGATAAACAATTAAAAGAAAAATACTCTTCGATTCTTTTCTTTTTCCCCAACTTTTTGTAGCATGATTTCTCACACATTCAGCTATTCCAGTCTCAAGAAGAATTTTTTAGCAATGTTTTTTTATTCTCTTAGGATCCGAACGTCAAGCTCATTAGGGAACTGCGAGCCGAAATAGAAAGACTGAAGGAAATGATTCTAAACAGTTCTGCGAAGGTAATTTATTCGATATCAATAGTCTACTATTGGGTAATATGCGTAAGTAATTATAACATAAGCACTAAATAATACTGCATGAATATACAAAACACAATCAATTTCTCAAGACAGCTGCCGCTGCGCATGCTGGTTGCGGAAGAGCCTTTAATCTGTTTCGAATGCAAAGATTTTATGGCAAATGTCAACTTGAATTTTAAATAAATTACTGTTGATACCCAGAAACTACCTTTTTATCTTTAGAGATCATCCTAACTGCAAACAACTCTTCTTCATCACAATACACAGGGACCTCTTACCCAGGGGCGTACCCTTGGTCAAATATTGGGGGGGGGGGGCAAGCCGATTGTTTTAATAAGATGACGTCACATTTCCCATTGTTTTCTAACAAAAGACTATGGTCCTCTAAAGTATTGGGGGGCCATCGCCCCCCTTTGCCCCCCAAGTGTCCGCCACTGCTCATACCTCAATCTAAGCTACCCACTTTCCCATTTTCCGCTTCCTCTCTATCAACTCTCATCTATCAACTTTAACTTCCAAGATACTTACAAAACCCCAGAATCTAAAAACAGCTTTCTTATCTTTGAAAGCTGTCTATACAACGTGAATAATATTTATGTAATGACCAACCTATCCATCGTAGAACAGGCTTGTTATCAAAAGAAAAGATTCCAATCTACACTAATCATAACGGAAGATTCTAATCTTAACCGAAACTAAGTGTTGGGATATCTTTTGCATTATAAGCTGTTACAAGCTGAAGAATCATTAAACTAAAAATTGATAACAGTGAAAATAAACAGAATAACTTTCAAGAACTAATCTCTTATAAACGTGTCTAGTTTCATGTGCTCGCTGTCCTCTTTGCTTAGCAAATTAAATGCATAGAAGTGTGGCTGTAACTGGCGTTTAAAGATTTTATAATGTTGTTTAGGATTCTTATTCAAAGACTGTTAATGAAGCTATCGAAGCTAAACTGGCAGAAGATGAGCAAAAGGCCGAAGAGCTTATCCAAACGTGGAAAAACAAATGGAATGAGACACAAACAATATGTCAGGTAAATATTTCCTTTGTTTTTTGTAATTGCCCTCTCAAAGTAAAAATCATACCATGATAAAACAAATTACTATTTTTCAGTCGACTGATGAATAACGAAATTTTCTTTTATAAATAGAACAAAATTATTTTAGGTATAAAAATATTCCTTCTTATTTTTCTCTGTAAATATTTCTTAGGTGCCCTAGTTGCTAAAGCTCAGTCCAAGAAGATGAGAAAGAAATTAAGGAAACAAAATGCTCCGCCCCTCCCCCGTACTTGCAATAAAAGACCAGGCGCATCTATTTTAATTATGTTCTATGACCGTAAGAAGGGGGCGGGGGTTAGCTTGCCCCTTAGAATACGTTCCCTTGTTCACCATAATTTACAACGCTTGTGTCTGTCTCTTAACATAGGAAGAGCAGCTGATCATGCGGAGGAGAGGGAGGCAAACGTTGTTGATATCAGAGAAGCCACATCTCGTTGGCATTGATGTCGACCCGCTGAGTGCAGAAATCGTCATCTATCGCCTAGAAGTGAGTCATAATGATAATATGGGACAGTGGGATGATATGGGATAGTATGGGATAATATAGGGGTTTGGATAGGGCAATGACGTTTTTATTTTTTTGCAAAAAATGGCCCAACTGATTCTTCTAAAAATGAACAAAAATTTGAGAACGGATCGGTCGTTTTCTACTATTTTTCAATGGAAATTTTTCTGCATCAAGTTTCTAAAAGTACATTTTCATTTGAGCAAGGGGGAAGATGGAAAATTTTTTTATCTAGGTAGAAGGCTATTGTCCCATATTCTTTTTAAAGCTGCAATCTTCAATTTATGAAACAGTGTGACCAGATCTCAATTTTGGAATTATGCCAAATTTGTCATAAAATTATGCTAGATTTGCAAAAATTATGCTAAATTTCAAATCAAGGTAACCCTGCTTGAAAAAGAGGCTAGCGCACGCTCAGACTATTAAAAGTGGCCAGAGTTGCCATTTGACTTTTTTGACCACTCCTCTAAAACACAGTGTACTCAAAATTGCCATCTTTTGAACACAAAAAGGCAATTTAGATCAATGATTTTGACATCCAAATTTCTCAATCCCTTTTGCCGTCATGAATTGATTTGGCCAAAGAAACAGAAGTTGGCAGAATTCTGGCAGCATGTTGCAAAAAACCACAAAAAAAGCAAAGGAAAATAAATTTTTGGCATAGATAATATTCAAATTTGTTTAGAATGATTTCAAAATTGCAAAAAAAAACATGAAACAAAGTGAAAGATAACATACAATGCAAGATAAAAGTAAGTGAAAGCTTTTGTAACCTACAAAGCAAATTTTGATTACACTATCACTCTCCACAATTAGCAAAAATTCAGCTTTTTTGTGTACTGCATTTAGCTGGCTGAATTTGGCTGCCAACCATAAAATATTTGGCTGCCAACCTTTACAAACATCTGGCTAAACCCTGAAAGTGGAAAGTCACACATTCTGGTGTAAAGTGTTTGCATTTGGCGGTGATAGACAACGGATTAATAGAAACAATTAATTTTTTAAAAACTATCAAAATTATGCCAGAGTTATGCTAGATTCCTAATTATGCTAGATTTTATTCTAAATGACAATTTTTGGCCTATATTATGCTAAAAGCATTATATTATGCTAGATCTGGTCACACTGGTATGAAACCACTGAATGGTGGTCAAAACTTTGGTCATTGTTAATTGTTAAAGCTGTTTTTGTAATAATTCCAATTGTGATTGATTACAATGCCACTTTCAGTTTTTTATTTGTGGTTCAACTTTCTAAGTTTTGAATTTTTTATGCATGGTTTAGAACAAAAAATTATAATCAGGGGCTGCAGGGGGAACGATTTTGCTTTTTATCACGTGACCCTATGACGTACATTGTGATAACTCGGAATTTTCCTGCAATTAATAGAGAGTTTACGAAACACGACGCGACAGGTCCAGACGAACTGAATTCGTTTAGAAGCGTGTTGTAAACGTTAATATTGCACTGTATACCAGTAGCAGCAATAACAAATTATCACAATCTACGTCACGGTGTCACGTGATTAATTTCCCGCCACAATTTGAAAAGGGTTTTTAAGTAGGAAAATGAAATCAGAAAAGGAAAAATATTACAACGACACTCTCATACAGCATTTTACTTTAAGTTAAAAGAAGAAAAAAATTTGGCGCCAAAAGCGTGTCACTTGTCCTTTAAGTTTTTTAGTCAAAATTTGACTATTTGATTATTACTTTTTAGATTCTAAATCACCATTTAGTCAAACTATTTAATCTTTACTTTTCAGATTGATATACATTGTTTCTTGTAACTTCTTAGGAATAGCATATTAGTAACTTTTATATTGCATAGTATTAAACGACCAGGTAAAGAGCCATCCTGTGAAGATATGGTCTTGATTCATTATTGCTTTTGGTATCTATTTTTTTCTAATTTTTGTAAAGGCCATTGCAAATATGTATTTTTAAGACCTGAAATCATACTTTGAGTTTGCAGGTCGCTATGTCCAAGCATAAATCCTGGACTTTCATGTTCGTTTGAATTTCTTCTAGAATGGAGTTACTGTCATAGGGTCTGAAGATTTGACAGAAGAGCAAGGAATTGGTAGGCTATTCCAGTATTTTAAGACCAAAAATTGAAGCTGTCTCTTTTTCTTATGAAAAGACAAATATTGTTTTAGATTAATCTTATAAAAGACACGAAGATTACGGGAGGAAAAATGAAACAGATTATCTCTGGCCTAACCCATTCATTGATTCTTAGGTTTTGTAATTGTTTATCAAACTAAAATCTTACCGGTCTGCCACATATACTGTGTAGGCAGAGCGATACGGCGTGTGCGTAGAAAAGGACGATTCTAAGTTCCAACACTGTAATTTAACTGATTAATTTGGAGTTGCAACTGAGAATCGTCCTGTTTTACCCAAAATTATGTACCCGATTGGATTTTAGTTTTACTGCAAACAATTGCAGATGGCCTAATGCTCAGCTGTTGAGATTAGCTTGCTCACAAACTCGGTGAGATATCCCTCTTGGTTGGATGGGGATGCTTCTTGCCAGATGGTCATTCCTCTAGAGGCGCATTTTAATGATGATGTTTCATGTACTAGCCAAATTTTACAATCTCGTTTTTGCAATTCGCTTCAAGACCAACTTGGCTATTTTTCCATTGACACTAATCTGCGTCCTAGCTTAGCCACTGACAACACTCTCTATTGGAAGTAGGACAAAATATACGCATATAGAGTGACAGAATGAATAAATTCAACTATTGTACTTATGGTGCGCGTTCACTTCTCATGGTGCATATACCCTTCTCAACTGTCTTACAACCCTCCTCAAACAGAGTTTATGAATATATTTTTGAAAATTGCATTTTAGCGTTATATGGTTCAGGTATCGATAAAGAGCACTGTCTGATTATCGTCAACAAAAATGGAACTGACGTTTTAATAAAACCTATCTCGGCAAAGTGCTATGTGAACGGAAATATCGCAGAAGGTGAACAGAAATTGAACCAAGGAGATATCATACAATTTGGCGACTGTCTTAAATTCAGGTTCAATAATCCAAAGGAGGCTGAATTGCTGATTGAGAAACGGAGGTCTGGAAACTTCTCTCTCGCGGTAGGCATCGCTCATTTCAATTTTTCCAACATATTCATTTCTCGTAAAGTCCCTCCCTGTTCTGAAACTTTTTGGTTTGTCGAAAAGTTTTCCTCTCGTGTATGTTTTGTTGGAATTTTTTTTGCCTCTTCTAACTTTATTCCCTTTTAGTAAGATCGCAAAATTCTTCATAAAAACAACTCTCATCCTTTATACATACCACAATCAGATGCCACAGAATATTAAAATAACTTCTTATGGCTATAATTCAAATTGTTGTTTTTATTTTTAAAAGCTTTGTTATATATTTTTGTTTAAGCCGCAAACCGCTTGTGTCGGGGATAATCTGCGCCCCTCCCCTCCCCCCCATGGCGGGCCTGTATATTTCTATTCAAATTAAAAAGGTTTCACATCATTATTGCATTGTGTTTTCTTACCCTGAAGTTCTCGATGAGTTATTCCAAAGACCGAAGTCTAGATTCCGGCCTCAGCTGTCCGGATGATGACCTGGATCTAAACGAAAATGAAAATTTGACACCGCAGGATGTCATCTCCAGTGTCAGCTGTCCGGATTTTGATGGCAAACAGAGGTTAGTAAATTTTGTTGTTGTTATGAAAGTTTTCTTATTAATAAAAATAGCTATATTAATATAAACAGACGATCTAGAAGTTTACTTGTATAAAATAGGAGATCATCAGCTTAGTTGCGAGAATTGTTCTTTTTATATGGCATTACAGCTGTTCTGTTAACAGCTTACTTACATTACTCTTACATTACTCTTACATTACATTAATCAATGTATATGCAAGGCTCTGAAGAAGGATTTTTGCGAACTACTAATCTAGCTGCGAAATTTGTTTTTAGTTTTTAGTTTTATTGGATTGATGTGGTCTTTATCATTGATTTTTGGACCCTGTAACCGTGTTTCTATTCCGGACCATGATACGTATTGGCACCCTGGTGGTTAGAATTTTACTCAAAGTCAGTTTTGGCCTATTGTTCAATATTTGATATCCTTAGTGGTTTCACAAAATAGTTTTTTTCTGTTTGTCTTTTCAACAGAAGAGCAGCATCATTAAATGCCGAGTCGCAGACAAGCCAAATACACCCGAAACTGCGACGAACAGCATCACATTCTCCCCTGTTGCCAGAGACAAGCAGGTACCTTATTAGAGTGACACATATCATTTTGTTACATTTTTTCTTAGCGAATCTAGTTATTGTTTCTAGCGACCATCTCAAGGTAGTTTTTAGGCCACTATGATCTTTGTTTATTTAGCAATGCCCTGGTCCTTCCTCTTGATATGACCACACCTTGTGATTCATACCCTTGGAAGTATAGAGAGGTGGCGACTCTACCTGCTCTAAAGGATTCAAACCTCAGCACCTGGAAGCTGTAGTCCTCGGCTCTAGCCAATGAAAGCCTCACGCGTATTGTGGTATAGAGCAAGATATTTTTAATATGAAACTCCAAGTCTTGCTTTTTGTGTGGTCATCAGAAACGTCGTTTAGTACGAACATCAAACTGTTCAAAGCTCTATATAAACGGTATAAAATACTCATGAACTGACCAGATCATAGCAGTCCTTAGATATTTTTATGCATTATCTTTAATTAAGCCTGAACTTTGTTTTTTATCGGATTTTGTCTTTGATTTTGATAATTCAAGGTTTGAAGATTCTTTTGACAAGTTTGGAGAGTCACCACCCAAAGTGACAAAAGCACCACTTCGGACTTCAACTCCTGTTTCAAAAAATTTCCGGTAAGTATCTTAGCAAACTAATTTCGTTCTGGCAAAATTATGCATAAAACATTTATTTTATGATTATTGATCGCTTATAAATAATTGCAGATCGAATTAGAATGAAAATTCGGTTAAGGCACATGCTGCACTCCACAGTATTGCACTGTTTTGTACTATTGTACTGTACTATTGTACTGTTCAATACTGTACTGCCCTGCACTGCACAGAACGGTACGGTACAGTACGGTACAGTATGGTACGGTCTGGTACGGTACAGTATGGTACGGTCTGGTACGGTACAGTATGGTACGGTACCGTATGGTACGGTACGGTACGGTACGGTACGGTGCAATGCAGTGCACCACAGCAGTGCATTGCACCGTATGCAGTGCAGTCATATTACAGTCATAAAATATCGTTATGTAACTATTACAGTCGTAAAATATCGTTATATCAATTTCCCATGACACATACTTACTGTTATCTATTTCAGGCGATGGTCACAGGGCGACAGCGGCGATAAGCACCTTTTTGCTGGAAGAATATCTTTGGCTGATCGAACCTTGTCTTTTAACACGGAGGATTTCGATGAGAAGAGGTAACAAGCAATTCGAAAATTTCAATTCTAAGGAATATTTGATAATAAGCAAAGGTCTTGTTAAAATAGGTTTCTTTAAATCATAGTCATGTTTAAATCTACATATAGTTATAACGGGAATTTTTTCAGCAATTGAATTTTCCAACTGTTTTTCTACAATCAAGCTTCAAGTCCATGCATTCGTAACAGGGAAAAAGACGATGGAAAAAACGCTTCTTTTGCACTTGAAAGATCCATCTTCACATAGTGACATTTTATAAAATTTGAATTTTTTTCTCTGTTTACTCTCTTTTATAAAGTTTTCTTTTTTTATTAGCATAGGCCAAAACGTAAATGCAGATGCATCGATGCTTCAAGAACCAATAGCTCCACATTTTATTGTTGTTGTTTCTCTTTCAAAAACTCATAATATGAACTGCCTCCCAACTCCGAACAACAGCTCAGTATTTTTCTAGTTGCCTTGCATTTTGTTGTTTCATAGTCGAGAAGTCAGCTAATTTGACCTTCAATTTTGCAGAAACGTTGTGCGTGATATGATGAACAAATATAGAAAAAAAGAAGTGGATCGTATAGAAAATGACAGGCAATTTCGCAGAAAAGCAGATCAAGAAATGGAACGATTGAAACAAGAGAAAATAAAGTTGGAAAACTTGCTAAAAAAGCATCAAGAAAACATGGAGACTGCAGATGTAGAACTAATGGAATGCAAAGACAATTCGAAGGTGCAGAAGGCTGAAAGAAGAGCGGTTGTAGAAGGGTATGTTGATCGGATCGTCGAATCGATGAGAAAAAAGACCCGTGCGTCCCCGGAATTGGAAAGGGATCTTCAAAAACGAAAATTTCAAATACGGAGTAAAGTTGAAGAATTTTGGAAGAAAATGGACCTTTATGAAAACTGTTTACTTGGTATTGAGTTAGAAAAAAAGAAGCAAAGAAATTCAAACCTTGGTAAGGAAAACGGAAAAGGTAAATTAAGAGCAGTGAAAAGTGAGCCTGTTCGCTCAAAGCGTCCTGACAGCAATAATAAGGAGCAGAGAAAGATCCTTGCGGAACTCCTTTCAAGACATAAAGAAGCTCTTCTTATTAATGAGAAAAAGTTAGAACATATTGATACATCAGTAGATGTCTGCGAGAAAAAGTATGCAGAGCGATTGCAGCAAGGTTTTACATTGCTGAAAGAACTGAAGGACCAAAAGGTTCTTACTGAAAATCTTATTGAACAAGAAAAGTCTCCCGAGGAAGCACGTTCGAGAGCAGATTCTGGCCGTGTGCACACTTTGAGGTACGTTAATAGTGTCAGTAGTCCGCTGCATATTGAACAGGAAGTTGGAATGGCGGCAGAGAACAGTGCAAAAACGATGTTTGAATTTGAAAACGCGTTTGAAACTGGGACACAAGATGAAATGCAGCATATATCTGCAGATATTAGGCATCGAAATTTGTCTAAGACTCCTAGCAAATGCGAGAGGCTAGAAGTAAGGAAAGATAAATATGAAAATATGATAAAGGATGCTGAAAGGTCGATCTTAGAGCTGAAAAATGCAAGGGCTTTGGAGGCAGATCAGTACAGTATAGAGAAGCAAGATACGTTAGATCTTTGCAAGAAAATAGAAAGAAGAATAGAGGATGATCAAGCTAGATTGACAGCTCTTGCAAGGGAAAGTGACTGCAATGGGGAGCTAATCAAATCTGACGTTAATTCAGAGAGAGAGCAGCTTCTCCAATCGAGAGTAAAAGTGGCTGATTTATTCGAAAAGTCATTGCAAGCTAGTCTGAAAGATGCGACTTCCGAGATTAAAGAATTGCACAGAACGAGCTGGGGTGGGTTCGGCCTTTCCAGGGCACACAAATATGCGGGCATTAATGAGTTTATTGACTGCGTAATGAAGTCTGTAGAGATCTACAACCTTGAAGAAATTGCCGAGAAAGAGTCAGAGCTTGTTGTCTTGAAAAAAGATGTGGATACGACGAATGCAAGGCTGAGAGAGGTAGAGGAAAAAGAGGCATCGTTACAGGTTAAGGTTTTGAATCAAATGGAAAAACGAAAAGTTCGTTCAGACTTATCCAGAGTAAAGCATTACCAAGAGATATCCAGAAGTGTCGAGCAACTTATTGCAGTTTCTGAAGGCAAAGATCCCACTAAATCTTCGCTGCATTTGTCAAAGGAAGCACATCTTCTTGCAAAAAGCAGAGAGAAATTAGAAGATCTTGAAAAGTCGTAAGTTATTTACCTTCGATTGTAAATTGTCATAAGTTCCTGCAGAGATTAATTAAATCTAGTCGCGTTTGGCTGAAAACATATGCTAAGTCATGTGGTTTTGGTTCTTTTGACGCTTAACCGACACCTCTTTAGAAACTTGTAATAAGAAAGGCCTAAAAATATTGGGGCCAATTCAGTTTTTAAAAAAATCTCATTTTTGGCATTGAATGTGTCCTTGGGTCCTGAATTTTTCCCCAGAGTTTTACCATTGTTGAAAACTGTTGGTCCAATGTTTTGTTCCCATGGCCATTTTTTAACTTTTGATTCACACTTGATATTGCACAAGAGTTCAGTGTAGAAAGGTAAGAATCATGTTCAGCGCTTGACTAGCCTGCGTCACAGGACGCATAATAATATATATAATAATAATAATAATAATAAATAATTTGTTTAAAGTTGGCGTACTAAATGAACGGCTGATAGCTATAAAGAAGCTAATTAAGGCCAACTATCTATAAGAGTTAGTATGAAATAAAAATATATGATACAATATTAAAAAGGTTCAAGGTATAATGTTCTAAATAAAACCTAACCCAGCAATAAATTTTTTACACAATCTACAGTCGCCTTCTTTAGGGTGTGCTCTTAATTCTTTTTTAAATGTTGCCAATGATTGGGACTCTCTTATATGGTGAGGTAGTGTTTGCCACAGTTTTTGACCTAAATATCTCACAGTTTCTATACCATAAGAAGTTGTCCTGGCTTTTGGAATGCAAAGATTATTTTTAGTTCGCAAATCAACGCAGGCTACGCTTGACAGACAATAAGAATTGACAGAATTCACTGCAAATTTTGTGTGGTTCCTTTAAAATGGTATCCAAACAAAACTTTATTTGTCTTATAAGAATCAATTATCTTTAAAAACAATAGCATTGCAATTTATTGGCTCCGAAGTTTCTCAGTTTAATTTATTGTGTTTATGTACAAGCTAGTGGCCCATTAAGGATATGATCATATATTCGTGAATTTTATGCACTTTGAAGGGATGAGACGAGAAACATTTTCTTTGGTTTGTTTAGATGACAAAGTATTAAATTTCGCTCATCATTCATATTTCGCTGAAATTCTATGTTTTTCTCTACTGCTTTTTCAATACTGTTATAAATGAGCCATGTGAACCCTTTATTGTCGAGCTAAACGAAATTTCTTCTGGGATATGATTTCTACTTTTGATGGTAGTTTGAATATGATTGCTACATACGGTTTTTCTCGTTTCTTGGTTTTGATGTGTATTATGAGGGTGTTTCTTTCAGGATGTTGACAAAAGTGAAGGAAAGCAAGAATCTTCAACAGAAGCTACGTAATGTGCAAGAAAGGCTAAAGAGCACTTCAAATGAGTTTGATGATTATGATGATGCTGTAGATTGTAGAATCGAATTAGAGATGGAGGAACTTGAGTACAAAAAGGAGGAATGCGATCAGGATATTAACAAGCTTTATGAAAGATTAGAAGAAGAAAGACAACAATACATTGATATACTTAAGTACGAACGCCACCATAAATTCAATTCTATCCATTCCACTGTCTTTACTTCAACATCATCGTCTACTTCCATGCCAACTATACAGTGGCGTACCCAAGGGGGGGAATAGGGGGGTCCGGACCCCCCCCCCCACTTTATGAAATATGGTCCTCGAGATTTGTCCAAAAACGATGTAAAACTCATTGGGGGGGGGGGTAGTATACTGTATGCTTTTGTCAATAACAATTGTAAAATACTTTGCTATTTACCATAGCTGAAATGAATCAAATGATGGGGGAAAATTTTGCAAAAAGAGCGTTTCCCCGCACTTGCGAGTGTTTGAAGGGCGTGGTACAAAAAAAAGACCCCCTGTCGCGGAGGCGTGCGTTACTGCGAAGGACACAAGAGAACTAGACAATTGATATTTTTCTGGATAACCTTTAACCTTTTATTGTTTGTTAGACAAAAAGAGGGGATCGAGTAGAACGGGTGATTGTGAGGAGAAGAGTGTGGGCGTGAGCTTTCGCTGTGGTTTTTTATGTTATCGCTGTACGGTTTTGGTTGGAAAAAATGGGAATGGAAAATCAAACCTTGTGAGTTTTTTGTTGTCGTGCTTCAACCAATTCGCGACACCCCTTCCTACTTTAGAGCAGCTAGTACGGTTTTCAGCTCTTTGATTCACTGACAAGAGGTCATGGGTCAACGAGGCTGTTCACTTATATCTTATATACCAAAAAGTTAAAGGATATTCTTTACATGCATTTATGATTTTTAAGTTAACCCTTTTTTATTCAACCCTTTTTTATAAAGTTACTCAATAGAAATTGTACCCCCCCCCCCCCTCACACGCATGGGTACGTTTTGAACTTATCCCTAGCAGCTAATTTTAAAACGCTTAAAACTGCATTTCAAAATTGAATATATCATTATTAACGCGCTCTCTTCTTCGTTCAGATGCAAAGAGGATTATGTCATCATTGGCAAAGGTAACTATGATAATTATGATACGTTTATCTTTAAAGACTCATTGCTAACAATGAGCCTTTGCGAGCGTGACAAATTGTCCTGGTGACGACCCAAACAATGGCAGTAAACTTTACGGATTAACCAGAGTTTATATCAGACTGTCTGAAAATGCATTATGGGATGCTTGCGTAGCGCAAGACATAAGCAAGACCGGATTCTCTTACTCTCAAAGTTGACGAGCCCTCTTGTGACGAGCCCTCTTGCGTTTTCCACGTGAACTTGTACGATGAACTCATTTTATTCTAAATACATCAATATCCTCCTTGTCAAAATAACCTTTTCGTTTACCTTGCTACATTGCTTGAAACTGTTGTCATTATAGAATACAGGGAAGCAAGGCAGATTATGATGAAGGTTTTAGGCAACCAGGCTGCTGCAGATGTGCAGAAAGAGGTATTGCTTCATTATTTACACTGAGGTTTTAGCCACTTAAAATTTCTAGTTATAACACATGAAACAATAGAAATCTCAACATCCCAACGAAGTATTAATAGAACTAAGGGAGATCCCTTCGTTTACCAATAGATCTATCAGGACAAACGAAAATTAAAAACACATTTGAAGAGCTCAGGAATCCCGAACTAAAACACGAGTCTCAGGAAGATCAGACATCTACTTTATTTTAATCATAGTATTAGAATAAGTTTTAAATTTTTTTCTTGCATTATTAGCTCTTTACATTAGCTTTATACTTGAATTTCTGGTGGGATATCGTGTAGAAATATGATTTTAATAGAAAAGAATAAAAAAAGGGCCCGTCTACTATGTTGTTCTACTTTTCTAATACTCCTGGTGAATGACACAACATTAATGAAGTCAATTTGTTTTTCGTTTAAAAAAGGGTAATTATAGAGCCCTTTTATTGCTGTGGCTTTCAACTGATGTTCCTCACAACTGTTGTGTCCATGAACTGTTGTGCCCTTCAACTATAAAGAACCTTTCTACACTTCTGCTTGACATCAAGGTACTCACATTATTTGCTTGCTTTTACAGGTGTTCTGGGCTTCAAATGCACTCGATCTCGTTGAACAGGGTGTAGACCCTTCAGAATCTCCATTATGTGGCGGCTGGAGGTAAGTCGTAATTTTATAATCCCATTAGAATCTTCTTCAAATTGTTAAAAAAATCGATCATTCATTTATTTAAGCATGCACTAACAAATAGGAAAACACCCGCACCCAATAACAGATCGGGACATGGTTGGAAAGTACACAGAAAAGTCTCAAATAGCAAGGAGCTTATTTCATAATTTCCTTTTTTTGTTATAAAAGCCTTGTGGCAGCAAACTCTGAAACAATAGACATCTTTGTGCGACGGAAAGTAATCCCAACCAACCCCCAACCCCACCCAGCCCCCCATTTCTTGTGATGTTATTCAATCAAAGGGTCACCCATCTTTTGAAGTTTATTGTTGTCTGTTTTATGTTGTGAACATTCAATACTATTTCAATTTACCACAGAACTAAATTTCTCACAGACCATCCCTCCTTCAAAGTTAGCTTAATTTTTGCAACATTTTGTGGCTTGTTATCGTTTTAGGATAGCATTACGAATATTTTCTTATTTCGATTGTTAGTATTAGTATTAGTATTAGCAAATCAGATTCGGCTTAAAGATAGTGATTTCAAAGGACTTGCTTTATATTTTTGCAGACTATTTACGTATTCTCGTCCTTTTTTGTTCACATTCGCGCCCCTTATTAATCTATAAAGTCTGTCTAATGTTATTCAACATAGACTTTTACAGCATGTGTAAAGAGACGTGATCACCAAAAATTCGATGTTATCAAAACTTTTAGCCTCCTGTAGTGTAACCGTACCGTAGAATCTCGTAGCATTACGACGAGTCAATTTTCATCTTTCTAGACCTTTAGGAAGAGACAAAGATGTTACTGTCATGAGAAAGATATTGAAGAACGGCGTTCAGTGGTAAATATCCATTTATACCTGCTTGCTCACCGACCCATTTCTAGTTATCAAAGAATATAACAATATAAAGGCTCCAGTTTACTTATCATCATAACATTCTTTTCATGCTTCAACCATCAATTCAAAACTGGCTTGACTGGCTACTCTTGCACTAAACATGCACAAATAATAGCAAATTGCAATCAGCAACTTTGGGTGCGATTCAAAGTTGCAGGGGGCGCGGACAGGAAGGGTTACTACTCCTGAGAAGAAGAGGCATGTAATTCATGGATTAGAGCATTTTGCCAAAAATGTGGGCACGTGCCCCCAGTATACAACCCCCCCCTCCCCCGACTCCTGGTGCTCCCTTATTGTAAAATGATACTTACAAAGACACTCAGTGTAGAAATCGCTGATCTAAATCAAATTAAGTGCAATAATCATTGCAAATGACCTCCCACACCCACCCTTCCCATGCAGAATTAGGCTCAAACAACCTTAGATTTTGAGCCCCAAAAAAATTTGACCAAATAGAAACCATTTAACATTTTGTATATCTATTTATCTATTTGTGTATCTATTTTCACTTAAGATGCTCTCTAAAGATTAGCATTTGTTCGTTGTTTACTGTCTTTCTAGGCATAATTTTTAAATTGGCTGGTAATTGCTGCATTTTTATCAAAATTATGATGCATTTTGTCAAATTTTAACAAATTTATTGTTAATTTAATGCTCCTTAATTTAGCAGAACAGATTTATAAATATTCAGCAAAAGACAATATGATAACATATTATTTTTCATTATAACCAAATTGTCATTATCATTCATAACCCCGTCTTTATTTTTCAAAACACCATATATTTATCATTATTAAAGAATTTTTCAAGGCACTCTTATTTGATTCTGCTACTTTTCATGCTGTTTTTAGCCTGATATCATTGTTTTTAAGCTTCATTGGCTGTGGTGTGATCAAGGTCGCACCTCGTGTTGTTTGGGAGTCCGTACGAAATCCACTGTCCCGTTTTATCTATGACAATCTTTTGAAGGTATTTACAAACTACGAATTCATCCTACACCCACGTCTTTTAAGAAACTCCAGAAACGGCACCAAACCTTGATGCCTTTAAAGTTTCACTTAATTACACGTTACATCAGTCAAAAGACTATAGCTCGTGTACTTTTAAATAACTTGCTTTGAATTTTTTGCTGGCTATTTACGCGTACAAGTCCATTTTTGAATTTGCATCTCTTATTCATGAGTAAATTCTGTATTATGTTATGCAACACAACGTATCACAGCATGGCGAGATCAATATGATCACTAAGAAATCCGGTACTGTGAACTAAGAATCAAAATCACAATGGATTAACTGTAGTCATTTGTTGTCTTTTTTTTTAGAAAATCAACGTTGTCGAACATGTGGCTGATAATCTTAAAGTTGGTACGGATTGATAACATTTTTTGTTACTAAGCTGCCAATGCATCCTGAATCTTAACTCGGCTTTTGTTCTTCTTAAACATTGGGTATAAAAGAATAAAAACATGTTTTTTTTGCTTCCATATGGATAATCTTTTGTGCCAGATTCACTACTGTAAGGGAAAGGCGTCTTCCAGTTTTTGAATAGGTATATTTTCTTTGTACGCTGTTAAAACCTGAAACAAGATTTTTTGAAGGAAGGGGCTGTGTTTCAATGCATTAATTATTCAGAAGTTGCTGGTTGTAACTGTTTCACTCTCCAAGTCTTTTGATTCGAGAGTGTTTCTTTTGCTAGACATCAGATGTATGGATTCCGCGAGTGTTTGAGCGTGTGCTCGTCATATTTGAATCGAATTACAGCACAATAATAGCAATTAAATTTGACATTCTTTATGTCCTTCCAACATTGTGTTTTATCAATGATCTTGAAGTAAATAATTTGTAGCTTTCAGCAAAAAATTAATTTTACGATTGCGACCTTTGGTTTTTCAAGGGAAGTTTTTATTTTTGCTTAGTTGAGTTATCATCAATATCTTTTTTATAGTTTATATGCGTCATGAGGGTAGAGTCTGCGTCATGAGGCATAGTCGGGATTCCTGTATAATTCACTCCGAACGAGACCAGGTAAACAATCACTTGAACTATTATTAAGGGACTGCTATTAAGTATAGTATTTGGATAGTATATGGTAAGTATACCGTATAGTTTATAGTATGGTGTAAAGTATGGTGTAGAGTATAGTATGCAGTAAAATTCATGGTTTGGCATATTTTATAGTATACAGTCTTGTCAATAGTGTAGTGTACAGTATGCTATATAGTATTGTTTATTGTAAAGTACATAGTATGGCATAAATTATAGTATACAGTATCGTATATAGATAGTAAAGTGTATAGCATGGTGTATAGTAAAGTATATAGTATTGTATATAGTATTGTATATTATAAAGTACATATTACGGTATATAGTATAGTAAATAGCATCGTATACGAATAGTATAGTGTATAGTATATTATATAGTATAGTATGTAGTAAAGTATCTAATGAGAATAGGCTTTTCTGTCTTGCAAGTCAAAAGCAACTTGAACAACATGTAATTTCTGATAAGGAAGTCTCTTAAAGAAGATTTTCGTAACGTCTTGTTATTTTAGGAATTATTGTCAACATTGGAACGAACCTCTTATGATCTATCTATGAAACTTCTTGTAGAACTAGGTGAATGTATAATTTTTACCTTTTTTAACTTTTCACCTTCTCTCATTTTCTAATCTTTAGAGTGACATGATGATAGCCGCGTCACAGTCCGTCGAACATCCCGACTGTCCTGAATTCCCAAACATCATTCGAATGAAGGTTGGTCACTTGACTATATCAACGAACAAAATGACGTTGTTATTTGAGTTGATGTTTTTCTTCATCGTAACACCGTTTGTTTTAAAAGGATGACATCAACCACTCGTTTATTGTTGTCATTTCTTTCCTTGTCATTACTAAGGTCCATACTTTCCTTGAGTCGTTTATATTACGTAGCAACTGCAGTATATATAAACAGATATTGAATCGAGTTGAATTGAATTTCTTATTTCTAAAATTTTTGAAATATTGAAACCAAAGTTCTTTTTTCTCGGTTCAAGTCATAAAATGTTGATAGAAATTTCTTTCCAACAAAGAGGCAACAGTGGAGCAACATTTTTAACCCAAATTCATCTTACGGCGTATATTTTTATCTAGCATTAGAATTTGCTTCATATTGTCTTTCTAACTAGTTCTTTCTGAAATCTCTTTAAAGCTCCTTCCAAGTGGTTGGGCTGTCGAGCCTCACTTTGTGGATTGCAATGAATGGTCTTTGGTGTGGTATATAGTGAAGGTAATTATTTTCTCTGCCTTCGTAGCAACCTGCTAGTGTGGTTTCAAGTCTAGGTTGAGATACATATTCATACATTGTGTTTACATTGAAAATATTGAATCAACATTGCATACCAGCAATGCAGTGAAGCGCAGCAACACAACAGTAGTATTTTTTCTTTGGAAATGAAGGCGATGTTTTTCCCAAATGCTCTTTGATATCCAGTTGAGCCCTACCCAGGATAACTCTGACTGATTTCCTATTCCCTTTTACACATTATTCACATTAAACAGCTTCACAACTCAGATATTTGTTCGCTAAGTCGGACCATGTCCTTACCTTTTTTGAAGGTCCGAGCTAACGGAATACAATTTTTCTATAGTTGACCACTTCATTAAAAACATAAGGCTTCTGAAATCTTCACTGCATTGAAGGTTTAAAACCTGTCTAAAAACACTGAACCTCCTTAAAAGTATGTCTCCACCTACAATTTCAATTGTGAAATCAAAGCTATTCTACCAAAAGCAGGATTTAATCAATGGATCGTACAACAATTCAAGTGGGGGGGGGCTTAATGTTGCAAAAATCAATTGCTTTAGTAACAGTTTATTGATCCGATATTCTTTGTCTCATTAAATAATAAGCTTTAAACTGTTGTTTTCCTCTGTTACAAACAAAATCAAATGTAATTTTTTCAGGATCTAAAGAAGACCATTCATATTGCCCTCTTTGTGATTATCACCCCCTTTATAGCCTCATGAAGCATAAGACATGTTTAAAGATTAAGCACTTTAGCTGTTATATTTGAAAGCTCTTTAGTTTATTATAAATCTGCTAAGTTAACATAAACTTTACTTGCTCACTGCATCTTCATTTGCTTGTAATTTGCTGTTTTGATTTTTTTAAGGTGAACCTTGGAGGGTCGCTGCCCAACGCATTGTTAAATTTCCTGTGCAAGAGGCTGCCGTTGAGCATCGCATACCTGAGGTCATACCTCATTTTAAACTAATGTTAGCAATTATCGACATATTAGTAAACAATTAAATTGCAAAAATATTGGAGTTATTATATATAAGGAATCGCTATCCACCTCATATTTTATAAAATCTAAAATTGGGAAAACTTTTTATGATAATTAAAAAAATCATTAAATTCTTGCTTTAAGAATAGAGTTCTAAAGTGATGACGTCACTCAAATCTTTTTTAGAATTTTTTGATTTGGATCCCATAACCTGAAAGAGCATCATGAAATACCTCTAAATTTGCAAAATCAGGCAAGTGTATTACGAAATGGCAGAGATATGGCCACATGTTTATTGGTTCTCTCCCCATCAAACCTCTGTATTTTGGTCTCTGTTCTTAACTTTATAAACAGAGCCAAAATAACAGTGATTCCTTAGCAAACTTTAAATCTTTCATTGTGATCTTTTGCCTATTTGAAAGTATTTCATGGTGATCTGTTACGCTATGTGGTTAAAATTCAAAAATTCTAAAAAGGTTTTTGATGACGTCACATTTTAGAACTCTATTTGCAGGTTTAAAAGAATCATTATAAACGTATTATTTTATTAATATGCAGCTGTAAATATTATTTAATTGATGCATCTCGAAAAAAATCATAAATTGTAGGTATTCAAGTCGAGGTGCTGGTAAATATTTTCGATAAAATTACGATACATTTGTTTATGGATAAATTTATCTGAATTGTTTACAATACCAGTAGTGAGGCTGTTTTAACCATGAAAGCGAACATTTTGAATCTGCGTGAATTCTTCTGTGTGTGCAAACTGTGGCCTAGGTACTGCTAATTTTTAACCAAGGGACATAAACAAAACTCTTGTTGCTTGGTTCAGCTCATTTCTTGGTCCATGTTGTGTTTTTCCTTTATTTCGAGTTATTGTCTAATTCCCTCCTGGATTTGACGTCATCTTTTGAATTAGGAAGCTAAATTTATTTACTTTGGGACAGTACTCAGAAAAAAAACATTGTCAACAGTTATCTTTTCGCTAGGCTTTAATAGTTGCACCCAAAGCCAGATATCCATGGAAGTCAGATAATTTGTCCTAAATCATGCAGACTTTCTTCCCCTTTATAATTATTTCTATATCGGTAAACCTTTTGCTATTCAAACATTTAGTAATTCAAACAGATTTTACTCTACCTTGAGACTTCAAATAATAAGCCTTACTGAATTTGAAACTCATCTTTATTGTACCATCACGTACACGCATACCCTGCTATCCCTCTGTTCTTGCATGAAGATAAGAGAGAATTGAAAATTCTATATTATCATCGGTTGCCATATGAGAAACCTTTACTTTCACACGTGTGAGTGCATCCTCGTAGAATTCTAAAGTCTCAAACGACTGTGTAGTGTACTGTGCCTGTCGTCAGAAACCCACTAATCATAAAATCTATTTGAATATCTGTTAACTTCTAAATTACTTAAATTAGTTAAACATGTTGTTTTTTACACAGCATTAATATTAATCGTGGCTTTTCCCGAAATAAACATCTACAATGCTTGCCAAAAGTCTTGGTACACTACGCTACAATTTCGCATTAGTTCAGTAGCATCAACCTCTCTCCCTTGAAACAATGTTGAATAACAACAGTTTCAAAGCCTGAAATTTGTCCAATGTCAGTTTATCAGCTAGGGTAATAACAGGCTTTTCAACCAACATTATTTTGGGGGAGGGGGAGGGTGGTGGTATTTATGTATCTTACGGCCGGAAAATTTTATTTTACCGAAATCTTACATCGACCAAGAACTTCTGTCAAGGATTGTAGGCGTTAGAATCGCCATTTAGAAAAAACGCTTTTAGTCCAGGTGATGCGGTGCGAATTTCCAGATTCTCCTTTCAACTAGAATGGATGAAAATGCTGTTGTTCCGTAACTTGTGTTATTTACAACATCTTTTACATTTTCGCTATATTATGTTTTGGTTTCAGAAATCAAGCTTAGATGTTGTTACTAGAAATGTATTTTTAACTGCCCGGAATAATGACAAAGTGATTAAAAACTTATAGATATGATATGTTATTTTGCACAAGCAAAAACATATCTCTACTTCAACTCTATTCTAGGGGTATCAATTTCTTAGTATACATTGAGAATCATAAAGTTCGGGAAACCTTAGCACACAAAAATATAGTATAACCGTTCCAAGGGAGATTTTGCGCCAGTTAGAAAAAATACCTAGTTTTCCCAATGATTTTGATTTCTTAGAAGAAAATAGCAAATGAAGGGGTATCATATGTCGGAAATCTTTTGAACTCTCGGTAGATAAATTACATCAGATGCTCGAGTGATAATGACATTTCAAGACTGTTTATTTTCTTGAAACTGTTGTCACACATGGTAACGCGATTTTCATTTTCCATTAACACAGACAAAAAATATGAGAGGACTCAGACGAGAGCCTTGTCGCACTCCATTGTTGATGTCATCGAACTTCACCATTTCTTCGCCAGAATTGGATGATGTTATTCTGATTTGTTGCCAATTGCATCACATATGAATAACAGAATGCAATTCTGCAGAGTTAATGCAAACCAAAAATGTATGTTATGTTCAAGACTGACGATCGATCAATCGTTCAAGACTGACGATTCCATACTTATTAAGATGTAAAACTTTATCAACAACACTCTCAAAAGCAATTGTTACGTCAATGAATGTCATCGCCATATCCTTAACTCCATACACGTTAAAATACCTGTCATTGTTATAGTTAAGCAAAAAATCGATGGCAGGTTGGCATCACATACTTCAAATGTTTTGGCAGAGGTTTTTGCAGTTTTATACGTCCTCAGGCGAAATTAAAATATTTTCTAGTAGAATATTCCTTCTTCAATGCATATGAAGAGACATATCTTTAAAATAATAATTAGTTACTGTAAATGCTCAAGACAAATGAAAGCTAATCTTCAGTAACAGTGTGCAAAAAATAAACCTAAAAGATTAATGTTTCCCTGTTGACAGTTATGGGAGTGGAAAAAAGAAACTCTAGACAAGAAATACAACTTCTGACAAGAAACTATTTAAGGGAGATAAAGGTGGTAAATTACTTAATATATGCATTGGTGTAGCGGATGCTAACATTTAGGGTGGTTTTGTATGGATCCTGTTCGAATATAGCCTGAAGTGCGATAAATTCATCATGATGTAGGGGGCTGGTACGCAGCCTTCCTAGCTTCTATGTCTACTACACCTATGAATATGTACGCTGCCAGCAGATTATAAAGTTCCTGGATTCAGAATTGTCATTCATTTTAAGATATAATTTTTTGTTATTTTAAAATCGAATGAACTGAACTGAACTACCCTGTCACAGGATCCATGCCTGATAGCTTAAGGTATGGCCAATACCTTGAATTAGCAAAACATTACATCCTTGATTTACTTGATGACCTAGACACACTGATATGCTTATGTGCTTAGCTTAGGAGAAAGAGGTGAGACATTTACCCATAAAATCCTCCATAACCAATTGTGCTTTGTTTGGCTGTGTTCATAGACAAACTTTACAAGGAAGTTACTGGTATATGAAATAAACAATCCACCATTTTGAAGATGGTGCTAAAACCATATTTGAACAGAAACTTTTGTCAAAGGAGTCGATCATGAAAACCATGTTAAAATTACATAAAAAACAATTTGTCATTGTAAATATTCAAATGAAACAAGTTCAATAGCTGCTTGCAGCTAAATGGAAACTAGTATATCTTAATAAATGAATGTGTTTGTTTGATTCCAACAAAAATTGGTTTGATCTTATAAAATTGATATACAATCGTCTCTTATACATGACCACATTGAATTTCTGCAAGAAAAACATCAAAACATTTTGCTGTACATCTGCTTTTGTTTTTCCAATGAATTCCTTTTCTGAAGTTCTATCTCCTTCAAATACTTCTGAACAGATGTCTCTATAGAAAAAAATGTTGAGGAAATTAATAAAAAGTCCAAATTTTTAAAAATCGATACAAGATTTGCTTGAATATTAGAGATAACTCGACATAAAAAATCCTACTGCCTTTTATACTTGCAATCCAAACTTTATGTCTTGTAAAAACTTAACTAATCCATATAAAAACCTGATTTTACAGTTTCATACACACAGCAGACACCTGTACCCAAGTTGCTGTTATGTTTCAGGAAGGTATTAGCTTTCACATGGCTAGTTCCAGAGTTTCCTTGCGGCACCAACTATAGCCAGCACTTGCACAAAGCACTTCCGAAAGTATTTTTCCTGAGCTTTTTCAGCCCTTATAGCATTCTGTACCTGCTGAATGCTAATCATTCTTTATCCATATTATATATCTTTGCTCATAATTTGCTGTTCTTTTGAAATGAAAAATTTGTTGCTAGTTTTATTGTGAATATGCTTAATATGTTGTGTCTAGTAGAAAAAAACAAATATTTTCTTGGATGGTCATATTTATTAGCTTGTCAAAAGTTGTCTTGTTAAGATAAGGAATGTTGGGTTTGAAGTGTGTATTGTTAGCAGGTTCAATTATGAAGGTTTCATTGAAATTTCAAAAACAGCTTTGAAATTGACAGTACAATCTATCATCAATAATCACAACATGTTCGTTGCAACCTCAGGGCTTTCAATGGGGGGTGTGATAGCGTGCAAGCGTGCAGGCACGCCCCTGAGGTTTTCTTTGAGAATGATTAGTTGCGCACCCAGTGATAAATATTTTCTTGAAGAGCGCAATTACCGAATGCTGATAGGTCAATCCACTTAAGAAACTTTTTTTAGAAATGGAAGTTTGACATTGAATCCTTGTTTCCACTACTTGAATCCTTGTTTCCACTACTCCGTTTTTGTATGTCTCAGCTTTCCCATCATTCAGTTTCCGTTATTCCACAATTGGCTATTTTATACCACAATCAATACAAGACAGTATTTCTGAGGCAATATAAACTTCCCATGCTTGCATAGATGTAAAAATTAAGGTAAAACATGTTTCAACATCTTCCAAATATGATTATCAATTTTACGATCAATAAATGAATGTGTACCTTTTGGACTAAGCTCCAGGATGTATGTAAAATCTTTCTCAGCATCATGGAAGTTCTTGAGATGGTAAGAAGCTGTCCCTCTCCTAAACAATGCTTTTGTATTCTTTGATTCGATACCAAGTGCCTTTCAAATAATGTCAATACCATGATTTTAAGACAATAGGGAAAGATGGAAACCATAAAATGAAAAAAGAACAGAACAAATAGACCAATAGTCAATGTCATTAACATATTAATATGAAAATTTGTGGATAAAATCTGTGTCTCGTTGAAAGAGCCACATTATTGTGAGAGACAGTCTGAGAGGTTTTTTGCCTTGCAAAGACATGGTACAAATGTATCATAGTATATGGGACAATGGAGCTTTGGATAAAAAGCTCGAAAAAGATTATAAAATTTTTTAAGCAACAAACATATAGATTAAATCATCATTCAAAAAATTAGATACTCTCACTCTATTTTTTGTCAAATATTTCAAGCTGATTCTCCCTGTCTCAGCTTTTTAAAAAGCATCTTAGATCTTAGGGTTGCAATAAAATGTGTCAAAATTGTAAACTTTGATGTCACAGCCATTACCCTAAACCAAAAATATATTTACATTAAAAATTTTGGGTTAGCTAGGGAAGTAAAAATTGCATAATCATTGGTTCTAATATCAAATTTATGGTTCAATATTTCTGGTATGAGCCAGCATGGAAGCAAACAAGCAAGCAGGCAAATGATGAAGAAATCAAGCAATTGAGGCTTGTGCCTAAAGATTCTAGAAGGACTACATAAAGAGGGCATGGTTTTTAAGATTGAGTACCAACAAGAAATCTTGAAATCATTAAGGCCTATTCTTGTCTACCTTAAAGGGAATATAATCAAGAGAATAACCAACAGGACAACTACCATTGCCTTATTCTTTATTGATTTTAAGATGTGGAGATCTCTAATATCCCGAAAATGTTCTTTCTGCAGGAAAGACCTTGATTAAAATTTTTTTCAAGCAACTATTGAGGATTGTGACAACCATCTATCCCCAGTCCTGATGCCCCTACTTAGGTGCTCATATACAGACCTCAAAAGACTGGCCAACAGAGTTGGCTGGAGCTTGTGGAAGTGACCCAAAAGAGACACAAAGCCATTTGCAATTCAGATCATGAGCCCTATGCTTTTAACACTCATCCACACCACCAGTAGGTAAACTTTTAACAACGTAATTGTAAACTCTTACATCATCACTGTTTGGTAATTGAAAAATCTCAACATTCTAGGAGACATTGTTTGCACTTTAATGAATGCATTGATGCTTAATCAGGTGAATATTTAATAACTGTTGCTTTACCTTGTTCGAGTAATCCAAAACACGGTCATATTTTTCAGTTTTAAGAAGACAAGCTAGGTATAAAAATAAAAACTTTTATTATACAAATACTCAGCAAATCAATCCAGAGCATTGTCTTGTTAACCAGATATCATTTTGATAATGAAGCAGGTAAGATAATACTTTTTCAATAATAATTAAAATATTAATAATCAACAATTATTGTAGCACAAGCAAATATATATAATATACATACTGTAGTTGCATGCAAGGTAGTGAAAATAACTGATGAAATGCTGGCATGAACTCAGTTGCTTAATGATTTGATTGGATTAGATCATGAGCTGTTTGTACCTTGGTTGGTCTAGACTAAGCTAGAGTCATGTTGCCCCTTATGGAACGATTTCAGTAAAAATTGTTTCCTCTGCTTTTTGATACTTCCTAATAAAATAAAAGTACTACAAGCACATTCTTTGCTGTATAACCTACATGCTTGTGTAAAGACAGTCTTGTCGGCTTTTTTTTCTTTCTGCATGAGCAACATTACTACAGGCTATTTTTCATCGTGAAAAACTTAGGCCATCACCCCTTATGGAACGACTCAAATTTAGGCATGCTGAAAAGCGCACAATGGAGAAAAACCAGGAATTATTATCTGCCTTCTTTCCTGCTACCTTTATCATTCTTCAGTATCAAATCAGACTTTTGTTGAGCCATTTGTTTTTAAATTCAGAGTAAAGAAAAAAAAGTTATCCCCCAGTTTTTTGAAGATAAACAAACCTAAACTCCTTCATATTTATTTTTATCATTGCACAGTAAGAATTCATGAAAAAATTGAATCGTTCCATAATGGGCAACATGACTCTATGCCTTTTTGGAATATTCCCTTTGTATGGACAACTGAGATTTACAGAAGTATGACAGTTATAATAAGAAGGAAATTTGTTCAGAACTACCAAAGGGCTAGATTGAAGTGAACTACCAAAAGACTGAGTGAGGGGATGAAATGGTCATCAAGTTTTGGCAAAGATTGGTCCTTCAAAGTCTTCCTTTTACAAAATTGAGCTCTTCCCTAAAACTAATTAAGAGCATGGTAATTTCACAAGACATAAGATATTTTAATTTGGGTTAGGTTTCTGCAGCTTAAGACTCTGATTATAATCGACACAATATTTCAAGTGAAAAGCATTGATAGAATCAAACTTTGACTGCTAGTAAAACGAGCTAAATTGAGAAGTAAATTTTGCATATTTTGGTCTTCTTTTCTCTGACTGTAAAGTAAAGTGTGAATGCATGTAAAAAGTGACATTAAATGGGTGGACATTAGCTGATGTAGGCCTGTAGCTTGTGAAGAAATAATTTTGTTTAATTTTTTAATCAAACATGGTCATGGTAAAACATTTAAACATTGACTAATATTTTGAGGAAGTGTATGTCGAAAACCATAAAAAATAAATTTTTCTAAATTTGTCTTGAGAAGCTAATTGGTAAAATTGGTTTCTTGCCTGCCAAATTATTGTAACACGTTAACTGCAGCTCCTTTATCTTCTCTTCAAGCTCGTCACTTGGGGGACTTTGCATCGTTACTTCGGGCAAAGCGGTTCCTAATGATTGGTAAGTCTTTGCACGATCTAAAAGTCCTTTAACATAAAGTAGTGCGTTGTGGTATTTCCTAATGGCGGATTTATAGTCTTTGTTCTTGAAGTGTTCGTTGCCTTCACTTTTTAGGCCTAACGCTTTCTCGACTTTCTCTTCCATTGTCGTGGCGGGCTTTTCTGCCTCTGCCATTTAAATATGTAGTCGATAAATCAACATAGATCTAAATGTACTCTATTGGCTAAACATGCAACAAAACATGAAACATTTACGGTCCTAAATCTTCACTTGCGCTTCCCCTTCAGAACATCCACTTTCTTTCTTCCCGCTACAAATGACGTAAAATGACTCGGAAACGAGGTCACCATCTATCGCAGCAGCAACACAAATGTTTTGGCACTGATCAGTGTGTTTTGGTTGCCTTCAAGCGACAGTGCATTCCCGAAGCCCTACCGCCCGAGAAATCCGGGGGAGAGCGATCTTCTATTTTTCACGCAAGTGTTTATGGCCTAGATTTTATTATTTTCATGGTCTGGCGGGCGGTTGAATCTAAATTCTGTAAACAAGGTTTACTGTAATGCCTTGCTCTTTGAATCAATTTGCCAAAACACAAGGTTTATGAGCTGTTTAAATAAAAGAAATACTAACATGCGGGCAGAGCAGAAAAACCAAACAAAAAAGATATAAATTTCCTAAAATGTCGAAGAATTTCAAAAAGGGTGATAAAATTGGAAATTTTCACGAAAACTTTTATCGAATGTAAAATTCTACTTTATTTATCTTCTTTTCATATTGTCTTTATCTTGAAGTTAAAAGCTGAATTTTTAAAATCTCTATCATTTTCCAGTCACTTGAAATGTGTGGGCCCCAGTCCTTGCCATTGAAATCTGTATGCAAATGATATCAATAAAATTATTCATATCATTAACATTCCCCTAAAGAGTGAAATACATCCTTTTTGCCATCAAAAGATAATTACTGAGTACCCCTCCAAAATTTCTAAACTTTACACAGATTAAAACCCTGTGAAGGGACAAGCATGTGAAGAAGAGACTATTTCAGTTTCAAAGTTGAAAAAAGATTTGGCTTCTAGCCAAATGGAAATAAGCTGTAGCCAGGTTTAACTATGAAAATTCATACACAGAGAAGCTCTTCTGCCTGTTTAATGATAAATAAACAGCTTTGCTAATATTCAATGTGCATTAAAAATAACTCTGTACAAGAAAAAATTGAAAACAAATATTATAAGCATATACACCAAATCAATTCACATATTTCCTTTCAATTCCCATCTTTCTTTGTGATCAAACATCCATTTTAGCTTCTTTCTTTTCCTATCTTGTTTTTCTTTTGCAAACTTCTTTTGTTCCAAAAAATCATTTGCTTTAAACGATTGGGAAATATTTTTGGCCATGTTTCTTTCTGAGATTTCATCACTAATTTTCTCTGCAAGCTCGAGGTCATTTTGTTTGATTGCTTCATCTAATTCCTTTTCAATCTTGCTCCTTTTGGCTCCGTGTGGATCATATTGCTCACATATTTGGAAATCTTGACACTGCAGTTGTGGTATAACATCAAAATCACATTTCCTCGCCTTTTGTTTTGTATAAACGTCTTTCACAATCTTGCTAATTGGATCAGCATTTTTTGACTTCTTCTCAGATTGCTTGCTTTTAGAGGTTTCACCTAATTTCCCAAGTTCATAATTTTTTGCACTCTTTGTATACGTGGGTGAATAGCTCAAAGAAATTTTCTTTTTCATTGAGCAATAGTCTCTTGGTCTCTCAATTTTTATGGCAACATCGTGTCTAGATGCAATGCTACCACTGCTACTATTGACACTAGGGTGTTTGTCTTTCAACTTCTGCAGTCGTTCTTTGAAACTGTCCAAGCGTTTTTTTCTTTGATCTTGTAAACCTAAATCATTTCTGCTCTTCTTTTTGTCAAAACACTCGTTATGTTTCGCAGTTTCTTTCTTCAGTTCACAACCACATTCTTTCCCATTTTCCTCCGTAGAATCATCACTCAAGTCAGTACATTTAGTAGCCTTGTCATCTTGCATTTCATCTTCACTTTCATAACAAACCAATCCTCGAAACATCGTTCTACTTTTCGATTCCTTCATCAACCATAACAAATATATGGTGTTGCTGTTGTGGCTCTTTGGCTCCTTCGCAGTTTTGTTCAGGGCTTAAAACCTCAGCACTGCTTTGACTCATGCATAATTCTTTTCACACTTTAATTTCCAAACATGCATTCTTTGTTCATTTAATGATCCTTTATGCACTTTTTACTGACTGATCTGATGAAATAGCCAATCATTTCAAAAAATTTATTGTTGTTGTCCCAAAACAGTACCGATAAAAAGAATATTATAAATTTATATTGACTGATATTGGCAAACTATCTAGAACTTACCTATAAAAGTGGGCCTGCTAGGTGCACTATAAAGATTTAAAAAGTAAGATATATGCACTCTGACCGCTTCCTTTCGTGCAGGCACCATTACGGTTATTTTTAGTGCCAAAATTCGGTACCAAAAGTTTCGGTGAATTAATTTTGGTTTCAGTTGAAAAAAATTCGGTTATGTTTTCACGGTTGGCAGACAAACCTAAAAATGAAATTGACAGCTGCTATGATTGGATACAATTAAAAGGGAAATCTTGTCACCATTTTATTTTTATAGCCCATTGAGGCAAATCTGTTGGTTACGTCCAGAGTTCCAAATACCGAACTTGGAAATCTTACGATTGGAAAAAGATAGTTGAAAGAAATAGTAAACAGTCGCGATGTAAGGATCAGTCTGGAACTTTTTATCGAGGTTTAGAGATTGAATGAGAAAAATAAGTGACAGTGAGATGGGGTTCTTATTTAGAAAAAATTAAGAAGAACCAGAGGTTGAAAATGATTATTAATAAGTTTTGGATGAAGCAATGCGTAAACAATTGTTGTAGATAAAAGATCTATAATAGGGATTCTCTTTACGCTTCAGGCAGGCCTTCATGCTCTGATATCTTTGAAATATCAAGGGATTTTTTTGCTATTTCAATGCTTATAAGCAATGTTTTTAAAAGTCTAGTGTTTTTCCTTGCGTTTGACAATTTCGGAAGAATAATAATTTGTTTCCAAAATATTCGTTTGGGTTAATTTTTCCGAGCTTTACTGAAAGTAAATCTAACAAAAATCTCTGTACTGAATGATCGTATATCACAAATGAAAATTATGGGCTGATCTAGACAAACAAAGCCTTTTTTCAGTTAAGGAAGACCCAAGAAAATTTGTCAAGGCCTTCTTTCTAGATCATTTTATAACATGTCCATTTTTGATGCTTTAACAATATTTTAGGGAAACTTATTTTAAGACAGAGTTTGGAAAACCAGAGGAAGCAAGTTCAGGCCGATGCCAAATCATATGGTCCTCTGATGAACTTTAAAAAAATGAGAAAAAATCAAATGCTTTTGTTAGGATCTAGCTAGAGTTGCTGAGATGTATACCTGTAAACATTACCGTCACTGAAGGGGCATTAAAGATGCAACGCTCCAATGAAGAAATCCCTTTTCAAAACTGGGGAAGTTTGCAATCTGGGAGTAAAGGAAGCCTTATCCACTTTTTCGGCAAATGGGACCTGGGGACACCTTTGAACACAATAGCTAGTGACAGCATTGTCTTTAAAAGCATGTTGCAAAAGAGATTGACTGACATTCTACTGACATCAGTTTTGATAAACTTCTAGCAGATGACCAACACGACATTTGCTTGCATCAAAATATAATAATTAGAAGGGATTAAAGACATTATTTCTAGCATGTTTGAGTCTACTAAGTATTGCTGGCTATATTTATGAATGAATGATTGAATGGTTCTTGAGCACGTTGTCCTGTTGGTACAAAAAAGAGAATAGATGGATTTTCTAATGCGACAATAATAAATACGTTTTTGCCAATATCGTTACCTTTTTCACTAAGTATTTAAGTTTTGTTTCAACTGCTCCCTGAAAGGGTTTGTGGAAGGATTAAAGAGTGCTATTGCAGCGAGCATTATCTCTAATTATAGACCAAGCAGATAATCACTTAACAAATTATACAACCCTCAACGGCTAATTATTCATAGATCAAATTAAATTTCAAATCAATTTCGGAAAAAACTTAGATATCTTCACTCAGCCTAAGAAAAACCCCGTTGCTTTCATCCTTATGATCATCATCAAATGGTCGTATTACATATTATAATGGCATGTTTTATATGTTCTTCATTTAGAAATGTAGACAAAAGATATTAAAGAGTTTCGTAAAGATGTTTTCGGCAACCAAGTGAATGATTCTATACATAACACAACCAAATTATAAATTCAATGAGCAGGGCAAAAAATTGACGAAAAATTAATTGATAGTGATTTAAAACGAAAATGTGAAAACTAAATCAAATGAATAACAATATTCCCCGGGCTACTTGGCTTCTACAAAGACATGTTTCAATTTATTGCGAAACTAACAAAGGTAACTATTTGAAAGATATGCAACTCTCACACACAGGGCCTTCTACGAAACTGTGTGTGCGTGCGTAACCTATCATATCTTTTGATTTTGCGGGGACTCCTGGTTTTGCGTGCTTTCCCCTGACTCCCGGTTTTATCAAAACTTTCTCCCTGTTTCTCTACTTTCTTTTAGCAGAGGTATTCTTATAATAAAAATGATAGAAATGACATTCTTCGAGACAAAATTTTTTGTTAGTGCTTAAGAATTAACTGACAATAGAATTCATTAAGAAGAAATTTTGTCGTTATAAATTTTGTCGTTAACTGTTTGCCCAGCACAACCTTATACAGGTATGTTGATTGCATAATACAGAAATTTCCCGTGTTCTCCGTGTTTCTGGCCAAATCTTCCTGCTTGTCTTAAGACAAAATCTTAACCTCCAGATTTTGAAAATGTTGGGTTGACAAGTCTTTAGTTATCATAATCTGAAAATCAAGTTTGTTAATTCTCGCAAAAGTATGCAAAACTTGCATATGTGTTGCCCTTTATAAGTAATCAAGATAGAAATTATAGATAGAAATGCGCTAATTTCCTTAATTGAAATCTCTGAAGAAAAATTTTAGGTATCGCGAGAAAGATGTGTCTTTGATCCCATTATATTCTAATCGATAGCTTTTGTAAGAAATGATACTTTTGGGTTGGATGAATAAAGAAAAGAATGAACATGAACCTGTGGACAATTTTTGCTGTGCCTCTAACGAATCAATGGCTGAATTCGACATTTATAAAAACATTAATATATTCAATGATATTCAACACAAGACGGTAGATGTTCCTTTCGTCGTCTTTCATTGTGTTACTCGATTGTAAACAAGTAGCTAAAATCTTTGAACATAAGCAGGAAAATGGGACCTTTCAGTTGACGAGTGGCGGATACGATCTGACAAAACTTATTATGTTTAACGCTGTGGAGCAGTTTTGTAAATGCTATTTGACTTTCCATCCTTTCAAAAAAGTTTTTTTAAGAATAGGTGAGTGCATGGATAGGGTGATATCAAGGAAATTAAAGTAGAAATAAAACCCAAGCATGAAGTAAAAAAGGCAACACTTCGAATACTAGTAAACCGAATGATTTTTAAGAGCTTCAAAATGTTTTGGAATTTGTACGATTTTTGTCAGAAAACGATGCTCTTTGAATTTGTCCATCATTTTTTACCAAAAGAATAAGAATCATTTGTTTCGGCCTTCACTCTCTACTTCAAGCCCTTCAAGCCCAATTTTCGAATTTGCTAATCTCCTTTTAACGAAATTATGAAGATGCGTGGAGAGAAAATAAAAGTCAGTTAAGTAAAGCTGTTAAAATAAGAGTATCAATCTTACATAATATACAAGAAATTAGGATTAGAAGCTTCTCAAAGCATGAATGGAAGGTCCAGGTTTTTCTCTCCCGTACCAACATACACGTATCCGAAATTCCTGGTAGCTGGAACATGGTAGAATGTGAAGCCAAGCCAGTGAAGGCTGCGTAGAACAACAATTGCACTACCTCGCTCAAACTGAATACTCCACGACCCTGCAAAACAAGGAAGAATGCTCTGATTGCATGTAAACATGGCAAAATGCAATTCACATAAATATAGGCATACATGCAAAATTTTGATGGGGAACACAACTTACTTGGTGTCTTATTAGCAGCAGAGAATTCCCCACCCCTTGGTGACTGATAGTTCGACAGAATTCAACCTCTAGACATGTTTTGATGGGGGAGGGATGAACTTCTGGTATTGAAGATCCTTAAGGATCTTGGCCTATTTGTTGGCAATATCATACCACATGAAATTGTTTGGGGGAGGGACTGGTCCTTGCAGTACCTTGGTATTACCCCTCTGTACAATTCCATCTGACAAAGATCCACTTTATGCACCAAAATTCAAACAACATTAGGAAAAGAAGACAGTTTAGAAGAATTTGCAGCAATTTCCCTGAACCCAAATGGTCCAGTTTTAAGTGAAAAATAGGATCTCATCAGATGCCTAAATTAATTCCATCAAGACCTTTGTACTTTTGAATGAACATAAATAGGCACATTTCTAACCAAAAAAGGTTAAAACTAACCATTTTGAGGAATGTCAGCATCGATTGGATCCAGAAAGTCAATGGCCTTATCAAGATCAGCCTGTACAAACAAGAAAGAATGAAATTTAGTGCATAGAAAGTATGAAAGAGAGCAAATTAGATCTAAAGCTATCAAAGTGCAAAGTATGAAAGAGAGCAACCCACAAGCACATTAGATCCAAAGCTATCAATCAACAACTACAAAAGCAAATATAATGAAAAGATGCTCTAAAAATCTTAAGCCCTGTTTACACTACACAAACTAACCTGGGTTTGCCCTAGGTTAAAAGAAATCCAGATCAAGCCCTGATGCATTTACACTTTAAACTGTTGATACTGTAGTGTAAACAGAATCAAGGGCAAACCTGGGTTAGTTTGATAATGACGCATGTGCAACACAAAAAAAGGCAAGGATAAACAAAATAATGGGTTTTTGATGTGTATATAGTTTGTGAACTTTACAGAATACAATAAATCAACTCTAAAAACAATTATACCAAGCATGGGAAAGTTTTCTCATTTTATGAAGCCTATGCGATGGGCTTCATAAAATGAGAAAACTTTCCATTCCACTTTGCTTTGTTTTGCATTTGGCACCATTTCTGTTGCTGCACATGATTCATGAAGAAACTAACCCAGGCTCACCCAGGTTTGCGTTTACACTACACTTTATCTAAACTAAACCAGGTTCGACCAAGGATGCACCCACCTTTCAAAATCGCAGTGGCGTAGCTAGCGGTCATGCTTGTCATGCCGGGCATGACCATCTATTTCCAGAGATAACATTTTTCAAAAAATTATATTTTCGTAAGAATAAAGTCGTATTCTCCTGATGAAATAGCTCAGGCCATTCGCCTTTGGAGCCCTATGGTTCCACGCAACAATATGGAGCCCTCCGAAGGCGCTCTTCTATTGTCGGGCATGACTAAAACAGAGGGTCTTCAATTTAGTATGCATAACTATGAAATGACAAATGTGTATTTAGTCATGCCATAACGTGGTTCATCTTTGGGTCTCATCTGCCTCAGTAATAGGATTAGATAGATAGGCAGGGAGAGAAAAGCTGTCATGCCATTGTACAAGGGCATGACCATCATTAAATAACAGAACGCTGTGTTATTTATATGAACGCGAATGAGATGATGTGGCGGCGTCTGCTATGCCAAGATCCAGAGCTGGGAGTAATTCTCTGTAAGTAAAAATGCAACAAAGAAGCTCATTGCCAAGCAGCCACGACTCATGTTATCTCAGAATTTTATGGCAATGACAGGGTTTTTTCAGCCTAATGTTGTTTGCACTATGTGGAGAAGTGACAGGCACGAAAGGCCATTTTGGGCATAATCAGCGAGCAGGATCATGTTTATGCAACCAAACAAATCGTCAGCTTTTTCATAATGCATTGTCTAGTTGACTTATGGGATAGATAATTTTTAAAGATAGTATATATAGGCATAGTTACATAGATGAGATGCTATGAGTTCAGGAGTAGAGATATAAGAATGGATGGATGGGGATGATGAAGTGGTATATGAATAAGAGTTGAGAGGTAATTATCACGGTAGACGATATAGAGAGATAGTGAACGCCTGAGCAATAAACGAAATGTGTTGTATAAGAGTGTGAATGAGATATTGAAGGAATTGATATGAATGTGTTATTATAGTATATTGGAAATAGAAGAATGCTTAAAACTTGCTTAAGTTTCTTAATTTTTTATTCATTATCACATGCAATAACTGTTTTCCACCATTAAGTCAACTCAAGCTTATGACTTTCACTTGTAATTGAAGTCTTTTTACTATTTATAGATGTTTAAATATAGATGAGCACAACAGAGCAGATGTTAGCTGTTAGTTTTAGTAATGTGTAGTTTAACGAAGTCGATGAGTGGTATAGCTCAGTTTAGTAGTGGAAATATGAGAGATAGGCATTTGTAGTATTGCGTATCAATGTTAAAAACCTTGTTTGCTATGAGTATAAAGAGAAACTTACATACAGTATACGTGGTATGTGTCTACAAAGTAATGTGGAAAACTTATGTTTTTTATCAAGTTTAACTTATTTTGCAAGGTATTTTTCTATTAAGTCTTAACTTTGCAGGAAACATTTTGCAACTAGGCCTATCCATTATTTTAGCTTCCTATATTTCATATCAATATTTACATTGCATATTCCTTTGCCCATTTGTTTTATTCATCTATCAGTTCTATTCGGGTTGTTAGTTAATCGTGATGGCTTTAAATTACCTTCAATAGATTGATAATAAGACTATTTGTGAAAAATATGACCAAAAAGCTCCCATTCAGTTTCATGTGATTTATTGTTTTATTTACAAATTTTAGCTTATCTCTAAACTTTACAAATGTATTTCAGCCTGCAAATTGAAAGAAATTAGGAGAATAACACAATTATTTGTTTAAGCTTAATTTATCTACTATACTAAACTAACGTTTTCTAATGTCTTTTGTACAGTTCTGTTTTGAAATTGTCAGAACTCTGTCTGTATAAATTACCAACAAACCAAAACAGTGTCACAGCTATAAGACACAAAGGTCATTTTATGGTGTAACAAAATAATAAGAAAAGCTCTTTCCAAAGGTTCATCAAAAATTTTTTTATAAGTTGCAAGCCATAAAATTAAAATTTCCCAAAGGGACTCATCAACTGAAAAATTGGGCGTGGCAGAATATGGCAACACCCATATTTTTTCAAATTTGAGGGAGGGCATGACCACTGCTATTTGGCTAGCTACGCCACTGCAAAATCGGTTGACTAACCTGGGGTAAACCTGGGTTAGTTTGTGTTTATACTACAAAAATCTAACCTGGGTTAGTTTCAATGTGGGGCAAACCCAGGTTAGTTTGTGTAGTGTAAACAGGGCATTAGGTTTACACCCTTTGCTAATAACAATAGGTTGGTGGAATCACCCAGTAGCGTGCAGAGGGTGGCCAAAAAGAGACAGCTCTGCTTTCAAATTCTGGCTAATAAATACAAGACCATGGGATGGAAATTCTTGGTAACTGAAAATGTTTCACTGGTTTTAATAGACTGCATTTTGCGATGAGAATAAAAATAACAATTTATGTTCTTGTTGAACAGGTATGTCAAAAACATTTCAAATTTTGAGGGACCTTGGTTGAAAAAGGCAATAAGAAAGAAAGAAAAATGTCTACCTTTTGCAACAATGATTTTTCTTGAAGAAATATTGGTTCTCTGAAATGAAAATACGATGAAAGTCTTCCAGCTTCAGCAGGTGACAATCCTAGAATGGTGAAAGAATGGTTTAAAAGACTAACTTAGTGTTAATGAAAATTATTTCAATATTATCAATGATAAAGTTTCCTTTGAATGATACTGAAGTGACTTTGGATAACAATCATGGTAAACAGAGGAAATTTTGTAAACTTCTAGGGCTCACATTAAATCAAGCTTTTCACATAAGATATTGACTTGCCTTCAAACATCCTGTTTTTTCGAACTTCACCAGTGGGGACTCTGATATATGCTCCTCTTGGTACAATGGCAACTTCCTGGTCAATAGCTGTTATGACAGTGGCTAAACGATCCTCTTCCTTTATCAAAACCTGTAGAAAAAACGAAATAAGATTTAAGTTAAAGATTAAAATTAAACACAAATTCCTCACTTCTACATATCAAAATGGCTGTGTCATACAGCACATCTCATGTGGCAACCTGCCAGTTGAGCGAAAGTTGTTTGGATGAAACAACTAGCGTTCAATAGGAAAACCAATCTGGAATCAAACAAATTTTGTGTTTGTGCCCACTGTGAAAAGCTTTTGCATTTTTGTATGTTGTATGAAAGAAAACAAATGATTACGGCTCTTTCTTCTGTATTAATCACAATATTCCTTTGGTTAAGGGTGATGATGCCAAATATACAAAAGCCACTTTTACAGCTAGGATATAGCAACTTTCAGCAAGCAGGAAGCAAAATTGACATAAAAATTAACTTCATCAATGTAAACAAGGAGCAGAAGTGTTTGTTAAAATTTACTGGACAGTTTGGACTAATCGTAATATTGCAAAGTTTTCATTTTTAACTAAATTTACTAATAGAAATTTGTGCCTTCGATGGACTGAAAAAACTTTGCATAAAAATACAAACTTTGCACAAAAGGATACAAGTGCACATCGACTTCTTGGGGCATCAATGTTTGTCATAGATAAAAAAAGGCATCCACCCTATGCCAAAGCTCTACATTCTGTGACGGCACAGCTACACACATCAAAATCGAATATTTCAAGACATGATGGGATTCTTTGAACTTAAACTGGTTTAAGGTTGCCTACTTTTCAGAAATGTCCTCTCTTGCCAAAGCAAAAATCTCACGGAATTTTACCCCTTGCAGCTGCGTGACTGGGATCCTCTCTTAGGAAAGTATGGTTATAGACCACACTGCAGGTAGTTCTGAAGAAGATCCTGCATGTGCAGTTATTTCAACAAAATTAGCTGCATGTAAACATTCATGTTATGTCATGATAAGGCAATTGCCAGGTTTGATTGCAATTTTGAACTGTTTATCAGCAATTCTACATACAACAAACTTTTGTGTGCATCTTGAATACTCTGCCATTTGACTATGGACCTAAAAATCATCTTACCATCTGGTATATTTTAAATATAATCAGGCTTTGGTGTAGAGAACAAGATGGTTCCAGTGGTGGCACAAGGGTAGGGCTAGGGGGGCTACAGCCCCTCTGTCGGAAGCATCTAGCCCCTCCATCGGAGGAAATTTTAGGTTAATGTCGGAGCAAATTTGACAAAAAACGCACAAAAACTGCTTATTTTAGTCATTTTAGCCCCCCTGTTGGAAGCTCCAACCCCTCTTTTGGAAGATTTCTGGCGCCACCTCTGGATGGTTCTAAGTTAACTTTGAGATGAGTATGTAAATACCACTTATATTGCATCATGCATTAAACAGTAGACAAATAAAAATTTTCATTAAAAGGAAACTCATACCATATTTGTATTTTCTTCTTCATCCTGCTCTCCATCATCAGCCTCTGTACTTCGCTCTACATATTCATACTCGTGTGATGGATCTCCTGTAAACCTTCCTTTGATTAGGAGGCATCTCCTTTTTGTTTCCTCTTCAGGCAACTGCAGTTGAGCCCATTTTATGCAATCAGTACTGAAATTTTGAAAGTTTTCTTTTTGATAAAGCTTTGAAACTTAACATTAAAGCTGCTTTTTACTTTGTTTCAGGGGCCAGTTTTTCATCCTGCATATGTTGTGTTATTTCTTGGAGCTCCAGCAATTAAGCCCCCTGGGACCCCTGGTTTTCAGCTCAAAAAATGGGGGACTAAATGATCATGACTATAATGGCAAATAAATTCTAGATTCAATATTAAGACTGAAGAATGAATATCATCAAAATTTTAACTGCATACTTCAATACGGATTCTGTGGTCTTGCACACTTTACACCTAGGGATGCACCCAATATTTTGAGCTAAGATTGTCAGAAAAATCAGATATAAGAAATCATACTTGCCCGATTTTCCAATGATGTATGAAAATGATTATTTTGTCACATGAACAATTTGAATTCTAGATTTCAAGCCTTAAGATGCGTAGATCGAATAATCTTGGCTAACCTGTAAAGGGTCTTTCGTTCTTTAAGCTCGTCATTTCCAACTCCTTGTACAATAAAGTAGTCTGTTTTTGTTCCAAGAATTTTCCCCCAAAATTGAATTTTTAAAAGCTGTTGTTGTGTCTTTAAAATAATAAGAGACGACTGTAAAGCTGCTTTCTGTTCAACACTTAGAATGACACCACTACTGGCAACATAGTCTACTTCAAGGTGTAGTGCTTCTGCGTCCATTTTGATCGACTCAACCTGTTCTTTCAGATAAATTCTTCCACCTTGGCTTCAAAATCGTTTAGTATGTTGTCACTAGCAACACTACTCAGTTCTCGATATCATTTCACCCTCCTTTTCACATCAACCTCTCTTTCGAAGTCTTAAACAACAAACATTGACAACAAACAATAAAACAATATCATTGACAACCAAGTTATGCGCTAAACCAAAGGGGGTGGTCGCAATTTTTTTCTGCTCGCATCGCTGACAGGAAAGTCTCTTCTGCTGTCTTGCCCCAGGGCTTGTCATACCTATCAAATGCGTAGCCATTATCACTGTCAGCCCCCCTAGATTCGGGCAAAATTCGGGCAACAGCCTTCTCCAAACACATAAAGTATAAGAAAAACTACATTTTGAACATGTTTTAAAAACTCTGAGATGAAAAAATCAAGTGGTCGTAACCCTTAGCGCTTTTAGACAGGGAATTTTGCATAACAATCTAGCAAACTGGGTAACCGAAGTTTTTAAAGTTTAAATCATAAGAGTAGAGGCCACTGACAGTGGCGGATTGGCAACCATTTGACCAACCGGGAAATTAGCCAAAAGGGCGCCAATAGGTGCTAAAGTTGCATAACTTTTGGTCTTGTAATACGGGCTCGGAAAAACTTTGCTTTACCTGAGAATCAGTTTGTTGCAAACACTGTCATAGGAAACAAAAAGGGGGGTCGGGGGCTGGCCATCGGAAATTTTTTTAAATCACCCTATTTAGAATGTCAGAACATGCCCCATTTCGAAAATCAAAGTTTTGTATTCACAATTGGCATTGGCATGAAGAAGATTCTCAGTCAAATTGACCGTATTTGAAACGTCTACACGACTAATAAAATTGGTAGGTATCAAATGATGTATTGCCCTCAATTTTAGGTATCAAATGTTGACAGCGGCGGTTTTAAGGTGGGTCCAGGCGGACCATAGCTCCAGGCCCCACGATTATGGTAGCCAAAAGGGGCCCTACATCTAAGAAAAAAGAAACAAATTGTAAAGAACAAGGGCCCCGCGCCCCACAGTCCCTAAGACCGTTCCTGAATGATGATACCAAATGATAGATATTGAAAGTTGGACCAGAGCCCAAAGCCATTTTTCACCTAGCGAGACACTTTTTTCCAAGATTTTACAAAGAAAGCAACTGCTCTGGCCTAGGAGACGAGATTCTTTTTCGATTAAACTCGATCTCGAAATCTTCAAAAAATTGACGAAATACATCACTTCATTCTCATAAATTTTTGAAAGTTTTGCAGCATATCTTTGAAAAAACGGAAAGCGGTACCTCAACACCTGCTAGCCTAATGACTGTGTTGTTCCTGCTTCCACGCTACAGTTGCAAATCATTTACAAATGATATGATTTATGATCAGGTATTGAACATGTGCTTAAAAATGTAGACTTGTCCGAAAAATATCTGACAACATATCTTGGACAAATGGATTTTAACAGATCTTGCTGCCGTCCATTTTGCGCAAATTGATTATTTTGCAGATTGATGGCTCCTTCGGTATGGGTAACTGTGCGTAGACATGGTAAAACGGATAAATAATTTCTTAAGAAAAGACACAGTCTCTTTTCTGGGACAAAAGTTTGAAGGAAGATTGGAATACTTTGATGATAAAACTTGAAACCAGTTTTATCAAAACAGCCGGTTTAACTTTCCATCAAGTTCACAGAAGGTTCTTACATGAGGGCATCAATCTTCAACAAATTTTGCATAGAGTTTTTTAAAAATTGGTCAAGATTTTTGGCTTCAATTAGTCATAGTTTTTTTTAGGGTACAAAACTCCTGGTTGTAACGTACAAAAAGCATGATGCATACGAGATTTTAGTTGAATTGCAAAGTAAAATAGCTTGCCAACAACAGGACGTTTAGAAAGTATTCCTTTATCATACCTAGAGCAGTTTTCACTATTAAGGGATAGTTTATGGCCTAAAGAAAAAGGACTATCATTCAAGATAGACAACACAAGGAATATGCACATATTACGTCATCAAAAACTGTATTATTTGAAAAATCCCCTTCTCCTTATATAATTATTCTAACAAGTTTTAAGAAATAGCCATAATGACTGTTACCGATTGTGAAAACCCCCCTCCCCAACCCATCTTTGATTACGTAATATGGGAACGTTACCATACCCAATGGCCACTACATCGATAGTTTTATCCAGTTATAACCATTTTGATTGGAAAAAGCACAAGGTAAAGAGCTCAATTAATTTTTCCAATGTGCGAGCCCTCTCAGTTATTCGATATCAGATACTCGAAATAATTCGCATTAATCATAAGTCAAAAAACTAATATGGTTATTCAAGGTCGTGGGTTTCACAAACAGTGTGCTAGTTAGCTAGTGAAAACCCCTACTACCCCCTCAACAGATATTGAATTAATTCAAGTATTGCGCACTTGCTTGAAGAAATTAAAAGCTAAAGAGGGTTGGAAGTGAAAGTAGGTTTTCTGGCTGCTACCACAGTTACTGCTGTCAATAAAAAAAATATGAACAATTTTTTGGCGCTACTAAATTTGAAAATGGCTTTGAAAAAAGCAAAAATATTAAACATACTAAAAGCTCTTTTGTATGGACCTTTTTGTAGTATAAAACGTAAAGAAAGAACAAGGGTCGGAAAGAACAAGATGGAGAATACATACCTATTTGTGGATCGAATTATCCATCTTGTTCTTTTGGACCCTTATTCTAACGTTAGATGCTCTGAAGAGTTTCAGACAAAAAATATTTAATATGTTTAAAATTTTATGCTTTTTTCAAAGCCATTTTCAAAACAAAATATGTTTTTCTCAAGGTTTTAAAAAATGCTTGTAGAAACTGCTAATCAAAATTTCGTCTTCAATGAATTTTCTAAACTGTTCATGGAAATGTACTTTAGACAGGAGGTCAATTTATGATTGTAATCAGTTTTAGTTTTATAGTTGCCTTTTGAAAGTTTTCAAGTTTTTGAAAAAATAACTTGGAGGCAAAGGGCGCACCGGAAAATTTCCCGGTGTCCCGGTGGGCCAGTCCGCTTCTGGCCACTGATCATTTTGAGCCCTGGGAACATTCTGGCAAATGACCGGAAAATGCGTTTCCGGAAGCATGAAAAATGCACGGTCAACCAAATTTTCAACTTTCGAATTTTTCAAATCTGAGGATACTATCAGAAAGAGCATGCAAAACTGAGCAAAAGATTTAAAAAGAGCAATGTGATCTGACCTATAAGCAAAAAGTTATGGCTGTGGAAACTTTTCGTTTTGTCAAACAACTTGCTTTCTCGAGTTTCCTGATAGTGCAGACGCATAGCAGTAGAATTGTGCATGTTATGATAATAGCATGACGTTTGGTACAAGTACACAATCCGATATGCTGAATAAGATGAAGTTGATATCAAGCCTAATTAAGAACAAATCTGTTGGTGAAAAAACACAAAAAGCGACAAGAACAGCAACAGCCCAAAAATGCTTGAAAAGATTGTTGAAGAAGTAAACGAAAGCGGCTACTATGCTCTCATAGTTTATGAAACATCCGACGTTCGTCAGCACGAATAAAATCAGTTTGTGTCAGTTTTGCACTGAATGGTGTCCCAAAGGAAGTTTTTTGCTAAATTTTACAAAACTCAGTCTTCAGCAGTTGTACAAATTGGGCCTAAAAGCGTATGTAGAAACCTGTTGGCAAATGCATCGATAGTCTAAAATTAGCGGCAAAGCCAAGGGCTTGTTAAAGCGAATGGAGGACTGTTCTCTGCTGAGCATCTATGTCCACTGCCTTGGACGTAAGTTGAATCTTGCAGAAAGTGAGTCAATGAGATATGGACTTGGTGTAATTCCAAGGTATCTATAATTTCATTGAGGCCAAGGCCAAAAAGCATGAAATTTCAAGAGAAAAGTTGAATATGAACTGTCATAGAGGTAATAGGGACAAAGCGCAACGCACTGGGCTTGTCAGTGTGAGTCAATGAAGGCAGTGCAGTGAAGGCAGTGCAGTGAAGGCAGTGCAGTGAAGGCAGTGCAGTGAAGGCAGTGCAGTGAAGGCAGTGCAGTGAAGGCAGTGCAGTGAAGGCAGTGGAGAAGACACTTATTTTCTTTGCAAGGATAAAGGCCCCAAAACCCATCTAGAAAGCAAAGCTCTGTTCAGTTGATTCTACACGTAATGGATAAAGTTTTGGAAAAAATATATGCGCGATTTAGTGATAATGACTATCACTTTGGCATAACAGAGGCCCTAAGCCAAAAGCTGCAACGGGACTTCTATTTGCGGAATGCAGCAAGATCACATTCAATGGTGTGGAGCATGTCAAACACAATGGAAAAGGATAAAAATGAGAATCATTTTTTGGTTAGCTAGGGGGAACTGAGTTTTAAAGTTTCAGTTGAATAACTTTCCAAGTTTTCAAAAGTTATTTGAACTGGAGCAAAGCTTTAAAGATATGGACGTACCTCGCACCTCGGGCCTCTTTTGGTCGGGGCCTTTGGTTATCAAACTAATGCAGTGAATTCAACCACTGTGTACCAAATGGATTCTGTGTTTCTGACTACCTAGAAATAGAACACAAACTGTTCAATACTCACAAGAATAGGCAAGTAAGCAAAAATGTTTGTGAATTGTTGAAAATGAAGCAAATCATGTTCACAAAAAGATGTCGATAAAACAATCGAAATATTTGGTCGCTGTCGTGGAAGAGATTCGCTTTTTTAATGAAAATGTGTGAAGTTTTAAAAATGCTAATTAGAGCTAACATTATTTTAATGCCGTTGCATTCTAATCATTTCTTGATTAATATTAGAAGCTCACATGTGTTTAAGTATACTCCGTAAAATTTTGGGCGTTATTATTTTTCGGGCAAAAAAGTTTCAGCCCCCTTACCTGAACTCACCCCGTACGCCTATGGTCATAGGTGGCTGACCATAGTCTACAACTGTTTATTTCCTTCACAATTCCACTAACGTTTATATCCTGAATTGTGTAAGGCGAGGAATCTCTACGTGTAAACGTGATTTTCCAAAGTTGCAATCAAAAGTTCTAAAGTTGTTATCAAAAATCTAAAAAATTTAACAGTATTCAAAAGTTTTAAACCAAGTGCGTTTTCCTTGGAGCTAAAGCCACGACAAGCATTTCAGAATCCAGTTTTTTAAGGATTGGACTGCTTTAGAATTTTAGTTTCTATTTTATGAGGAATGTCTCAAGAACGTGAGAGACTTTTCAATACAAACCCCAAAACGAAGGAAAATTACTGAATACTGAGGCTCTCCTGCGAGCGAAGCGAGCAAACATTTTTGCGACGATGCCCTTGAGATTTGAGAATATCCCCCCGCTACGCCACTGATAAAAAAATAAAAATTGAAAAAAGCAAAATCTTTGCTTTAATTTATTACTACTGACTACCAACAAATGATTTTTATCGAACGAAACAAAATTTACCGAATGACACAGAACTATTGGGGGGTGTCGCACCCCCTACACCCCCCTCCCCGCTAAATCTGTCCCGTGTTTCTAGCGCCACCCCTGGATGGGAATGTAACAGTCCCGCTTCCCCCGGAATGAACGTGCCTGTTCACAATGGACCCGGGCATCTTGGTGTGAAATTGCGGTGAAATCTAATCTTTTTCTCTACGTGTCTACGTGCAAAATTTCTTTGCGTGACAACGGAAGATTAACAGGTGGCAACAACAACAACAAGAGTATCTCGTTGCATTCAAGGGTATTAGGATCTTGTAACGTAGAATCAGGTAAAACTCTTCAATTTATCGATAAATCCTGTTTCATGTTATACATTATTACGTTTTGACCTCTAAAGTTCAATGTCATGGTTTGTCTTACCAAGTACTTTTTCATTTTTCAATAATGCCAACTGGCAATCTTCGAATGATGATGCGATGCTCTCTGTCTTATCAGTATCAGATAGTACTGCTTTCAGTTGCATAAGTAGATTATTGATCAAGTACTCCATGGACGATGGTGACGATACTTTTAGTCCAACTACGGATTGTTTCTAGGGGAAGGAGGTGCAAGCTGTGGTGAGAGTCGGCAGCCAGACTGCAGCGTTTGGCAAGTGCAACATGCGAGATATTATTCTAAAATATTCCAGCACACTTGGTAAATGGTGTGGAATTTTGATATCTGGGCGTGGTATGGGTATGTCTTAATGTTTAGGGCAAGTGAAGGAAATCTGGCATTCTCTGTTCCAGGCAATTTTTTTATCTTCAAATTTGCCAAAAATGGATCATAGAATTAGAATCTTCCTGTTGAAATTAGCCTGTGCTGAAAATTTCAAGTCGTTGGGCCATCAGACAGCGAATTAACCCATTTTCAAGATTTAGCTTTTTCTATACATTTTAAAGTAATTGCGAAAAAGTAACAACATTATTTTTTAAACTTACTTTACAAGCATGAACTAATTTAAAGTTGAAGATTTCAAATCTGAAGTCCATTTCTGAGAAATATCCATAGATAGCAAGATACAAAATCAATGACATCAACCCGGAACGGAACATCAACCCGAAACGGATAGTTTGTATGATAACAAAATAACTATCAAACATTTACAATTTGTGAAAAAATGGAAAAGTGCACACTAAACCAAAGTGCACACTAAACCAAAGTGCACACTAAACCAAAGTGCACACTAAACCAAAGTGCACACTAAACCAAAGTGCACACTAAACCAAAGTGCACACTAAACCAAAGTGCACACTAAACCAAAGTGCACACTAAACCAAAGTGCACACTAAACCAAAGTGCACACTAAACCAAAGTGCACACTTGCATACTTGAAATTTTGATCTTACACGAGAGATCTCGTTTAAAACTGCCATACTCCACAGTACAGGTCTGCAGAATGAGATGCCTGTTGGGTTGCAAAACTGCAAAATTTTGCAACCCAACCTGCAGTGACCTATAATCACATACCGGAAATTTTTTGAATTGCCCAGGGTAATTTCCAGCAAAGTGGGAATTAAATTTACAATAACTCAATATAGGGATGAAAAATGAATGTTATATTTAGATATGTTTTTGTAGGACAAGCTCTTGTGAAACTCAAGACAAGCCAAGCAAGAAAAAGGCAAAAAACTTGAACCTGAAGCTTATCCTTTAAACTTTGAAAGCTGAAATTGACTAGACTCATAATGTGAAGAGTCAGTAATTCTATCTTTGTGGCAGATTGTAATTGAGAGCTTTTTAGGTTAAACATTACTCTATCACCACGATCGTAATTTATTATTGTCAGGATTCTTCCCTTTTTCGAACGGGTTCTTTATCGCTATTTGATATTCAGCTTCAGTCTTGAGGCAAGGTTACTGTGCAGATGTTTAACACATTTGCTGTAAAAAGACAGTAGCCTTCTTGAGCATAAACAAGCACTTTGTCTGCCTTTTATTTCTTTCCTAGCATACCATTTCTAGACTGATTTTTTTAGTGATAGACAGGGGCAGCAAGCTGGGGTATTCAAGGTATTCATGAATACCAACTTTTTTCCAAACAACTTTTAATGCTTTTAATATGTTCCAAAATCAAAATCCAAATAAAATTTTCTTTTTTCCCATATAATGCCATTACAAAGTAGGTGAAGTTTCTTTAAAAAAATCAATGACCCTTGATATTGTTTTGGCGGTGGGTATAGAGACTTCTTAATCCCTTTTGTTTTCCGATGAGATTTTGCATTGTTTTTGACTGACCCTGACGTCAGTCACAGGAGATAACTGTGAGGCTAAACAAAGAATTTTGAAAGTGAAGGTATTCAGAACTTGTCCGAATACCTTGAGCGTACATGTCCCCTTCTAGCTTGTGTTTTCGGAATCAAATACTGCTTAGAAATTTGCAAGTTTCAATGTGTGTTCAACACAGATAATCAGAATAAAATGCTAGCCTTATCTGGTTATTTTTTTCATTTTTAAATGCCTCATTTTAAATGTCACAGCTTTGTGGCCACACTATTCAGAATCCAAACTGAATACCTTCGAATATGGTGCGGCTTCGTAGAAAGGCTTTTGACCGTGCTTTGGTCTTGGATGCAGGCCTCAGTTTTTACTGGCCGATAACCTTCCATACGTGTATATCAAGAGTGCAACGAAGCATTTGTTTTCAAGCGGAAGGTACATAAAACAAACGAGATCTATTTTTCTTGCAAGTTGATCCTGGACAACTGAGATATTCAGCAAATAAACAAATAAAGTAAAACATTTTAAATATGATCTAAAGCATACCACAGACGTTTTGGGTTTCTTGCTATTTTTTATTGGAATGTGGACAAGGTGGAAGTAATTTATCAAAACTACTTAGACATCATTTTGAGAGCCAATTTTGAAAATCCTCTTTGCAGGGCTTTATAAAGGGGTATGGCATTTGGGGGATTTTATTTTTTTGGGTGTGGCATTTTATCGGGTAGATTGTTAGTACCTTGAATACCAATCTAATATTGCTCTAAGGTGCCCCTGGTGATAGATGTGTCAAATGGTAATTGTTTATATGATATAGGACAGCAATTTTGAAACAGTATGCCTGCACCAATGTTGATAGCAACCAAAATGAAGCTATAGCCAGACATTAATTTTTAGAGAATCAAATTACTAGAATTTATGATTTTTTAAAGATTTGATTGTAAATATGATATAAATATATTTAGAATCATTTTGGGTATAAATGGTTCCATACTATAGCAAATATTTCTGAGTATTATAAATTTTGCTATGATTTAGGTTTATCCAATATATTAGGAGAAGAAGTAGTGGAAGTATTTGGACTAGGTTTCACTCTTTTTTAAAACAGCTGGTATTAGATGTTTAACATAGCTAAAACGTTTTATTGTTGTGAAAGCCCTTTTATTAACCAAAAGGGTCCACAGTTTTTATCAAACAGAAGTTATCATTCTTTACAGCAGTTATCACTCTCTTGATTCTAGGAATATACCATCACTGATAGGGTCACTGTCAAAATAGACCTGTGGATGACATTTTCATTGCATCAATGATGAATGAATATTGTAAGTATTTTGAAGGAAATTATGAGTCAGTTACATTTTCTCTACCCTTTCTCAAAGCTCCTACACACCAGTAGATTGACCATCTTATTTTACCCGCTTTCAGAGAAAAGCAAATGTTTTTATCAAGTGATCAATGGACAATTCCCCGTGGAAAGGTAGCCCCCAGTAAGAGACCAGGAGCTTTTTCATTGGTCTCCCACATATGGAACTAAGTCTCCCAAAACAGAACCCTGGTCACAGTGGTGAACAATTCCAGTAAGAATTTGATTGTCTAGCAGTTACCTAGTGAAGGAAAGTTTTCACTCCCAACCTGATGCTCAGGAAGTTGGTTTTATGAAAAAGTGGGAACTTTAATTGTTGTATTGCTTATGCATGATTTTAAGACATATTTCAGATTCAGAATAAATAAGGGGCTCATGCTATTCACAAACTATTAATCATGCATTTCAGTAACAGCAAATGACTAGTAAATGCATCGTGTAGGCCATTTGGATTGAAAATATTGCCTAAGATCAACTTCGTAGCCTTGTGCTTTCAACTCAAATCTTTCTCTTTGTAAAAAGCTAAATACAAGCATTTCGGGAATAAATTAGCACAAGTGTAGAATTTGCACCCCTAGACTGTTTTAGGCGTGTGATGGAGTGCTATTGGTGTTTTGTCTTATTTCTACGAAGGTTTAATTGCATAGTATATGGAACCTTCAAAAAACCCCATTCTTAAGTCATTTCTTCACTTTTCACACAACTTTAACAATATATATATCTCATGGCATTGCGATAAACGAAAACTTATGAATATTGCCAGGGATCTTTTCTAAGTTTGAAGCTTTCCAGCATAGGCCTTCCGCAAAGGCTTTCATATAAAAACTGCAGCTCCTTATAATGATGAATGCCTGACAATATGGTATTTCGCCTACAACTAGCTCCAAATCTTTGTTACATATTGCTTATTGTCGTGGGCTTAAATAGTATAGCCTAAAATGTCATCGTTGCCCTATTTCAGGAATATGGCGAGCTCCTTCGGGACCCCTGTACTTTTCTTGTTGAAGACGCCAAATTTAGGCCGAACACGCGAAACACGCGGAACACGCGGAAAAGTGAAATTTGCTTTAAACCTCTAGAATACCAATACATAAACAGAGCAACAGAGCTCTTTCAAGAATTGAAATATAAAAACTTCTTTTTAAAGGAATGAGATTTTGAACGAGAGTGAAAATCGAAAACGCGGAAAACTCGGAAACCTTTATAATCAGTCATATTTGCTAATTTTAATGACAAGAAAGGTATATAATGATAAAGTAAGCCTTTAATAAAGTTTATCACGGATTATGTGGCTGCAAGAGCAACTAACACCATTCAAAGCTGTTTTATGAATACAACGCAGTTTGTCTCTTACGTTGGCACAAATCTTCCAATATTTTCACCAGTTAGACTGGGAAGGTAATGATGAAATGTCTCCGATTTGCTTTCTTATCAAGCACAGACAAGATTTTGTAGGAAAACTCCTTGTGAAATCGGCAGGGACCGATTTCCGCGTTTTCCGCTTTTTCCGCGTTTTCCGCGTTTTCCGCGTTTTCAATTTTGTACGAGGGTGAATATCGAAAACGCGGAATACGCGGAAACCTTTTATAATCAATCATATTTGCTAATTTCATGACAAGAAAGGTATATAATGATTAATTAAGCCTTTGATAAATCGATTTATTAATATGATGGGAGTTTGAAACTTTGAGTATGATTTATTGTTCACGGCCAATGAAACGAGAGGGGTCCTGGGAGGCCATGTCCCCACAAAAAGTTTTGAGAATATGAGAAACAGAGAATCGCCAAAAGAGCACTATCTGAAATAGGCCCAGATAAAAACAAACAAGAAGATGAATAGGCCCAATAATAAGCCCTGTTGTGTGCTGCATCAGACCCAATTTGGCTCCAATTCTCCACTAGGTGTTTGGTTTGAACCAGGAAGGGATTATTTAAACCTGAAATAGGTAATAAAAAGGTTGTATAATAGGGGATGATTCAACAACAGGATCTGTCAGAACTCCTGATATAGTTAGCCTGTATGTCAATGTTGCCCATTTCTACATAATTTCGCTTTAGCTAAAGATTATGAAGTAAAGAAGATAAGGGAGGATATCTTGGATCTGAGAATCCAATTACTGAAAAACTCAGAACACATTTTCTAAAACTTGGTATGGAAAAGTACTTGCATGGAAGACGTTTTTCATACCTGAATTAATTCTGTGTGTCAGTGAAAGACTGAACAAGGACAAAGTAGGACATCCATCAGGAGAGCATCTTACAGACATTAAAGCTTATGGAAGAATTTTACTATTCAGTTAACAAGACCATAAAAAGGTATTCGAGCTTTCAAAAAACTAATTAAGAACGGCCAGATTGACTTGAAGAATTGTTTAAAATAATGCGTAATTGGTACTAATTTGCCAATGCTGATGAAATGTGACATTCTTTGTAGTGGTTTTAGAGTGTATCTTTTTCAATGATGTAGGTAAATATAATGATATTGGGGAATTCATTGGTCAAAGCATTTCCCGTAAGTCCTCAGATACAAAGGACCCCAGATTGCGCATCAAATTTTTCATTGTTTTACAAACCACTACATGACAAAAGGGTTATGAATAACAAGGAAGACCTCTCATTTTGTAGAATTTACCAACATAAACCTCTGCTGGACAATAATTTCAGTATGATTAATTCTAAATGCGCAGGTTGTCGGGGATGGAGCCCATCAGAATCTTTAGACTCACCGCGGAAAGATACAGAGGATGAAATGGAAGCAAAAGTCGAGAAAATGTCATCTGCTGTTAAAAGTATATTAGAGTGTGTTGGTGAAAATCCAGAAAGAGAAGGGCTTGCAAAAACTCCAGAGAGATTTGCCAAGGCCATGATGTTCTTCACCAATGGCTATACCCAAACACTTTCAGGTAAAATTGATATAGTTTTATCTTTAATGTCCAGTGGTTTAGCGTGAGCGCAGAACTTAGGCATGCGGTAACATATAATATACGGTTATGTTGAAGAATGAAATCGTGATTTCAGCTTCTTATTAATAAAAGCGGCAATTAATAATAATCTTGATAATATGATTTTGAAAATAAAAAATTATTTGCACTCTAATTCTAATCAATCTAGGTGTCTATTCTCTACAACAGACACTTCGACACAGATTGGAAAGTGGAGAGGGGGGGGGGGGGGGGGGCAAAGGAAAAATCATTGCCCATGGGAAGTTTTTGAAAAATGCTCAATTGTTTTGCAAAATGTTATCACCTAATGCCCACCTAATGCAAGAATTGTTGATGCTATGATGCATGTGGGGATTCCCGCAGGTGGAGCTCTCCACATTGCGAAATTGTTAACACACTGCAAAAGTTTCTGTTCATTTGCTACACAGAAGATGACAGTCAACAAAGATGACAATAATGGGCTGCGAGAGTTGTTAGAATTGAAGATGCTTTCATGTGTAATGGTTTCAGAAAGTTATTCCCTGCAAATCATCAACTATTTGGCAAGGCTTGCGCTCAGGTCTACCGCATGCCCTGGTCGGTGAATTCCGACTATACTGGCAAGCCTTTTGACTTGAATTACGGAATGCAGATCATGACAAATAGACTATGACGGAAAGACTAGACTATTTTTCTCTTTTCAACAGTCACAAAAGTAAAGAAAGGAAAATAATTAGATTTTGAATGAGGTATCACGCAAAGAATATTCGCAAAAAGCAGCTTATAAGCAGAAAAATGTTGTAGATTATCAAACATATGGAAATGCTTGCGCTCAGGCCGACCGCAAGCTCCAGTCCGGAAAATTCTAACTTCTCTTAGAAGCTTCTCTCGAGCTGCACGGAAGCTGCAATGGAGCATCGCATGTTTCTCTTATTTTAGACAGGCAAAAAGAGTGATGTGAAGGGGCCTCAGTTTTTCAGATTTTCCCAATCTCGGAATTTTTAGCGATCTGTTCACTTGGAAAATAGGAAATGTTTGCGCTGGAGTTCACTGCATGCTGCTCATGACCAAAAAGAGAAGCCGTTTATTGCGGAAAATGCTATGCATTGACTTTTACACTACAACGTATTTATTACCGATAGAAGTGTTGCAAGAATTTTAGAATTCGTCTACGAATTTTTTCGCTTGCGCCGCAAGCGTAGCATGCATAGACACTACGCCTGTATGATTATCCGGTATATAACAACGAAAGAACACCCGAACTCGAACTTCAATACTTCATTTCGTATTCTCACGCATAACATAACAAACCGGGCGCATGCCCAACATAACATAAATACGAGGCTAATTACGTCACAACGCCACTGTTAATGTCATCGATAACCGATGATATCGAAATTATTGCGATGTTCTTTAGACTATATTGTATTAGTCTTTTCATATTATAAACACGCCAGACAGAAAAGTTTGATCTGCGCGGGGAATGCATTCCTGCGCAATAATTTTCATCCTTCATTCCGCCCGCGCATTATTAAGATTCTGCCGTAGATCTCGCGCACAATATTTGTTTATCTGGTCATGTTCCCTGCGAATATTCCACCATTCAAACTTCTGACTTCTGATAACAAGAAAAAAGAAAAAATACAAGGTTTCTTCGAAAGCCTTTGCTTCAACTTCCGCGCACGATTTCGGGGGGAACGTTCGTTATCCTCAAATTTCAGAATTATTGTTCTGCCTTCCCCGCGCAGAAAAAATACTGTACAGTCTGGTAAACACTGGTCTGATTATAACGAAAACTTTGTTATTTTGATTGAAAAAGTCTTTAAAGACCCTTGCGCAACCTTTATGCTTAGCGGCAGTTTTCTTAATTACTTTAATGTGTTCTGTATTCTCAAACCATCTCGTCTATTTGTTGGAAGGGTAAGATGTGTTTTTCATAAAAACCCTTTTTAACTTCTGCATGCAAAAAAAGCGATATACCAGAGTACAAAGTACGATATTAGGCCGGTTCCCGTCAGTCAACCGTTCAGAGTAAACAACAGGTTTTGCAGCGCGTAGCGGAGTAACAGTTAATCCGCAGTGATATTTGGGGTAGCAGTTACACTACGACGCTCCGCTCACTCATACGCCTGCATTCCTCTGCATTTACGGTAAACAATGCAGTGTGGTTTTGTAATCCCATGCCTGAAATGCACCAGATTAAATTATTTGATAATCTTTTCGAAGTTGTGTCCTGTTTGAAAATTGAGAGATATGTGACGGGGCTCGTACAGGGCCGTCGCTAGTTGGGGTGGTGGTGCGGCCTCCGAAAAACCTCTCGGCGGCCCTGCCTGTCAGATCTGTATTATTTCCTCATTTTCTCCGGTACGTCATTAACGGGATACTAAAAATTTATCACGCTTAATATGACGTAGAGACAAGCTCCATGTTCTTTACTCTTACTTTTCGCTGTATTTCCAATTTACAGATATCATTAATGACGCCATCTTTGATGAACAACATGATGAGCTTGTTTTAGTGAAAGATATTGATCTATTCTCGATGTGTGAGCACCATCTTGTTCCATTTGTTGGAAAGGTAAGATTTGCTTTTGAGAACAACCCGTTTTTTACGTTTTCCGTGCTAAAAAGCGATATACCAAATTCCATGGTTCGTTCTGTTAACTTTTTCCTTCTTCACCAAGATACTATCTGCTAACATGTTATCTCCTACATAAAACACAACATTTTATCAAACGAAAAGTCAAATATGAGTGAAAGGGCGCCGGAATGACCAAAGAGCAAGGGGGGGGCAGGCTTGAGTAAAAAAGCCTTTGAAAGATAACTCCCAGCTTCTAATAATTCCTTCTACTGACTGCCATTTTATTTCGATCTTCTGTAGGTATCTTGAAAATTGGCTAACTTTTGGCATTAGGATTTATTTTACGAATTTTGAGAAATGTCCTAATGAATTATAACTGCAATCAAAATTTCATGCGAATTGTTACAATTGGGCGGTATCAGGGGTACATAAATCAAAAGGGCACACTGGCCCCTCTTGCCCCTCCTATCAAAAGGCAACAGGAGTGGATCACCCCTCGCGCCCCCCTTCTCCGGCCGGCGTCCCTGATGATTGATATAAAAGCATTTTAATTATCAGGCAAACACACAAAAAAGATCATCGAATTATACAGGATCGGACGCTACTATTTATCACATGCTTGTTTACAGATTTTTGCTTAATGGATATTTCCATAAATGTTTAGCCATTATTTTGCCTGTGCTAATCGCTCTTTGAAAGGGGCATTCAACATTATTATTTAACTTGGTTGTGTTTGAGAAGCTACCACCTGCTTTTCAAGACCCAATGTCTGCCCTCTGTCACGCCCATTGCTGTGAGTTCTGCGAAAAGCATAGCAGCTTATTCAATCCATTTTACGTAATGTTAATCATTCATATTCATTACTTGTATGGCTTTTTATGCTCAAGTACCTGTTCAGCTTTACCGTGTACCCCAAAAGCCAGGTGTTTTGCACCTACATTACCAACAATTGTCAGACATTATCACACAATAGCCACCTATGTTTCACGACTAAACCTTAATTATTTTTAAATGTCAACCATTAATCTGCCATTTCATATATGGATGAGCGCTAGAAAAGAAAGTTTTTAAGTTTAGCAACTTAGCTTTCTGAATGGTAGCACATGGACAATTAATCTGAGCCCAATAGGCCTGTTTATTAAGGAAGTTCAGATTTCTGGTACCGTTTGCGAGCCATATTTCCTGGGTCCTCTTCGAAAATTTTATATCAGAATGAAACGAACAGCCCGCGCAAGAGGCCTGCTAAAGTCTGTCGCGCCTTTACTGCTCGCCGTGCCTTAATTGCCCGTCGTGCCTTCATACCTGCTCTTCGTGACCTCCCTTCGGGTGCTCCATTCCTCGCGCTCCATTCGTGCCCTCCCTCCGTGTCTTTCCTTTATGCCTGAACAGTCCATCGCGCGTGAACTTGGTGCCTGCAATGCCCTTCGTTACTGAACTATCCGTCCTGCCTACCCCTCCCCCCTAAACGGCTTGTCGCACTTTTAACAGACCAACGTCCGCTCATAGTTGAACTACCCGAGGACCAATCATTTTTTTTACTTTTCACGTTGTAAAAGTTTCTCAAATATTGAAAGGTACTCAATAAACAATTTAATTGTGATTGACCAAGGTGGGGCAATGGAAGGGATGCAACGAGGACATACTTTGTAAGACATTGTGTTGGAAATGTTGTGTATTCTCATACAACTACACATTCTTTTTATAAGAATAAATTCAATAACATTTTTTTAGGAGGCACGAATATGGTGAAATTCATGCATCCATTAAAAGTGATAGCAAGGATTACATTTAATCGAACATTAAATTTCTTATCTGTCTAAGTTTGTTTAGCGAACAAGAAAAGCGTGGTTTTGGCAAAAATTGAGGTACACCCGTGAAGCATGTGTTAGCGTACAACGTGCAATGATATAGAACTATTTTGAAGTTATTGAAGGGTCAGAATATGAAATTTTTAAGAATACCGAGGCTCGTCAAAAGTAAGGTATTTTTGAAAAAATTGTGCTGTGAAAAGATCTGTCGGCAATGCACTGTTTCAGTATCCTGTTTCAATGGGGAGAGAAGCAGTTATTATGGTTGCTTCTGCTCTGCACCCCTAACTTGACAGAAGTCCTCTATTTTATGGCTATTTTTATGGTTGAATAGTATGGAGCTCCATATCCCTGAGAGGGGGGGGGGCGGTGGTGAACTTGACTAGGAAAGGGAAGCGGGTGTGCGGAAAACCTTTTGCACTTTAACCCTGTTCCTTAAAATGTGTTTTTTATTAAAAGCAATTCTAACAGTATTTAGAAGATGTTTTGTCGAAGAAGGTTACGTAACTTTACACAGTCTGGTGTGCTTTCCCATTATACACATGTGGTCTTTCATTCTATGTTGAGCACGATTTTATCACAGCTAAATGTGATTTCTGTTTGGATTTTGAAATAATATTGTTTTTTCATGTTGACATGCCTCAGTCAGAGGGATCATTGGCCGAAGCTTTCCTGTCCCAATGAGTCGGCGGTTTCCATTTCCTGCAGTTTTAATTGAAGAGATAACAGCACTACTGAAAACAACCTCTTCCTTCAGTCAATCAGCTGTTTCTTTCAGTTATATCTATACTTCATTGCTCCGTGATTCTCAATCTTTAAACCCATTTCTGTGCTTCATGTAGTTTTAAAATAATTTTAAAAGAGAAGTTTTATATCAATAATATAACTAGTTTACTGTAAATGAATTTCTCTACGCAGACCAGTCGGGTTTTGGGATATTTCACCCCGTATTGACATGCTTACTATAGTTTACCAATGACTGGCATCTATACATCGACAAAGGGGCTCTTTTCTGGAGTCACCTTTATCGACTCAGGCCCCTAGACATCTAAACTAGATTGGGGGGCATGGAGCTGCGTAAATAAATACTGTCAGATCAAGCTGCGGTTATAAGTTCCTCAAACAAAATATTCTCAAATTATTGGGGGGCATTGCCCCCCTGCCCCCCCACCCTGCCAGTGTCTACGGGCCTGATGCTTAAAGAAATCCTTTGACACTGTCGTCCTCGATATTCTCATAGCTAAGCTGCGTTTCTATGAAGTGGAAAGCGTTGAACTTGACTGATACATGTCACACCCAAATAAGGTAAATGGCAGCATATCAGAAATGCAAGACATTAAATGTGGAGTTCCCCAGGGCTCCTGCCTTGGTCCACTCCTGCTCCTGCCTGTGATCTATATCAATGACTTGCCGTTTGCTTTGCAAAGTACCAAAATCACAATGTATGCAGATGACATAAGCATCTCCTATTTCTCGAAATCAATCACTGACCTTTGCAATACTATGTACTTAGATCTTCGGAATCTAAGTTCGTAGCTACAGGTAATAAATTGTCTCTTAATGTCGGAAAAAACACAAGGTATGATTCTTGGAACTGTGCCTAAACTCAGAAGACTAGGTTGCAATGATTCAACAAATTTCCCCATCTTTTAAAGAAATAGCGAAGAGATTGAATCCACGGGTCATTTAAAATATCTTGATTCAGCACTAAATTGGGCAGAGCAAACCTATGTTGCAATTGGGAAGGTTTCACTTGAAATGGGAATGCTCAAATATTCTGAGATATATCTTTCATTTTAAACCATCCAAAGAATGTACTTCAGTATGATCGATCTGCATTTTAGATATCGTTGCTTTTTTGTGGATGTGCTGATGACACAACTCTAAGAAAATTGCAAAAACTACAGAATCGGACAGCTCGTATCGTCACAAACAGTCCCTTTGATAAAAAAAATGTTGTCATTAGTATCACAACTAGGGTGGTAAACTGTCAAAGTAATGATTGACTTCGATACAGCGTGCAAAGTATAAAATGCCTTGAATCGTCTTGTACCTTCTTACATGCAGTCAATGTTTCACAAATTGTCCGAACCTTGTAATCGGACCTTACGTAATACCAGTACGTAATATAGATATCTATACTGAGAATATGCTTTCTTTCCAGGCTCACGTTTGCTATCTACCAAATAGAAAAGTCATCGGCCTTAGCAAGATTGCAAGGTATGGAGAACAATCACTAACCCCTGTCCTATAAATCACAGTAAATCCATATATTCATATTATTGTTATAAAGTAATTTTTTAGCCCTGTTGATTACAAGCTATTTTATTTTGTTCTATGAGTTGCTCTTGATCCCGGGCCTGGGTTAATTAATCCCAACGTCACAGAGCCAATAGGTCGTTAACATCAAAGGGAACTATTTTGTGCTGAATGTGCCTTGTACTATAATGCTGGAGAATCCCTAAACTTAGTAGTCACAGTTTGATTTCCAAACATACTTCAGCTTTCCATTTCTTCACGAAAATTCAAAGAGGTCTTTTTGTGTATCTTGGAGATTGAAGTTTGAAAAGGGGTTGATTTTTCTGCAGGATAGTTGAAATGTACAGTCGACGATTACAAGGTTTGTATATGATTTTATGTTTTTTGGATATTATGATATATTATAATAAGCAATAGACAGGAATTTCTCAAAACGAATAGGTGCAATCCAGTAATTACATAATTCGAAAAGCCAAAATTTAGACTTGAAGTAAAGTTAATTTATATCTTGCAGTATTTACTGTGACGGAGCCCCGTATGCTGAGGTGAAAAATCATAATCTTTTTATTTTACAAATTAGATGTATTTGTATGGAATGATCCTCGTCATTGGGCGTTGTTCCTTCCCATTGATTTTTATCAAATTTTGCATCCCAAGACTCCTAGGGTCCGGCGGGTGGTCTCATCCAGCCTCTCTTCCACCTGGCGATCCAGCCTCCCTTTCTTGTTAGTAAGTAGATTCATGGAAACTGATTGTATTCCTTGCCAGTTAAGGCAGTATGTCCCCCATTGTTCTCAGAATCTCTTTTCATGGCCACGATATTCATGCATCGTTGGTTTAATGCACAAATAACCAATCAGAATAAAGAACTACAATAGCGTCTTTCCCCGAGCGAGCTGCTGTTAAGTTTGTTTTGGTGTCAAACATCTGAGTCAACTTCGATGATATATAGCTTAGGCTATCTTTTGTCGTGTTCCCCCACAACAACTAAGGTCGGACACTAAAAATGCAAAGGAAGACCCTCTTTTAAAGCAAGGCTTTCAAGTTAGAATTAGCCAATCAAGGAGGCCACCGACTGCCTTTAAACAACACTTTAGAAATTAGAACAGCATTCCATTTGTTTTTTTGACATAGCGCAAATTTACTATAATTCATTTGTTACCACTTTAAATAAAATCTATCTAAGTTATACATGGAGGTTTTTGCATTATCTCATACATTTATTTTAACTTTGACATTACTGCATAACAATATTTTCTCCTTATCAGATTTCGCCGATTGTTGATTTTGTGTATGTTGAGTAATGCGTGGCAAATGCATTGTTTTTCGCTTAACGCATTCTAAATTTCTGAACTAGATTGCTTTTTCCAATGAACTTTGTGACTTCTCAGGATATGTCGACTTTTTATGTTATTTCTCTTCGATTTAGGCTACGCCAGTTTGTTTTTCTACAGGTAATTTACCAATAAACTGCAGTGAGACTTTCGAAACAACGACAATACTTTGGAACATGTTTTCTTCTTAAATTTGAATAAAATGCATTTTTTTTAAAAAGACGCTCGCATTTGTGTTCCCATTAAACTCAAACGAAGCATAACATGTAAGTTAAATCGCGGTCGCAGTTTGCAAAATTTTCCTTGAGTCGCTCTAAATTTTTTGCGAAGTTATATTCGATTCGGATTTGTATCTCGCCTGATTATTTATCGTTGCAAGATTAAAGTAATCTATTAGCATATTTTGAAACTATTTTAGATAAATACTTATTTTTCATCATAGCTACCACATTAAAATTCTTAGATGCTTGTAATGTTATTGCAGAGTTTTGTATCAGATCTCCACAGCTTGACTCCCACAAAAGCAGCGAGAAACGGCTAAATTTCATTCGACTGCAGATGCTTTGCCGTGAATGCCGGCTTACATATAGCTATATATTGTTTGTAGCCTATATCTAGTGTAGATTGAATTGAATTTCATATCCTTTTCGTTATAGTTCAAGAAAGACTAACTAAGGATATCGCGAAGGCAGTTTTAGAAGCCGTTAGTCCCACTGGCGTTGGAGTAATTGTTGAAGCCTGGTAAGTCAAATTTCTATCACTATCACCGACAAACTCGATTAAAATTGAAAAATTTAGTATTTAAAAAGGCATTGCACCACTTTGACAGAATGGCGGTCTAGTTTCAACCATCATCGTTCTACTTCTATTTGATATAACCAGGAATTTCAGTTAAATTGTACTTGGAAAAAATAGCGAATTATTTAACGACCTTCCCGAGCATTATCAAATGAACGGGCTTTGCTCGAAACGTCATTTTATCAATTCGTTATTATGGTTATGTCAAACTAAAAATTCGATTATGACTTTAGAAGACCAAAAATGCTGTTTTTGGCGGGAAAAGCTCACGTCATCTTTTGATAAGTAGAATAATAGTATGATGGTAATGTTCAGTAAGGAATTTGAATAAACAGAGTGGCAGTTAAATGTTGGAAGGAAAGTTGGTTGTAACTTGTACTCTAAAGATTTATAACATTTTGTTTCCATTTTTTCTGTTTTTAAAAGAAATACAAAAACTCTCACGCAGATAAGAATCAAGAGAACAGTTAGATATGTAATTGACGTCCTGTAGGGAAACTGATATTTTCAAGCACAAAGACAGTGGTAAAGAACCTTTGCAAGTCACAAGTGTATAGAAATTCAATCATTTTCATTGGTACCAGAATTCGTCTCAAATGAAAATTTGAAAGCCATAGTACGTTTCAAGTAGGCCAACTATCGATAGTTACAAGTCACCAGGGGTTCACTATCGATAGTCTCAAGTGGCCGTGGGCTCACTACCGATAGTCTAAAGTGGCCAGGGGCTCACTATCAATAGTCCAAAGTGGCCAGGGGTTCACTATCGATAGTCTCAAGTGGCCATGGGCTCACTACCAATAGTCTAAAGTGGCCAGGGATTCATTATTGATAGTCTCAAATGGCCAGGGGTTCACTATCGACAGTCACAAGTGGCCAGGGGCTCACTACCGATAGTCTCAAGTGGCCAGGGGCTCACTACCGATAGTCTAAAGTGGCCAGGGGTTCACTATCGATAGTCACAAATGGCCGTGGGCTCACTACCGATAGTCTAAAGTGGCCAGGGATTCATTATTGATAGTCTCAAATGGCCAGGGGTTCACTATCGACAGTCACAAGTGGCCAGGGGCTCACTATCGACAGTCACAAGTGGCCAGGGGCTCACTACCGATAGTCTAAAGTGGCCAGGGGTTCATTATCGATAGTCACAAATGGCCAGGGGTTCACTATCGACAGTCACAAGTGGCCAGGGGCTCACTACCGATAGTCTCAAGTGGCAAGGGGCTCACTACCGATAGTCTAAAGTGGCCAGGGGCTCACTACCGATAGTCTCAAGTGGCCAGGGGCTCACCACCGATAGTCTCAAGTGGCCAGGGGTTCACTATCAGGGCCCATGATACTTGCTTGTTTTGGTCCTCTTTATCTTACTGTTCTAATATTTCACAATCTCTGTATGCTTTAGGCCATTTTACTTTGATAACTAAGGGTCCCTGAGTAAAAAGGTCCCCAAATTACTTTTAAATCCACATTTTTAAGACTTCGCTCGATATAACCATATTTCCAAAAACTTTAATGTTCTTTTATTTCTTTAACTAATCACCCCCCTAAACTCAGTTAATAAGAAAAATCATCTTTTTTACGTCTTGCTATTGTGTTTGACAGGTTCAGCACAATTAGATAAAACCTTCTTGCATCCGTAAATAGTGGCCCTGTCCCATTTTTCCTTAAAGGCCCAAGACATCTCCGTTACGCCCATGATTGAAGGACAGCCTTTGATCAGCACCCAGTTATTTCGTCTAGTAGTTTGAGGAAGCAGGCATTAAGTGATTCGTAATAATAAAAAGTCTGTTTGTGTTGCTTTCACTTGAAATTTTCCAGCGCTTCCTGTTTACATGTTAATTGGGCTTTCTACAACCTTACCAACTAATCTTGTCATATCTTCCTATACATTAAAGTTTTTAATCGGTAAGATACGGTTTTCTTTGGGAACTTCCCTTCAATTTCCTTTAGTTTTTATTTATTTCTTCTCTTCTTGGACTGTGGCGCTTTTTTCGCCGAATACCGGACTTGATTTAAGATTATACTTGTTAGACCAAGTTAAAACTCAAAGCCCGCCCCCCTCCCACCCTCCCAACTCTAGTCTAACCAGAAGCCGTATCATTTACCAAAAAACAATATTTCCTGTACTTTCATCATGAAAAATTGACATTTATTCAAGTAAATTACGATTATTATTATCAAACCATAAAACCATTAAATCTTTGTAGCTTTTGTTGATAATCCCTATTGCTTGTTGAACACTTTTCGGTCGCCCCTTTCCATAACACATTGCGGTATTTAGAATGATCTACTATTGAAAATCATCATCTAGGCGCTGTTCTGGAAGTTTTTGAAAATTGAATCAAGAAAATTTTGATATCAGTAGATTTATTGCTTGTTCACATCATATATCACGTCAACTTAGGACTATTTCGCCCTATATTTTTTAGTTGTTTTTATCAACTGTGGCAAGTTCATATATGAATGTACAAAAAAATATTCATGTTTTTACGTTTTCTTTGTTCCTTTTTATTGACTGTAAGATAGCTGATTGATTTCTTTTTACGTCATCTCGTCATAAGGCAACACTTATCGCCCCATCAAATTTTTTAAGCATTATTTTAGCGCATATAATTTAATAAATCAAGTCATGTCTGTAGGAAAAGTCTTCAAAAATTTGTCATCAGAAAGTTTCTATGGGCCTTCTTTGTACAGGAAGAAAATAACCATGGAAAACATTATTGTTTGTCCGCATAGCTCGAATCAGCACATTTTTAATTTGCGTCAGTTGTTCTATGTCGAAAACAACAGTTGCCTGCCTGCTTTGCCAACAACTTGTTCTCTTAACGTGTTCTTTTGTTGCAAACAACGGCTGTTACCATGGCATGGTAGTAAAATTCACTCATTGCATTATCAAAGTTCAGCTGTGTGTTGGTTCCTTTTATCTATGCAGCTAAGTCGGAACAGTGTATAAGATAGTCAGAATTTGTTCTTTATGCAGGCTTTGTTGTTTCCAGTTCTCAAGACGTTCATTTTGTAAGTTATTAGAAAACATCTCAAGGAACTTTACGGTGAAGGTCATATCGAGTGACGCTTGATATCAAATTTGCTTTCACGTGTAGAAACCTACAACTAACCTTGATTTTAGGTGTGAAACAGAAATCTAACCAAAAAATTTAATGTGGAATTTTTTAATGATTTTCAAAACGATGCTTTGAAATTTTCAAAACATTAATGACATCTGTTTTGTGCTACATTATAAGCTTTGTCGTATGTACGTGCTAAGATAGAACTTAACACTCTTAATTGATCCAAATACCGTCTCTAAGTATTTATACTGGTCGAATATAATTTATGCATCAGCATTCCAAGTCGCTCTTGCAGTTATACTGCCGAAAAATGAATGCCGCAAGCAGGCCATCTCACAGATACTCATAGGTTTTAGGATACACTCATTTTTTCAAAAGAAAGTCGCTATAAGCAAAGAGTTCTGGACAATAAGCAAAAAATGAGAAGCTTCAGTATTCGAAGAAAAAATGTAAGAAGCAACTGAGTTCTGAGAAAGTCCAGAAAAATTTTGAAAAATCCATCAATATGATTTGCTGGTTGGTATTAAAATTTAGGCAAAGGAGAAAAATACACTTCTTCTTCTAAGTACAACGGAAGCGAATTTCTAGTGGCTAGCGCCGCAATTGTTTGATTTTACCAAAATGTATACCCCAAAATTTATTTTCTACTTGAAAAAAGGTACTCCATAAAATGGCACATCCCATAACAGCGTATGAAGAAGTTCCTCTGGTAAAGGAATACACTAAATGTGCGTCAAGAAGACCACTATATGCAGACTTTCATGAATCCAATCGAACACAAGTCAGTTTCCGTATGCTCCTTTTGTTATATGGCGTTATCGTCAACAATGATTTCTACTTGGCTGTGGCATTTTCTATGATAAAGCTTATCGAAAATCTTAGATGTCGACGCAGAATTCTATGTGATGTCATAAAATGAATGCGTTGTCTTATAAATGAGATGCTGTCGTGCTGTTTTTGATATCGGAGCACTTTGCCCGTCCTGATAAAATCAAAGATGTGTCAGAAAATGATATGTATGTTAATATCTGCATGTGTTTTCACCTCATCGGCTGTTCTTGAACGCAATGATGAAGTTAAACTTATAATTATGGACGATGCCAGTCGCCTTTTTAAGATCTTAAGCAAGCGGAGCTGTCTTTTTTTCAAACTGCTCGACCTGATGACGTAATTAGTTTACCCTAACCCTAATCCTAACCTTATCCCTAACCCCAACCCTAACCCTAACCCTACTCTCACAGGTCGAGCAGTATGGAAACTAGACAATTCCTATGCAAGCAGACATGATGTGACTTTCAGTTTTCGCCCGAAGATCATGTTTTGTGCAGAAAGCAGGCCAGAAGCTTTATGACTTTCAAAGGCTCTGTGAGGAAGTGAATATTGAGAGGCCTGGAACGAGACGGAGAAATAAGGGAGGAGAACACGCGCCTTTAGAGGAGAGAAGGGAGGCGTAACTTTGTAGTAGGGAGTTGATAGAGTTGTAATTAAGAGTTTGGATTGTGCAAGAAAATACCTTACGGAGAACATTTAATTTTCTTTATATTTTTATTCTGTTTTGTCGAGCATCATTACAGCTCTTTTCGTCTTTCAACTCAATATCGAAACGACTTTCCATTCATTGCTGATGTGCCAGGACTGTACTCATCTTGTATCATTGCCAGTGGCAATATTCGACCTAGGTTGGCGAGTATCAGCAAAGTACTTTGCTTCCTTGAACTGACAGTTGATCGTGAGCTTTTTCGAAATACTGATGCTCAACTGAATTGCTCCTAGCTCTGTAATGACGAGATCGTGGTTGTGATCCTCTGTGTAAGATGCATATAGCCTGGCCACATCTGTTCACACAAACATATAGGTATAGCACATGTCCGGCAGCCTCAGCTTTATGCAGAATGTACTTCAAACTATACAATTGAGCCTCTTGTTGATCTTTGTATTTAGCATGTTTGCCCCCCCCCCCTTAGACTTTTTACCCTTCCTCCCCAACCCGTATTCTGCTTAGTGGGCCCAGGTAGCATGCATAGTCATTGTTCCAGCATCAAAATCCAGTTCCCTTATTCAAGTATACTTTTTAGTGTGTATTTTGAAAAAAGATAACTATTGAACTGGTTAAGGGGAACTAAGGGGTGAGGAGCTTGGAGGACATGTGCACAAAATATAAACACAAACTGTCCAAGATTGTAGGTTTTTTTTGAAAAAGTTATGCCTCAAGTGTACACATGTGTCTTGACGATGGCTCCCACGATTGACCTCACATATAATTTATTTCTAAACTGTCTAATCTTGATATCAGGATAACGAATACGCCTTGTTTGAATACATCTCTTGGTTTACCTGTTTACTTGTGTTTTTATTAGCTTTCAGCGATTGTCAAAAGTTAGTCATCGTAGTAACTTGTTTAGCATACTGTTGTAGTAAAATAAACTTAGCGGAGGAGAAGCTACAACGCGACACAACTCGTACTTAAGTACTTTTCGTCCGACACTCTGCAATTTATCGCCTCAACCTTCTTCATTTCAACGCAACATTGCATTACTGATACAGAAACAGCCATAAGCAGTCTTTTTCTTAAGACAAAAACGTGCTATTAGAGATCTTCCTGTGATACTACTGTTTAAGTGCAGTGTTAAAGCTCGTACCATATTCTTCAAGAATCAAGTATAACCTCGCCATTATAGGTAACGATGATTTATTTCACAATTGAACGAGCAAGAAAACAAAATTTGGTTTTTATCAACAAAACCTACTTTATTTGCTGTCCAAACCCTTCCTGCAAACCAGCTTTTGTGTCTCTGGCAGCCGGTGTCCAGTCGTCATTAAATTCCTGTTTGGCACAATAAGAGACCAATTTCAACAATGCTATGGTTAACTATTATAGCTTCATTATTCGTGCTTTAGTATTATTACGATTCCCAGATTTTCCTTTACTCTTTGTTAAAAGAGCATTTACTACCAAAAGACTGTTTTTTGCTTTAGAAAGGCACTGTATCACGCGTATTGGGCACGTGCAAGTCACAGAAAGTCTTGCATAAATGTAACTGAGATCTGTAGAATATTTTCTTCAAGCAAGCGATCTTCTAAAATTATGCAACCTTGACTTATGTTACAAAAAGTTAAGTTGTAAAAAATGATTTAAGTGGTTACCTTTAAAATTGAATCGATATAATCTTGTCTAAGACGTCAAGCGAAGCTTTTTGCTAATTTCTTTTTTTGTACCATAAAATGTTTTTATCAACCGAAGTAACGCGTTAATTCTCGCAGTATGTAAAGTGTGCTTGTCGCCTTAGTTTTAGAGTGAGAAGTAAATCATATATTTTTGTTACTACGTCCAGCTTACCGTCGCAGTAGTAGATCCTTTTTGTAAAATAGACCAGGAGGGGGGGAGGTGGTTAGTTGTTGATCAGATCAATTTCGAAGTTGCTTTTTCAAAAATTTCGAAATAGATCATAAATACTAAAAATGTCATTTCCCAGATTTCCTAAGAGTCTGAAGAGCGTGTTCAAGTAAATCTTTTTTGTCCACCCCAGTTTTTAGGGGTGGTGATGCCTCTTTTCCCTTATTTAAAAGACAGAACGTGGACCCCTTCTTAAAAGGAATTCTCTTTAAATCGCCCCTTTTATGTGGGTAACACTCGTCTTAGATACAACACACCAACCCTATTCTTCAAGAATTTGCTAAACCCCGATCAACCATGCTAGGAGACTTAGCAATGAATACAAACCGATTTTCATCATATTCAGTACAGTCTCCTGTCACTGCATCCGTAGAAGCTGACGTGATATGTCGGCGTTGTGACAGAAAGCTTTGTTGTGTCCAGCAGATTTTTCCATTGGAATTTGCTTCCTTTTTTTAATTATTTACGATCATTTCTCATTTCTATTCTAAGCATATTAGTCTGGCTCTGTTTTGGCCCCTCTTTGCTAGGACATGGAATCCATTGAGAAAATGTCGAAAATGTTTCAGTTAGCTGGAAACTTGTGTTGTCGAGATCCCGCCCTTGCAGTCTGTCCCTGAGACCCTGATGAGATCATTGAATAACAATTGAGCCGTGAAAGTAGGAGTCTTTTCTAGCCAATTTCGCAATGATTATATCGCTACGGTTAGTCTCCAAAGTTTTGGTTAATTATCAAGTCGACTTGCTGTACTTTTGGAAGACAATAATTAACTGCACATTGTTCAGCGTTTTGGCGTTAACGAGGCCTGTAATTGGTCTTAAGGCCCACGCGTGTTGCCCATTATGGATAATCTCGCAAGACAGGTGTGGTAGGCCTTCAAAGTACTCTTTTTAGCTTTTCGAAATTCTCTTTCATTGCATTACTATCGATCTTCTATTTCATCGCCAAAATTGCTAATTTTGCAGAAAATCCACAGGTTAATTTATGCTGCCAACCTTAACTTTTTTATACTTCTACTATTATCTGCACTTTTTCAGTCATATCTGTCTAAGCACCATGCATAACCAATGCCATTTTGAGAAATTCTTGAGTTAGGCAAGAGTGGTTGTGTGAACAGTGGTTGCTGGGAAGCAATTATAGAAAGTGTAGAGAGTAAACGGTTTTATGGAATTTTTCTTTGTTTCGAATCCATATATTACAAATTAGAATTCCACGCAATCATAATCGTGGATTTAGTTTTACTAGTCTTCCTTGTGAGGCGTTTTGGTATTTCTATAGAAATCGCTTTCTATCTAGGAGAAGCTGGTATAATGTAGGAGATGAATGGTTGGGCGTCCTATCAAATTGACACAACTTTGTATTGCATAGATTGTCAATTTCTGAAAGATGGGGACTCTCCAAATCATTAAAGGGGTTATAATAACAACAGCAGGCAGGGTGTCCTGAGAAGTAGTTGATGAGACATAAGGTAATTCTTTTCTTATCTACAGAAGTGTTGCTCATCTAGTTTTTTTTAAATAACTATCCTTTTTGATTTTCTATCCGGAATGTATGGTTGATATAGGTTGTCAAATTGTTGGAATCAAACATTTGATTAAGAGCAGGTTTTACACGAAGAATATTGGGTATTAACGTGAAATTAATTAACTTTAGCAAATCACTGACTGAATTTAGGTAAATTGAAGATTTTTTCGTTTTTCATTTTCTTGGTTGTTTTCAGTCTGAAAGAGAGGCTTTCATTTTTGAGTGTTGCTTTTTCCTTATGTGTTATTCCTTTGCCTTCACCCAATGCTTGGCGCTATATTCTGTGCCGTGCATCATATTTTAGCTATCTTCAAATATTTCAGACCGTACTCAATAATTTGAAAAAGGATCACTTCATACATTTTTGTCCATCTTTAAATTAAGCTAAAACTTGCAATAGATACGCAAAATGTTTGCATTTTAAAGCGCGAATTCAGTCAGTCTCAAAGTGCATTCCCAAACTTGACTGTCAACTCGTGTTCGCGTTCTTCTGTGTAGACTAAAATGTTCCTTATGATCTATTCTACAGCTCTTACAAAAATTATAAATCTCGATCTCTAATGCCTGCTAGGCTAATCATGCTATTATCATAAATGTTTACCAGTTCTAAGTGCAAAGCTTTTTACGCACCATTCCAAAAGTACATTAAAAGTATACAAAAAGTATACCAAAAAATGCCAAATGTATGCCTAAAGATGCATTGCGATTCCCTCTGCCATACGTCCCCCACCCTACCCAAATGCAGAGAACGTTGAAACAGCATTGAGACCTGCTGCAGTGGTTGTCATATGGTGTTTCCTCCTTTTCATTCCTTGTCATCCCTGTTGAATCTCCTATACCCCAGATTGTTTCTCCTTATATCCATCCTCATTTATTCTTATGACTCTCTATTTCTTTGGCTCAAACCTCGTTCGGTTGCTTTCTGATTATCTTTTTATGGGATGAAAGTTAATATTGACCTGTCTGTCTTAGTAAGAGCCAGTTTCTGCTTACTTTGTTGGCAGAGCTGAAACAAGAAACGATTATTACGAAATAGAAGCCACGACCCTTAAAAACAGCTGTGTAATTTTAAGTTTGAATTGTACGCGTAGAACAAGCCAACAGTACCTTTGATAAAAATGGGTTTCTTCTTTACTTTTGTTCGTATTTATTTGAGCTGAACCTTTAACTTCATATATAGTTGAGATTCATTTAACGATGATTATCAGTGGCGTCGCTTGACCTTCCACACTAGGGGGTGGAGGGTCATCAATAGAAAAATTTACCGACGAACAAAAAGATTGAGAAGAATTTAGGTGCTCTTTCACCTACTGATAGATGATGATTACCGACAAACTAAAACAAGTTTTGTAGACAAATTGAAGATTTACCGACGAATTTATGAAATATTTGGGGGGGGGGGTAACACCCCCTACACCCTCCACTGCTAGCTACGCCCCTACTGATAATTAAATTCAAGTAAAATTGTTAAGATTGAATTCAAGTTAAAATAGGATTTATTTGAGATTGTAAATATTGAATTGTAATTAGGATAATTTGTTTTTTATAAAAATTTCTGTAAGTATTTTAAGTGGAGGGCCCCTTGAAAATCAGCATTGCTGAAGGGCTACCCTCCTTAAACATTTGAAATGAAATTAATGAAAATAAAATGAAATGAAATGGTTCATATTTCATCTGCAACGTCAACTGGGCAACTGGTTAAACCATTCTTGACTTCAGCTATTTTTCAAACAGAGGCTGATTAGCTTTAGTTTCTCCGTGGCTTTCATCTTATTACTTATATATCCTATCCTCCTTTTGCTTTCCTCAAGATATGCTTTTTTGATGAAGCATATTTTATCTCGACGACCTCATTCAGGAAAGAATGAATTATTTCTCAGGTGACCCAGTCTTTGATTCAGGACTAAAGAAAACTATTTTCATTGATAATCCGTACCTAATTGTCTGTACGACTCAGAGGCCACAAATGAGTGTTAATTATTAAGTTGATTCCTGTTGTCCTTTGAATGGAAAGACCAGTCTTGTACAAGTTTCCTGTCACTGAAAGCCTTTAATTGACGTCATAACCCGTTGGATATCGATATCATTTCAACATCAACTATAAAATGCCTCCATACTGGTCAATTCGTTGTTCTTACCAAAACCAAAGCATTTAAAACCAAAACCCTTCGAGCATCTTTGTTACTTCTTTGTCTTTGACTTCAGAAATCATTACCCTCACATTATTTGAGAGTTTCATTTTCATAATTCCTTGCTATAAAGTTATATTGTATTTCATACCGAAAAGCGAAATAAATTTTAAGCCGTTCAATCAAAATTTATATTGAGTGCTTTTTAGATGTTTTTAATCAAATAAGATGTTTCATCTGTTTGTGATTAATCAAAATATCACACGATCACACGACTTCATTAACTATCTATTATGGACATCAAAGATACATAACAGTCATATAATGTAACACCATTTATTTGGTTTTGAAAATGCCCTTCTCATGGCGTGTATAGGTTGTTGTTGTTGGAAAATTAAAAGGATGACATTTTGAAGTAGTCTCGTTCTAAAGTCAATGTCACTACGTGCATGGCTCCACAGATCTGATAATCCAGCATCTTGTTTCGATGTTTGATGTCATCGATGTTTACAAATATTTTTGCGGTTTTTCTCACCACGATTGTATGCAAATACTGCCGAAAGAAAGAGGGCCGTGGCGGTTGCCCCGTGTGCCCCATTTAGCACTGGTCTTTGGCAATGCCATCACACTTATTAAAACCATGATAGCAACATAGATGAATAAGATCTCCGCCTATCAAAAGAATGTCTTGAATATGGCCAAAAAATTTGTCGAAATCATTTTGAAATAGATAATTAACTTATGAATTCAAAATCCTACCATTCGTTTTTAAGTTATTTCTTTTCATGAAAAGCATGTCATTAATACAATTACTTGCACATTTTTAAATTTTGATGGCAGAATTTTTTTGAGCTACATTTTTAGCGCATGATGAAAACAACATTTATCATATTTTGCTGATGAATTGGCAACGAGGAAATAATGTGCAGCTTCAAGAATTTTTTATCTGAAATTTGTGTTTGTTTTTTATGAATTTAATGGTTTTATTTAAAATAAGACATCGATAATTTTTTCAACCTTCATGTATTTTGTATTTGACATATAAAATTTGTCTTATTTTTTATCACAAATTATAAATAATTTAATCTAAACTTTTTATTACAACTTTGGCAGTGTTGAGCAGTGATCATTTTTTAATCAAATGGAAAAGAAATTATTCTCAATTTTTGGAAATAATTTAAATTTTATTTTGAGTTTTCTGTTTTTTTTGTCATCACAATAATTCCAGTGATTTGGTCGAAAATTGAGATTGCTGTCAAAATGTAACTTTATTTTCGCCAAAGCAGAAAGCAAGAAAGAAAATTTGCTATGACTGAAGAGTTTTCAAATGATAGAACAATTATATTTTTGGAAGATTTGCTATTTAATAATTGAAGCCATCAAGAATCGGAGCTTTACAAAGGCCATTTTTAATATTGTTTACCCTTTATCTTTTCTGTGAAATATATTCTAATGTATTCTGTCAAATGAATAGCAATCTAAACTTTTGAAGTCAAACTTTACTGGGTTAATTGAAGACCTCCGCGACAGAAAATGTTCAGCTTTTGCGGAATTTCTTCGAATATTCTTATATTACCAACCAAGTGTTATGGCTCGAAGACTCAAAGTATCAGAAGATGACCTCACTCTTAATTTAAGGCTTTGAATGCATTTTTAAGAAACCTTTTTGTATCTTGAAAGTGTTTTAAATTCGTTGTTTAGTTTGTTCTTCAAGAAATATTTCGAGCCCAATTTTTGCTATGTTGAAATTCCATATCGAATATATTCAAACTGCAAGCGAACATGTTATTTTTGCAAACGACAAAGCTGCTCTTTGATTTTTCTTAAGTGTAGTATGTTAGTAGACATCCCTAAAAATATTTTCTAGGCTTAAAAGTTTATGTTCTGCGACATCAGAGTGGATATTTGCACCTTTGCTTGCTTGCTTCAAGGAAATATGTAGAGAGATTGCAGAAAATCGCCAATATTTCTTTAAAAAATCTCATTCCATTAACCAAAGCACCATACTTGCAGCATTCAAAATTCGTTTTAATTTACTACAACATGACAAACTACTGGATGAAATTTACATAGCTACATAATTACAAAAATGAATTTTATTCTTTCCCAAACTTTGCATTAAAAACTTCAAACTTACAGTTTGACTTCTTGGATGTTCCTCGATCTCGGGAAGTTTAGTCGCATAGTGCGATTCTAATGTTTTTTTTTTGTCTTTGCGGTTATTGTCTATGGGATTGCCTGTCTGCAAAAATCCCGCCAGATTCTCTTCTTCGTGGCACTTCAAAGTGTTCGAAGCCCCTGTCAATTGGCCAATAACTACGCGAAGGGATGAATCTCCAATCCAAAGCGATAAATCCTAGCAAATCACATGTGTTATCGTTCCTTTCTCTGATTTGTTTGGCTCGTTCGATGGTGTTCTTCTGTTTGGTTGTGTGTATCGCCAATACACCAGTATGTATAATACTCGCGTAGGTTTTCCTCGCAGATTGCATGCCTCCGAATCATTCGACAGGATGGTGACCAATATTCTACACTTTCTTCACTGCCACTTGAGAATTGGCTGCAGTGATCCGAATTATCAGACTACCTGAAGAATTGGCTGCAGTGATCCGAATTATCAGACCCTGAAGAATTACGCGATGAGCTTCTTTTCAGCTTTTTGGATTCACCACTTTTTCTCCTTTCTTTGCTCTGCGTCCCTCTCTTTGTCCAAGACAAGAAGGTCTTCAGTATTGGGCTTGTCATGGTCTAGAAATGTATGAAAGTCTCTTCAAATTCAGCTAACCTCTCGGCTCTTAGCAAATGAAACTGTGGTTTGTCGACAATGCATGATACTTAAATAGCTATTGAGAGGGGATTTAACCTCTCTTGTGATCAAGCAGGTGTCTCACACATAACGCAGGTGCGCTGCATGCAATTATTAAGGCTTGAAGCGAACGCAGATCTCTCCTCTGAACTTATCTACAACACATAAATGAAAATGTGATCAAGATAATTTCTGTAAAAAAGCTTCACACTGCCACATGCTTTGCATCTGTCGTCCTTAAAACTCGAGATTTTTGCTGATGTTGATATTTCACAGCGCCATTGTCTGCTTCGTCGTGGTGTTTTTTATCGCCTTTATTATAGGAATATTCGTGTCAAGGTTAGAGATAAAAAATATGTTTATGTGAATTGTTGCAAGTAAATTTGTTCTAATTATTTTGTTTCGGGTTGAGAAAACGTCAGCAACTCAAAAGAAAAACAAGGATCCTCTAGCATACAGAACCCTCTATCTTTTAGTATCGTAACTCAGACTTAAAGCTTTTCATTTTCCTCCGGAAAATATTCTATTAAGAAATTTATTTAATATAGGTACAAGATGAATGCGCTTTACTTGGTGCAGTGGTCACAAATTGTATTTTTGATGGTCACAAAATGTATTCATACGCTTTATTAAATTGCCTATTCCCTTTCATAATTGGATGTTCTTTGGTTTCTCCAAAGTTTTGAACCCTTTCTAGTTGATGAAGAACCTTCTATGCCTTATACTGAACTCTCAAGTGACAGAATATGATTGGAATAATTGAGGGAGTGGGAAGGGCCTGAAAAAGGCAAAATATTTTCTTTATGTCTTCACAACTTTGATCTCAAAGGAGTCGAACAAAAGATTGAGAAAATATCGAAGAAGTCAAATACCCAGTGTCTCAAAACTCGATACCTTAAGGTCTAGCCAATACTGCTTACATAAGGAAACAAAAAGTGTTATTTTTATGTAGATAGATTTTCCAAGCCTTGTCCATTGACAAATGTCATTTAATTCCGTTTTTTAATTGGAAAAGACGTAACTTGTTTCTTGTTATTTCGGTACGTGATCGCTGTAAAAATTGTCCAGGTTTTGATACGTTTGAACGATTTGAGAAAAGAAGTCAACAGTTTTACTTTCAGGTGATGAACAAGGATGGCTTCTTCAATCTGTTTTCGAAACGATAATTACCTTAAACTGTGATAACAAGACTTGACATGTGAGCGCTCATTTTGACATCTCGCTGTTTGCTAGTCGAGGTGTTATCAAGTTATTTCAAAATGACAAGCATGTGTCATATGTTACATAACAATGTAAGTATCGTGAAATCGGTATCTTGCGTTTCTATCCTCGTTCATTATTTAACACGCGTGTTTATAGACCATTACACGAGATGTTAAGTATCGATTTTTAGGAATTTATAGTTACCTTGTAATCAAGAGCGATTTTTCTAACAAAAAATTATAGATAAATATTAGCTTTTATGTTCTTCATTCTGCAGTCGAAGACATTTTTTCACTTTAGAATAATTTGAGATATCACATTAATTATCAATACTAAAGTAATGAAAATTACTGTTCACCGAGCTATCATAAAGTGCTCGATGTTTTATAGGCAGAGCTGTATGAGCCATGTTACCTGATGATCCAGTCAGCGTGATACTCCGAGTAGAAACTTGGAAGCGTGCTTTACATCAAGAAGCGGATATCTAAAGTAAAAAATTTTAAGCCTATGTAATGGTAAGACAATTCTGTTCTCGCTTTACCAGGCACGCCGGCGCTTGGGGAACTCTATCCCCAATATTTCTAAAGCCACCTCCCCCCAATCCTACTCCAAAATATGATCATGTGTCCCTTTCTGGCACTATCTGATTTAGAAATTTGACGCTCATTTAAGTGAAATGCCAATGATATGCATAAATGTATTTTTAAGACAACTTAAGGTTTTTCTCGATACCAATTCAAGACCTTCTCACAAGGACATATCAAATCAAACAAATTATTTACTTTAACAATATTTCAAAGTTGTTGCGACATTAATGACATTATTTAGACCGTATATTTATATTCTTTTCATGAACATATTCCAATGAAATGATTTTGGTTCTGTGAAGCATAAAACCCAAACCCAATCCACACACTCATTATAGCTCTGGAGATAAGCCCATCAACTACTAAACAAAATGGCGTCTGTAGCGTTTCAGCAGCTGTCTTTGCGAACGTTGTGCTTTTATTACTACTTCTCAGTCTTTAAAGCAATTGCTTTAATGTTCCTTCAGTGCAGTTGTGTCCTCTCTAGTCGTCCTTGTTCTTTATTTTGCTTGATGGAAAATCTGACGTCACTTTGTAATATCATGAGCGATACTGCAATACAGTTTCATTAAAGATTTGTCTGCTGGTTTTATTAATCTTATTGAAATCGCACTGCTGTAGCAAAAACATTTATTCGTAGAGTGTTGATTAATCCAAATTACACTGGTGGCCAGCATTTGTCCGTGGGTATTTGCTTATCCTTGTTTTAATCATCTCCTCCTTTTAAAACTAAATCAATCTTGTTAAACTGCATAATCTATTCAGGGCTGAAGTTGAAAAACAACACCTTGCATGCGATGGGTGTCCACTGCAATAATCCTTCAAATCCATGCCTCTGATTCAAAATAACGCCTCGTTCGCAAAGTACTCCTAACAAATCAATGATATAGAAGCGCCGAAGGCGCTAGATGTCTAACTCACAGGTAAAGCCCCGGCCAAACGAGTGAAATCGAGTGAAAAATCGAGTTGTTTGGCCACTTTGTCGAGCAAGTCGATTGGCGTCGAATGATGTCGAGTGAAGTTTGATCTCTATCAAAAAAATCGAGTGAAAAAGGTGTTGTCGAATGAAAATCGAATCGTTTGGCCACCTTGTCGAGTGAGTCTAGTGTGCGCGTGCGCAGTTATCATCTCTTATGCTGGGTAAAGAAGCATACTACCCTGGGGCCTCGAGGTCAAGGGGACCTTTTTAAGTGATGAATTCCATTTTAAGAATGGAATTAATCAAAAGAGACAAAATTTTGCCTGAAAGTTGTAATTTGCTTAATCGAAATAAGTACTTAATCGCGGTTCCTGCATTGAACGAACGAACATGGTCTTATTTCGCTTGCGTTTGTCAAGTGATTGTGAAAGGATATTTGCACGTAAGATAAACACGGCAACCGATTTGCGCCTTCATTTTGTTGGCGTCAGTGAAAAGTTGAGTGAAAAATCGAGCGAAAGATCGAATCGTTTGGCCAAGGCTTAAGCTGTGAGGCAAATTTGTTTACTTCCGCCATTTTTAATAGTGGCAAAAAGGAACTTGCTCCATACTGAGCCCTTATAAATTTGGTAAAAGTAAGGATTGATTTCGTTCACTTCTCTTTCTAATATCGATGTGAAATTTGGTGAGTGGCCTTATACTGCACTTAAATTTATGAATTGATGTTTATATTGGAAGTATAAGCCGAATTTCGCAAAATCCAAGTATTTACAGTCGTGGTGCTTGCTGTGGTGTTTTCTGTCTCGTCGAAATTCCAGAAACTAATGATTGATCTATTTTAAAACGAATCCAGCAACAATTTTTAGCCACTTCATGCATTATTTTCTTAACACATTTGTACAAAGATGTGATTTAGTTACTTTTTCTTTCTTGGTTTACAAAAAGTGCTATGAAATATCTAGGCCTAACTCTAGAAAAGGCTGAAAATAGGTCATAATTCAATGCTTGGATATTAATAACAGAGTTTAAATATAGTAACCAATTTTTGATTCTATATAATCATTGATATTTTTAGACTATTTCAAAACCACACTCGGTATCTTTAGTTTAGGCCTACAAAATACCTTCGGGGTACATTTTCACGACAAAGATTACTAATTTGTTCTTACCAAAAGAAAAGAAATTTGATTCAAATCAAATTTCATTTCTACAAATTCAAATTGACAAACTAAATAAAAAAATTCGCTCTTTTCTACTCATGCCATATTTGGTTCTAAACGACAGACAGAAAAACTCAAGAATTATATCTTTTAAATGGTCTATATTGTTAGATAATAGACTCAAATAGTTCTTTCTAATTTATATGAAGATAAACATTGCAAGCACATACTTTTTCAACTCATAAAAACACGACAAGCCACTGCTATATTCCCCCCGTAACTGCGTAAACTAAAAGAGCCAAATTTTTTAAAGTTCTGTTCAAAAGCCCCAAAAAATTGTTATATGTTGCTGATTTATATCTCCTCTAACTACCTGCATCAGAAAAGACACTGAAATAGTTGTGAGCCACGAGAAAATCAGTCCATAAAACAAGAATTTTGCTTGCTGCTTCATTCTTGCTACTTCATTCTCGCTTCTCAATTCTTGCTTCTTCGTTTTTGCTACTTCATTCTCGCTTCTTCATTCTTGCTACTTCATTCTTGCTACTTCATTTTTGCTACGTCATTCTCGCTTTTTAATTCTTATTTTTCTTACTTATTTATTCTTGCTATTTCATTCTTCCTTCTTAATTCTTGCCCCTTTATTATTGTTTTTTTCTTCTTCTTTTTTTTCCTAATTCTTGCTCCTTGCTCCTTCATTCTTGCTTCTTTCTTCTTCATTCTTACTTTTTGCGTCTTGCTTCTTCATTCTTGCTCCTTCATTCTTGCTTCTTATTTTTTGCAACATCATTCTTGCTTCTTGCGTCTTGCATCTTGCCTCCTCGTTCTTACTTATTGCGTCTTGCTTTTTTTTCTTCATTCTTGCTTCTTCATTCTTGCTTCTTTCTTCTTCATTCTTACTTTTTGCGTCTTGCTTCTTCATTCTTGCTCCTTCATTCTTGCTTCTTATTTTTTGCAACATCATTCTTGCTTCTTGCATCTTGTATCTTGCCTCCTCGTTCTTACTTATTGCGTCTTGCTTTTTCTTCTTCATTCTTGCTTCTTCATTCTTGCTTCTTTCTTCTTCATTCTTACTTTTTGCGTCTTGCTTCTTCATTCTTGCTCCTTCATTCTTGCTTCTTATTTTTTGCAACATCATTCTTGCTTCTTGCGTCTTGTATCTTGCCTCCTCGTTCTTACTTATTGCGTCTTGCTTTTTCTTCTTCATTCTTGCTTCTTCATTCTTGCTTCTTTCCTCGTCATTCATACTTTTTGCGTCTTGCTTCTTCATTCTTGCTCCTTCATTCTTGCTTCTTATTTTTTGCAACATTATTCTTGCTTCTTGCGTCTTGTATCTTGCCTCCTCGTTCTTACTTATTGCGTCTTGCTTTTTCTTCTTCATTCTTGCTTCTTCATTCTTGCTTCTTGCTTCTTCATTCTTACTTCTTGCGTCTTGCTTCTTGCTTCTTTATTCTTGCTTCCTGCTTCTTGCTTCTTCATTCTTGCTTCTTGCTTCTTTACTCTTGCTTCATCATTCTTGCTTCTTCGTTTTTGGCTCCTCTTATTCATTCTTCCTTTTGCCTTTTCCTTTTGTTCTTTCTTGCTTTTTTGTCTCGACGCTGCTTTCAAGGCAACCAGAATTTTCAATATTGAATTTGAATGGTTAAATGGCAGGATTTTCCACTAAATCGATTGTTCCCGTAGGGGTCTTTATCTTGTCTACAATTGTCATTGTAGCGAAAATCAACTTTGCCCAGTTATAGAGAATGGCTACCTTTCGCATTAAAATGCTTGCTGTCTTGGTGGCTAGGTTTATTGCTTCCTTCTTCTCTGCGATTTTTGATTGGTTGCCATAATCGAAACAATGATAGTTTCGACCATTTTGATTGTGTATGTCAATAAATTAAAAACTTTGCGACATGTCTTTGTTTAGATTATAAAATTATAATTCATCATATTTACATTGCCTGTATCTGATCCATTAATGTTTCGTTTTGGCTTCAGATATTCGCTTCTCGTGAATAATCTTCAAACAATTAATGGCTGCTTAATCGTGTTGTCAATGTTTACCAGCAAATAGCACATTTGCTCTAATGGTTGCGTCATCCGCTAAGTTGTTCATACTACCGCTGGAGCTTGCTTTTGGGCCACAGCTTATCAGAAATTGTATATATGCTAAAGGCCGGTTTACACGATCATATTCAGGTAAAATTTCCGTCACATTTTACATGTGATCACAGACTGTGATCGTGTGAACGACCTTGAAAGTTGCTTGAAGCTGCAGCAGGAATTGATCGCTGGTCAAATGAAAAATCTGTGATGGCAAATTATCAGGCAATAAAAAAGGATTAATTGCTGCTGCTTCGTGAAATTTAAAACAACTTTTAAGGTTGTTTACACGATCACAATCTGTGATCAAATAAAAAATGTGATGGAAATTTTACCTGAATATGATCGTGTAAATGTCTGCCACTATCTTGTCTTGCCGTTCATTCTTATAAAAAGTAATATCTAAAGATATAGACAATTGAGAAAAATGCTTTAAAAGAAATATTATCGTATAAAGTAAATATCTAAAAAAATAATATGTCAAGATGTTGATTAAAAACATAAGAGGAAGGACGAATAAAAGGTGCCAACGTTCTCTTTAAATATTTTTGATCTGCACCTGAACGTTTTAAGAAAGATTAATTCTTATCATAGTCCTGTGGTGTACAGTTTGTGACTATAGCGTTATTTTGATTTTTGCTTTTGTATCTTAAATTTATTATTTGTATTGTTGCATCCAAAGTTGTACTAATACGCTACAGTGTTATAAATTATTCAATGGATGATTATTCTGGGCTGTTTTGCCGCTGTGAAATACCTCCTGGTTTCGAGTGTGCTCACGATAACGCTTGTTCTATACATGTGCTTTCCTTGGGCGTGAATCATATGTTTACGTTTGTGCCCAGAGTTGATAAACTGCTCGGAAACTAGTTAGAAACTGCTTTTGAGAAAGTCTAGAAGCAATTTTTATTGTAACATTCGATTTCGGTCAAATTTTATCAAAATTAAATTAAATATCAATTTTTCTATCTAACTCAGATAAAGTATCAACGTTTTCAAATTTATTACGAACTAGAGGTGGCTTTGATCCTCGCTGCAAATTTAACCGCAACCTTAAAGACCTTTTAGAAAAAAGGGACATAAATCCTTCTACAACATAAGCGATAATCGGTTCATTCATAAAACAAGTGCAATTTTATATTGGTGCACAAAATATAATGCAATGAAATACATGTCCGTAGTTATTAATAAAGTTTGATTATTTGTTACGAATGCCCTTTTTTCTTTTAGTCACATGTGTATGGTAATGCGTGGAGTTCAGAAACCTGGCGCTATGACGGTAACAAGTTGCATGCTGGGTACCTTGAGGGATGACCCGAGAAGTAGAGATGAATTCCTGACATTATTAAGGCGGTAGCAAGATCTTTGATATTTTAGCTTCTTTAGCCAGATAATTTTTTCAAATTACTAACAACGGTGTGTAGGCCGCTTGAAATTATCCAATTAAAGGCCTTTTTGAAATGGTATAGCTAATTATATTATATTAGGTATTTTGCTATGGATTTGTATACTCTTATTTTGTGGGTGATGTTTTAATAATGGATTTGTGTTACCAAGCCATTTATCCTTAAAAATGAAGTCAAAGGAACAAGAAACTATTGACATGAAATAGTGCTTTTTACAATTGAAAAATTATTGTGCTTTTTAACGAGTTTCTTTTCGACCTTTTTGGCATCGTGTTCACAGTGTGGTTAGAAATTTATAATATATTTTGTCATGGGAGTAACATCATGTATTGTAAAAATTTATTTGTTGTGGTGGTAAGGGCTTTTACAAGGGAGGACGATGCGAGGATTACGATATTTTGGGAAATTGTTCTTTTGACCATGCATGGGATTTTGAGAAAACTTTGGAAATTCGAAATGGAGCTTTATCAAAGATTTTCGGTCAGCCTTCAAATTTCTTCAATGGTATCGAAAGAAGCTGCGTTCTTTCCAAATGCCAGTCTCCTATACCAACTTAGTCAGTGCCGATTCACGTCTGTTGGTTTCCATATGTGATTTATGCTTCTTTCACACGAAAGAGCAGATCGCCAGGGATTTATTGGCCTAGAATCAGTAAAAGAACTCCAACCAGAAGAGTTGCTCAATGTACCTGATTAAACCACAGACAGAATGCCTGTATCTTGCGCGAATGGCTTGTACAGAAGATCTATTGCGACGACCATAGAAAAGGCATCCATATTGAAGTTTTCTTTTCCCTTTAGCTTGTTGAAAAACGTAAAGAAGAGCGACTTATATTTCTTATGGCAGAGAAGGTTGCGATTTCGCTATAGCCACTGTTTCCTTTCTTGAAATCATGCCAGCCCGAACATTGTCTTTAGGACAGATTCAGGTTAGTTGCTTGGGATGGGATAATGCATTTAGTTGTATGTAAAACTGGAATTCTGCAAATTACAGCTTCAAGTAAATAGCTTTGTTTGGAAAACCGATTCTAGATGCAAATTATGTTTAAAGGTCCAATGAGCAAGATTTTTTGAAGAAAAAGTTTGAAGGTCTATGTGGAACTTGACCATGAAAAAACCAGACTAAAATTTAGATTGCAAATCGAAATCTAAGACAAACAATTTCTTATGAAGAATTATTTTGAAATGTTTCGTAATGTTTATTTTGAAAGCGTATCAAAGTATTCAATTCAAATTATTGATTGTTAATTATTTTCAAGTTTTTGTATCCCATGGTGAGCAATGAATGACAGCGCAGATGAACTGAGACACCGCCATGATATCACTGCTTCATGCTGTTTTGAATTAACGCCCTTATCAGCCAAAAGGTTTCTCTAATCTTTGGCCTGACAGGTGAAACGAACGTCCTTTGGTAGTGATATTCCTAGAAAAAATGTTTTGCACAGAATCTGATGACGGTTGGAATTCCTAAATCCGAGTCTTGCAAGTTCTGAGAATGTAATTTCTTTAGGTTCTTGTTTCAGTTAGTTTTTGTTTTTTAAAAAATGGATGAATTTCCTCCTTTCGGAAAGAATCTGATGCTAGGTTCTTTCTGGCTGTTTCTGGCTGCTAGGAAGTGAAGTACACCAACAGAAAGACTGACGAACGTATGGCTTTGTAGTACTTCTCACATTTCTTACAATCCATACATGTAATTTTCTCTTAGAAGGTTTGTCAAGCTGTTATCTTTTCTGAATACTAATTTTAACATCAAATTTATTCCTATCTTGCTGAATCTTACCTTTTTACCCACGGTCAATGAAAGATTTTGATAAAGTGGGACAAAAATACAACAATATCTTTGAGCAATTTGAAAAAAGTAAACTTTGATCAAAATTGAAATACTTTTTCAAGGCCATTTTAAAATATTATGACGTCACTGGTAAAACAGTGTGGTAAATAGACCAAGCTGTCAGATGATCTCATGTGTCAGCACACGTACTCCTTGCAGTTGTTAAGTATTAAACTTTAGTTTTTAATTATAGTCACAAAATTTTGTTGTTGTTAGGAGGACTGGGTCATGTGACTTTGTAACCCTATGATCTTACCTCGTGTTCTTGTTTTTCGTTTGCTTGATATTATAAAAATGGCGTCAAGTATCGCGTATTTATTCATCTACTAACTCGTTTATCCACCATGATGGCTAGTTCAACAGCAGTTGCTGTTGTACAAGCCCAAAAAAATCGCGGAGTTGCCAACCAGTCATAAAGGCAATTTCAAATTTTCTATCGTTCTTCACTTCAAGATAATATTCAGTCAGTTAAATTGCTGTCTTGCTCTAAAATTCATCATATTCTTATTCACTGTTAAATTCATTTTTCAACTTCAAATAGCATCGTCTAACTTACTTCATTTTATTTACAACATCCATAAGCTTTATTACTTCGTAGTGCTCATTTTTAGTCAATAATTTCTAGATAATCATCATTATCAGTATCAAAGTTATAGCCTTTTGCTGAATTTCCTTCTCCAAATCTGTCATCCTCAAACACTTCCATCGCGCCACTGTCTTCTAACAACTCGTCAAGTTTTTGCTGTTTTTTCTCCTTGTATCTGCAATAGTTGAAAATATGTAAATAGAAAGTACAGCATAACATATATTTGAACAAAATGATGTGAAATGCACTATCAGAAGGTCAAAGCTTTCCAGACATTAAGCCAGTAGCGGCGCCACGGGGGGACTGGAGGGACACGTCCCCCCAGCTCTCAGCAGAATCGATATTGTATTTCGTCTAAATTCGATGAGAAAATGTTGGGGGAGGGGTAATATTTTGGCATCGTACTTTTTGTAATAAAATCCTATGATTTTCAAACTTCCAATTTTCAAACAAAAGTTTGTCATGGGCGCTCCCTTCGGATATAATTGGCGTTTCCTGTTGGTAAAAGGGTGTTTTCTGGTGGTTAAAAGGGCGTGGCTTAAATTTGTTTGATTTGTCCCCCCCCCCCCCCCCAGAGCTTAGTGGCTGGCGCTGCCATTGCCTTAAGCTGTTGGGTGTTGAAAAAAGAAATAGCTAAGTGATGCATATTTGGTAATGTTATCAGCATTGACATTCGAAACCTGAAAGCAATAAAAACATTCTATTAAGAATGGTTAAGCATCATGGCTCATGTTTTCAGCTGCGGAAGTAAATAGAAACTAATGTCAGCTGTTAGAGAAGAGGACTAATCTAAAACGGATGAATGTTGTTGTCCAGCGTTTATCATGGACGGAAGCATATGTCTAAAATCTAAAATTCGTAACGCTTAATAGAACTGCAGGGGTTGATATTTTGGCAAAGCTTTATACTCTTTTGTTGGGTCATATTTTTTGCTTACAGTAAACAGATCACTTACACTTGGGTTTGTGTGTTACGCAAAATGCATTTAAATGACCAATTATCAGTTGGCAAGATTGTTTACTTAGAGAACGAATAAGATTCATTTCAATAATAGTTTTTTTCGCGTTTTTTTTTCATATATTACTGTACTCAGTTTGGCTGAAACTTAACGATTAATTTTTGTGTCAATGTCTCTAACGAAGAAAAGACTGGAAGTCATTGCCAAGGACCACTGAGTCTGTCATTTATGTCCATCCATTCTTTAAGGTCCTCAACTCTTTCCTCCATATCAAAAAGTTTTTTCTTCGCACACTTGACTAAGCCTAGTTTGCATTCTTGCAAAGCGATTTTAAGAGCCTGACATGTTCATGATTTTACCTATTTGCTTTCCTTGGTTCACAATTTCATGTGGTACAAACTTGCAAAAAAAAATTTTCGATCTTCTTTATCGTGCAAATGCCAATCGTGTTATTCGTAAGAATCCGCAATAAATGCGAGTGTGATTCGATACCCGTTGAAACATCCATCGTTAAAGATCCTTGTTTTAGTAATTAATTACCTTCTGTTTTGGAACCATATCTTTATTTGTTGCTCCGTCATGTTCAGCTGCTTTGCCAACTCTGTCCGTTCCGTGTTGCCGAGGTATTTTTTCGTTTCAAAGACTTTCCGCAAGGCAAGAACTTGGTCATGTGAAAACGATGCCCGCATTCGCTTTTTCGGCTGATTGATAAAATGACTTCGGAAATATAACTGGCTCGCTAAGAAAAGAAAAAATTATCGTAATAATTTAGAAAATTTTCCATACAAGAGTTTCTATCGACCAAGAACCCTAGACAAGATGGCTGAAGAAGAATGAGGTGATGACGTGATTTGTAAATTCATGGTTCCGAGGTTTTGCTGGGAGCGAGGCTTCACTGAAAGTTATTCTGAGATTGATTTTAATTACGCATCTTTAAGGTGGCATGTCCCATACACGACAACCTGTTCTTTTTTGCTAATTTCCGCTCGCTTTTTTGAAAATAAAGGGAAGTAAGAGCAGATTAGAGAAATTAAGAAACGCAAGATGTGCACCCAAACGTCAAAAAAGAGATGGTGCCCTTTGTTCCAACCGAAATACATCCTTGCTGCTCCTATCTTTTCAAATTCTTACCTGATTTTCCATTGCTTGAATGGCATTTTGCTAGTCAAAACAACTTCCACTAAAATTAGTATGCGTGGGTTACCTTATCCAAACTAACTAGAAACATATTTGCTTACCCACACCTACCTAATTCGCAACTTCGAGCAATTTCTGCCACTTATTTTGCTGCTACAGCTTCGCTAATTTACAAGAATGTTCTTTAACGATCTACACTTACTGGAAAACCCATAACAGAAAACGTGCCTTGAGTTTTATAATAAAATGTGATGAATAGATCTAGAACACCTAGAACCCTGAACACAGCTTTCTGGGGGGCTAACCAACTCGTGTAGATCAGCATTTATGTAGATCCCTCCTTCTCCCTTACTCTGCTATCTTTAAAAATAGGGAAAGGTACTTTGATGATAAAGATGGGAAGGTAGTATGCTGCAGTATTTCTTGTTATGATTATCATTAACGTTTGTTGAATTTCACGCGTCGATGCAATAACATATTGTTGGCTTTCCAATTAGAAAGTATTAATCCGTAACATAACAGTATTGCTGAGTAACAAAGAAACACTGTAGGAGATTGACGTAAGAAGAGCGATTTGAGTTGAGTTGGAGAAGAGTTGTTTTTTAGGTTTGGACGGAACGGAAATGGATCGATTTCTGATAGCTTAACGAACGAAGTTCACCAACTAATATGCGTGTTTGTTCTTAATCATTTTTTCGTATAAAGTGTAAAGACTTGTTTATTCTCGGGTCATTCTTGCTTTCAATGTTACACACGGATCGCTAAAAACACGACATTAATTACATTGCAAAGGGAAGGAGGTGTGGGATCCCAACACCTCCTGCCCAGCATTGTAGCTTCGTTGTTTCGTGCAGCTAGGCATGTTACATATCAACCATAAACTTACCCAGGTTGCCAAAATTTAAGTATTGCTGGTGCAGAAATGGATTTCGCCTGTATATTTGTGGATTTTTGCCACAGCAGCATGTTGAATGGCATGGTACAAATGTCACATTTCTTAGTTTACAGTTGCTCTCACTTCTGTATGGCTGTTTGAAAAATCTACGTCTGTTTGCATTTTGTCGTTCTGTATTCAACGTGTAATATTGACTTGGTACTGGGTTGGATTCTAAAATGTCATCAATAGAAAGAAAAGGCTTCCGCTGCATTTTCAGAATATTTTCAGTTTTCTGCTAGCTGATATTTTCTTTCTGAAGTATACAAATGGAGCACGTTTGGTTCAAGATTCTTGTTCTTTCTTTTATGTGGGAAATATATCATTCCACAATGGATATCTTTCTTTCGACTTCAATCTTGACCTGCAATTTTCTTCTGTTGTCAATTCTCGCAAAGCAGTCAATGGATCTTCTTGTACAAGAAGTCGAATAAACAGCTCTTTTTAATTGTTAAGCATATCTTATTCGCATCGAACTGGACAAAAAGGCCACGTTTTCTTTTGTCTTGACGTCTTTGTTACTTTTCTTTTTTGGTATATGATTTATATCTCCTCGAAATTAAACAATCTAGGCTTATTTTCTTCTTTATCCTCTACAACCTAGAAGATTCTGTCTTCTCAAAGTTGTCACGCAACAGTTTTAGGAATTCTTGACACAGATTATCACCGTTGCAGAGACAAGTGCTTCGAGACTAGATGCTTAGTTTCTAATTCAAATCAATTAAGTATCAGTCCTTAAATACTAATCGGTTAAGTAAGCGAATTAATGAAGCTGAAGCACCGAAAAAGTTTGAGTAAACATGTTGTCCCAGCTGAAAGTACGTCGCCTGAAAAAAATCAAGGCACAGTTTATTTCACATATTCCTATGCAATTACTGACTCAACAAAAGCAATCTAACGGGCATTTGTCAAACAGAAGAGAGTGCATTGTTGTTTTTATTATTTTACAGATCAAAGTTCACCTCGGTGGAAGAACCAACATAAATGTCCTGGTTATGCTACTTATTTTGCGAAATTTGATCCATTTCCTAAGCTGCACTAGTTTCAATGCTTACTGTCACAAAATTTGACTAAGATTTGAACTTGCTATATCGTTTTCCTTTTAATTCGTTTTCAAATTTTATGTGTTCTGTTAAGTAAATAGAATTGCAACTTTAGGCGCCTACAACTTTTTGAATGTTGATTTCTGGTAAGATTGTTAAGGTATTTTTCTTCTGAAGAATTAATCTTCCTGAAATAATCTACTTAAATTGTGAGTCTCAAGAATAAAAGCTAAATTGTTTTCTTCAAGCTCTCGACGATTTGATCAACAAATCTTTCTTGACACTTTTTCTAACTAGTTTTTGGTAACAGTTGATGGGACTTTTATCGAAGGCGGTCATAGAATCCTTTTTTATCCAGAAATTCCGAATCTTGGTATGTAGAGCAGGATGCACTTCATCGTTGTGTAATAGACTTTGTTTCTTTTGTATCTATTGAAAATTATTTTCAATTTATTTTTTGTGAATATTTTGACTTGCTTTTCATTGTCTTTTTTCTTCCACAATTTTTACTTCAATATTAGGGTTTTTCATTATCGTGAACTTTTGTGTGTCCTATTTATCTCTATGACAATCCCAGCGAAAAATTGTATTTTACAGATTGCTACGGGAAAGAAAATTAAAGAAAAAAACCCTTGTGCCTAACCCTACAATTCTTTGCTTTTTCTTTCATAACAAGAAGGATGAAATTGCCAGATGAATCAGTGTCTCTGACTTTCTTCCTCATATAACAAAGTTGATATAGGATAATGTTACTTCGATTGCTTTTCTGTTTACTGGCTTACTTGGATAAAGGGATTATTAATAAAATGTGCCGCCGGCGTCGAAGCTGTTTGTCAGAATATTAGAAACTTTACTCAGCTCCTATTGCCTAATCGCGTGTCGTGTAGATATGTTAATCAATTTCGTATCTGAAGATTAAAAACTGAGATGTGGAGATTCAATGAAATTTGTTTCATTTGAAACTAATTTTTTCTCGATTATCATAACAAACAGAAGTGTAATTGAACCAGATGAATTTGGTTACGCGTTTGTTTGTTTGCAAGAAGCAATTCAGAAGATGAGAAGTTACACACAAGAGATGAAAATAGTGCTATTAAAAGCTTGCTTCAAGATACAAGCGTTGTCATGATTGCAGAACAAATGCATTCGCCGTTAATACTTATTTCAACAAGAAATTGCTTATGCCTGTTTGTTTGAAAGAGTCCTTTAGCTTCTTGCGACAACTTTTGCTGTTTGTCAAGAAAGCTTTCTTGCATTATCATTATGCCTAAAAATTTTGACAACAAGCCTGAAACGAAACATTTCGAAGGAAACTTGTCGAAGATTTGCTGCATTGCATCATAAAATGTCCCATTTGTCTATTACTCATTATCAATTCCGTTGATTTGAACATTCTATGCAATAGAACATTCTGGTTACAATACGAATCGCGTTTTTTTATGAATTATTAATTAATGCTTGAACTTTGAATCTTGAGAATGTCTGTGAAAAATTTATTTTCCTTGCACAGTTCACGCATTTTCTACCAACTCAAAATAAGTGGGGTTTGGGGAACTTTGAAGTGTGAATAGAATATCATTTGCTGCTGTAATCACTTCTGTATATAGGTTAAGCGGTTCAAGTCGCGAGTAAAGTCATTTTTTAATGAGCACCTTGAATTTATGCTTTCGGTCGCTGGTATTTTGAGCCAATGATTTTATGAGATCCCTTGTGTTATATGCCAAATTATATTTAGGTAACTACCTTTGTTGAGTTTAAAAACCATAATTTAAGCAACACACATACACGTTCATAATTTGTTCTTATAATTTTTGCTGCTCTTCGGCGGCCTCCTCTGTAAGGAGTGAGTCTCATTCTAAAAACATTCTAAAAACATTCTAAGTTTTTAAACTCAACAAAGGTACCAAGTTACCTAAATATCGCTTGAATTTGGTTTCATCGCAAAGTTTGCAGCATATTTCCTTAGATGTTCAAGTTGCCTGGTGCACTCTTTTTTATAGGAATACCATAAATTTTGTCCAGCCTCAATATTCTTGAGAAATTCTCGTTTTGTGCCTGAATATTCTCAAAGTATTCTTGAGTTTCTATATCTGATATTATGTCCAGGGGAGGGCAGCAAAAAGAAACCACGCTTTTTGAGCAGATGAGTTGTGGCGTTCATGCGATTTTCTGTAATGAAAATGGCAAAGCAGGTAACTGCTGGAAAAAGAGTCACAAATGAGCAATATTTTTATAATATTCTTAAAAATTGGATTATTCTGAGCCTGAATATTTATACGAACAATATTCAGATGTTAATATCTATTATGTTAATGACTTTCTTGCTGGTGCAAGGCCAAACGGAAGATCTGGGATGCTGGGCACCAAATTTACGCTTTATGATATGGTCCTTTTTGGTGCATTTCTTGTGCGGCTACAAAAAATTACGCTTGTGCGAAAAAATTAGCCCTCCTGCAGAACATAACATTTCTTAATGTCGATTCGATTCTAAAACGGGAAAAGCAAACAATTTGATCCACACAAATGGCTTTCGTATCAACGATAAAGCTATCGTCTATTTACACAAATGTTCAAATAAGCAATCAGAAAATCGATAAGTTTTTGCATTTGTGCAGTTTGCTCTTGATTTTCAATTAGTGAAGTCAAGAGGCGGAAAGTTTATCACTCGTGATTCTAATGGAAATCATTAATTGTAAAATTGATATGAATAGAAAGGCACTGTCGTATTTGTTTTGTCTGAAGCTGATAAAAGTGTAGTCGAGTGAACACTTAGCTATGAATTATTTGAATTCAAATCAAGAATGAATTATTCAAGAGCGAGTTATTTGACAAAAATTAACTACTCTGATCTAATTGATTGATTAATTCCCTTCAAAATAAGAAACACCTAATTGAGTGTCAATTTTGCTGCCGAAGATCTTTCCAGTAATGTGTGAATATTTTAAACCCGTTTAGGACTTATGTGCGAATATTTAAACCCGTTTAGGACTAAGTCAAAATAGATAGCATTATGACATTTTAATTTACGTCTTTTCGCCCATGGCAACCAAATGAATAAACTAAAAACGCGCAGACTATATTAAACTCTTTTTTATAAGAATAGCTTTATAAGAAGACGAGCCTCAAAATTGGTCAAAATTTTTCGAACAAATTAAGAACAAGCTGAGGCTGAGCTACTGTAAAATGTAATTTTGAATAAGAATTATGAATAACATGTGTAGGTGTTTTTTCAGTGAATATGTCAAATTTGCCGGCAAATGGAGGCTGTCTCACTCACTTTGTTGGCAATTGAGGCCTGAACACCACTCTAGAGCGAAAAAGCTAGCATTCGCACTGCTTATATTCTATTTATTTAAGAACAAATTAAGAACAACGTAGCCTCGGATTTTTGAAAAATTAAGCATAATGTCTGTGACAATTAAATTAAGCTTGTGAATTTGCATAGGAACTTAGAAAAAATCCTTTGAATGCAAAATACTAAGAGGTTCTGGTACAGTTATTAATTCGTTTGTACCTTTCTATGTGACTTCCCTAATACTCATTGGCCGAGCAACTCTATAACTGGTCAAGCCTGACAACCCTTGGAACTTCAAACATGATCTGCCATGTACTGAAATAAATAAACGGTCTGGCTAAATGCTAGACAACACTCCCTCTGTGAGAAACTTTCAAATAATTTTCATGCTAGTAGAATTTTGCTGTAAAGATGAATGTGTTATTTTGTCAAAAAGAGAGTTTTTATATTTTGTTGCATTATTTTGTTACAGAAAGTTCTTTGAGAAATCGAAAGGAAGGAGTTTTAAAGAAAGTATGCGCTAACGCTTTTGATTATGCCCCCCCCCTAAGTACAGGCTATATAACATCATCAAAGGGAAGGTCTTGTTTGCATTCAGGGGTCTTCGAAGCGGGTGAAGCCGAGGTACAGACTTTATGAGTACGTATATATATCCAAGTAACACAAAGGGTACTTAGACAAAACAAAAAAGGGATTTTGAACAGTCCTGGCTTATTATTTGTTTGCTCAACTGTTGAAACAGTGCCTTAATAAACGGAATATCTGATCTTGCTTCAGGTGTCAGCAATGGAACCTTGGTAAATATTATTCTGCCATTGTTTAGTGAATTAAAAAATAGAAGTATGCAAACACGCATGCTCGTGTGAAATTTGCAGTGACCACCTCATGTGAAGAGCCTGCTTTCTCAATTACTCCAGAGCAGGGGGCACACATCGATGGTTCGGCGGTTACTCCTTGCCCCTTTTAAATTTGATAATTCTGTTTACTTTGCTACCGTTTTGCCCCCTTTGTGGCACTTTGCTTGACTCTTTAACTCCTTACCCTACAACTCCCTCGGTGTCTCTGTGCAGTCTGGGCTTAGTTGACATTTCGTTTTGCTAATAAACATGATAGGACCTATTCCACATTGCCATCTAGCTTCGATACTATGACACACCTTTACCTGAACATTTAAAAAACTAGACATTCACAAGATTTAATTCAATTTCAATGCTCTTTTTTATTCGATATTGGAGTTTGATAATCCTTAATAAGCTATCCCCTCTTAATATCAAATTACAGTCTCTTTAAAGAGCCCAAGCCGAGGCTAGATGCTCCTATTTTCTGGAGTATTTGAGGCTCGAAGTTTCTTAATGTCAGTCTTTTTCAAAATTGATTTTTCTGAACAACATTCTATCCATTGCTTTTGAGACTACTAAAAAACAGTTATTCCTGACTAAAACCTTTTTAGTGGCACAGCTGTTTATTTAATAAAACCTGATTTGTTTTGCTAGCACGAGAGCAAATTTTCAAGCACAAATAGCTTTTCCTCTTTCTCGTTTTTCGTCTGAGGCTAATCTTACCTCGGTGTAGCGGTTTTTGTCTTGTATTTTCCTTAGAAAGTCCTCAACTAAGCCCCCCTGGAGCTTTTTTCGCAAAGTATATTTTCAGGTGGAGATTTATTCAAAGAGGGGGGCTTATTCGAAAGTGGGGGCTAATTTAGCCGTAGCCAAAAATATTTCCAAGGCAAATTTTTCTGTTCTGTACTATTTAAAAGTGCAGCTATGTTCGAAATATTAGGATGTAACAAACTGCAAAAACAATTGCAACTATTCTTGTCGAAAAACTAAAACGAAAAGATAGACAAATATAAGGTTTAGATATAAAATGGGACAGGAATTAGTGAATACAGTTGAAAATAGTGAATACAGCTATATCTTGTGAAATTGGTCTTTGAGTAAGGTGGTAACCTATATGAAGTTTTTTCTTCTGAAGGAGAGGATCACATATTTTATAAATCATACTTTTTGGTGGGGGTCTATTCGAGGCAGAGACCGCGGAAGCAGGGAGCCGAGGGGGCTGAGGGGGCTTTAGCCCCCCAATAATTTCCAAAATGTACTTTAAACCATACAGAAAATCGCCTTGCTCTTTCTTTTAGCATGTTAAGCCCCCTAAAACGTTTTAGACCCCTCAATCTGCAATATGATCCACGGTTCTTGAAGAGAATGGCTTATTTGAAGGTGAGGGCGTATTCGAGGATTTGCGGTATATGCTAAAGTTAGTATAAGATAACCTTAGAACATTGATCGCTAGGGGCTAAAAACTTATTCTTTTTCAATCTCATAAACAGATATTTACCCAGAATGCTGTTCTGATGTTGCGGTAACCAAGTTTGAAAATTATTTGCACAGCTTGAAAGCAGAATCTGGAATCATTTCCATGTGCAACAATCGAAGTTTTCCTTACGACAAATGCAGGGAATCGTAACTTAGAAACTTTCGTTTTTACGATTCGGTTTAAAGCCTGGCTAGTATTATTAATGACAGAAAATTCGATTGGGCACCGTAAGCGAGAGAAGGCCGCTTCGAGGGAGAAATTGAATGCTGAAATTCAAAGGTATACTAAGAACTGAGTTCCAAGATTTTGAATTTCACGCTTGACTTGAAGATGAGTTCTAAAGATTCGTAAAATAGTCAATTACCTCGTTGTACTCCAATTTGTCCATTTCAATTGAATGCCCTCCCTTGACTTCAGAAATGGGAGCAATTTCCCACTGAGTATCTTCTGATACGGTTTTCAATTGCCCAATCAACGGTCAATCTATGTATTGAATCTCTTTTGAACCATTATCACAATAAGAATGTTTTTTTCCGTTCGAAATTTTACCAGCAAACAGACATACTTCCTGATGACGTGCCAGGATATTAGTGGAATCAATCTTACTTTCCATGTTCTCAAAGTGACTGCCTTCTTTTTTCATTTTTCAATTCCACCAGTCAATTGGCACTTAAGTGTCAGTGAAAATATTGTATCAACCGTTTTTCTGTCTCTTCCAAGTAAAAATCTTTATTTTTCTTTCGTTTTAGTTCCACAATGAAACAAAACACACGAAATATCCACTCAGCATAATTGCTGTAACAATTTCTTCGTTTATTAAAAGTAAATATCTTCTTTTGTCTTTCTTTTCAACATGAAACAGATCTATTTTTCGCAGAAGTGTCAAATTAATGATGGTAACGATCTTCTTTGCACTTTTCCTAAGAAAAGTTCCTATTATCTGTGAGCTGCATTCAATGAAAATTTCTTCTTTTCTCTTTCATTTCAATTTGACAATGAACAAATATTCTTTCTCTTTTAGGGTTAACTCAAATATTTATTTTAAAATAACCATTTACCCAGCTATTGATATCATTATTGTTCATTTTCTTATTAAAATATATCCATCTCCTCTTTTACATAGGAGCCTAGTTTATTTTTGAATTTTATTTTTGAAATTGAAGTTTATTTTGTGTGTTGTTTGCTGTCTCCATGGGCATCTTTGTACAATCAAATTACAACTTTATAGGTCACAAAAAACATGACCTGATTATAAGTTTTCCTTCAGAAAAAACAATCACGTTATTGACAAGCATTTATATAAGCAATTACTATTTGCAATCTCTTTTCACAGGAACCTAATTTCATTCATATCGCTCTACACAGGAATCCAACTTTATTCATGTCACTCTGCACTGGAACCTAATTTTATTCATACATCCATTGACTTTGATGGAAAAGCTTTATTCATCAAACTACAGGGTCTCAATAATCTTCTTTTTCATGTTGCAATCAAACTCTCTGCTCAACCTTGAAGATAATTGCTCCTCTTACTTTCTTTTTGCAAACTAACAATCATCTGCGCAGTGGCACACCCGTTGTTCTCATCAGTTTGCTGATATTTAAACTTCTTATCCTCAGGACGTCTAATTAATATGTAGTTTCTAGAAGCTTTCCATCTGTTCATTTCAACTCGTCTCCTTACTGGCTGTTTTCAATTATCAATCACATTTTCAATTTACATGAATGAATATCAATCTATTTTCAAATATCCATTCATTTTTTAATTTCATTATGGATATAATCATTATACTCAACCTTGAGACATGCCAGTAAGGTTCAGTAAGGAATGCAATTAACTTTTGTATTCCAGCTGCCACGTATTCATTTTTAGCTGTAAAAGGTAAATGATTTTCTTTCCTTCATTTTCCCATTTGTTTTAGAAAGTGAATATTTCTTTTTATTTAATTGACCTATTAAGCTATTGCTTATCGGTTTATGCTCTTTTTTATGCCATTAAGTTTTTTTTCAAGAGGTCGAGAATGTCACTTTATGCTGAAGAAAGATGTAAGTGTCTTTGCCTCTAACATGGCTCAAATTTGATCTTTATATCATCTTTCATTCACTGATCTTCATATCACCTTTGCTTCACCAATCTTCGTATCGTCTTTCATTTCATACTCGGGGTAGCATTATTTTGATCTATTTCCCGAAAAGAGAGCCTCAAGTCTTTTTATTTTGCTATTTTTCTTTTTACATTGATAGGTAAATAATATTATCGGTTTTAAGGTTTACGAAATGTGTCAAGTAATTCAAATTGTTATAAATCTTATCTAAAGTTAGGTCTCGATATCTGTATTGTATAGAATCAAGTCAAGTTATCATTTTTTTTAATTTTATGTCATTACAAAATCAGTATAATGGATATTAGAATCATGAAAACATACATGTTGACAGAAAGTACTTTGCGCAGGACGAGAGTGTGCTATTTGAAACATGAGAAATACCCTAAAATTATTGAATTTCCCAAAACACCTTACCCCAAATTTCAGTTACCATATGAAAAGCATACCCTTAAATATAATTCCAATTTGAGATTAAAATTTAATGCGAGCCCAAAATTTCAGCATCTCAACCAAGTAAGTGGAAACATATTTATTTTCTCTTAACAAATGTTATCTAAAAATAAAAGCTTAAATGAATCATAAAATTTATGACCGTATTTGATTGTGCCAAAATCAATACCCCAAAATTGATTTAGAAGGTACTCCAAAAGATGGCCAATCCTGTACCAGTGAATGTGGAAGTTTTCATGCTTATTGTGATGATTTATTGTTTTTTTGACATGCACCAACGCAAAATCTGTTAACTGTGACACTCTTCGTTAGCTGATGAGCAGTTTTCTCTGCGTGAAAAATATCAACCATTCGTGTTTTGTCAAAGCAGCTGCTTTTGTGAGAAATCCTTGCACGCCACATCTGGATTAAAACCTTCAGCAACCCTCTACGTTAATTAGCCACTTTGGATTTTGCTAATAAAATAGCATGGGGCCCTTCAGTTGTGATTTGTCTCACCCTACCCTTGCCTAGCCAAGAGATAACTTGCTACAAATCTCGGACCTCGAAAACATCGACGGTTCTGAATGAAGCGAAACAAAAATGGAAGATTCAAATCCAAAAAAATCAATAAAACTAGAAGAATATATCATTGCATTGAGACTAATTTCAAAACCTCAAAACGGCACGAACGTGTCCCTGTCAAAAGCCAACCCGATAACCACCTGAATTATAGAATTGATATTTAACAGAAGTTTGTTGGGTATTTCCCAATATTAAGATTACTCTTACAGGGTTAGTGCTAAAAAACCTGTTTTACAATTAGCCCTGTAAAAGAAGGGAAAATAATCTGCTCGCAAAATAATCTAAATTTAGTCACATATGTATAATATCCATAATAATAAACATCTATAATGGTATTTTCTTGTATGTTTTAACATATTAGGTCACGCAAATTTAACAAAATCTGCGAGCAGTTTTATTGTAAATTTTTATACTTGCTTCTACTAAGTATTCAATATTAACTTTGAATTTCAGAGAGCTGGCGAATCCCTGCACTTTTAGCCAAAGTTTTGTCATGTCAGTGACAGACCAACCGATGAGCCATCCTAGCACTGAGCCTACGCTGCAAGTAATAACCACGAAAGTCTTTGCCATCAAGTCAACGAATCGATTATGGGAGCAGTAACAGCGGTGAACATATTGGTTCTTGGGAGCTCACAATGCACGTGATCAGGGATTAAATGATATTGAAGAAATTATACTTAAAGTTTATCCCGGATCGAGCCTTAGTAGATTTTTAGTAGTTTAGACAGATACTAGTGAATTTCAAATAACAATACCAGTGGTCAAGTTGAAAGTTAAACCTTGTTGACTTTTGTTATGTCAAGGTACCTATATGATTTTTTCGTTTACAAACAGGTAAACTCATTTTTTTATCCGCAGGCAAATTTGCAAGCTGCGTAAAAGCGAATCAAGATTAAATTTTTGGACATCCTTGTTCTAGTTTCTTAACATTTTGTTCAAAGAAGATCACTACTTGATTTAATTGAAGTAATATCCCTTGGCTTTATTTCTTTCGATGATATAAAAAAAACTTTGCCTTTCTGTAACATTCTCGAGATTTCACTGGAAGGAACCTTGATTATGATAAAAGTAAAAAGCTTTCTTGTCTTCCGCTAAAAAGAGTAAAACCGAACCTAATTGACTGTAAGTTCTATGAAATCAGTAAAATGTTCATTTTCTAAAACCAATGGAAAAATGAATTAAAGAGGTTTATTGAATGAAGTGTCAAATCAATGATGATAGCGATCTTCTTGCATATTTGCTAAATTACTTTCCTATTATCTCTCCTTTGCATTTCCAGTGTAAAGCATAAATGCTTCCTACAATAAGGTCAGTATAAGGGTGGTAGCAAGCCTCTTCAACACAAATTTATTCTTTTGCCTTTCATTTCAATTTATCAATGACCAATTATTCTTTCAATTTTAGAGTAAAATCAAATATTCATTTTAAAATAGCAATTCACACAGTTATTGGTATCATATTTGTTCATTTTCTTATAAAAGAATGTCAATTTCCTCTTTTACATAAGAGTCTAGTTTATTTTTCACTTTATTATAACTTGTTTGCTGTCTTCATTCGTATCTTTGTGCAATCAAATTAAAACTTTTTACACACAAAAATATCGTGACTTGATCAAAAGTTTTCCTTCAGAAAAAGCCTTTTTGTTATTGTTTACTTTTAAATAAGCAATTACTATTTTCAATCTTTTTTCACAGGAATCCAACTTTATTCATGTCACTCTGCACTGGAACCTAATTCTATTCATGTATCCATTGACTTTGATGGACAAGATTTATTCATCAAACTACAGGGTCTCAATAATCTTCTTTTTCATGTTGCAATCAATGTCTCTGTTCAACCTTGAAGATAATTGCTCCTCTTACTTTCTTTTTGCAAACTAACAATCATCTGCGCAGTGGCACACCCGTTGTTCTCATCAGTTTGCTGATATTTAAACTTCTTATCCTCAGGAGGTCTAATTAATATGTAGTTTCTAGAAGCTTTCCATCTGTTCATTTCAACTCGTCTCCTTACTGGCTGTTTTCAATTATCAATCACATTTTCAATTTACATGAATGAATATCAATCTATTTTCAAATATCCATTCATTTTTTAATTTCATTATGGATATAATCATTATACTCAACCTTGAGACATGCCAGTAAGGTTCAGTAAGGAATGCAATTAACTTTTGTATTCCAGCTGCCACGTATTCATTTTTAGCTGTAAAAGGTAAATTATTTTCTTTCCTTCATTTTCCCATGTGTTTTAGAAGTGAATATTTCTTTCGATTTTATTGACCTATCAAGCTATTGCTTATCGGTTTATGCTTTTCTTCATGCCATTAAGTTTCCTTCAAGAGGTCGAGAATGTCACTTTATGCTGAAGAAAGATGTAAGTGTCTTTGCCTCTAACATAGGTCAAATTTGATCTTTATATCATCTTTCATTCACTGATCTTCATATCACCTTTGCTTCACCAATCTTCATATCGTCTTTCATTTCATTTCATTGATCCATTTCCCGAAAAGAGAGCCTCAAGTCTTTTCCTTCTCCTTCTGGCTATGTCTGTGATTTTTATTTACGAAAATTGTTGCTATTTTTCTTTTTACATCAATGGGTAAATAATATTATCGGTTTTAAGGTTTACGAAATGTGTCAAGTAATTCAAATTGTTATAAATCTTATCTAAAGCTAGGTCTCGATATCTGTATTGTATAGAATCAGGTCAAGTCATGAATTTTTTAATTTTATGTCATTGCAAAATCAGTATAATGGATATTAGAATCATGAAAACATACATGTTGACAGAAAGTACTTTGAGCAGGACGAGAGTGTGCTATTTGAAACATGAGAAATACCCTAAAATTATTGAATTTCCCAAAACACCTTACCCCAAATTTCAGTTACCATATGAAATGCATACCCTTAAATATAATTCCAATTTGAGATTAAAATTTAATGCGAGCCCAAAATTTCAGCATCTCAACCAAGTAAGTGGAAACATATTTATTTTCTTTTCACAAATGTTATCTAAAAATAAAAGCTAAAATGAATCATAACATTTATGACCGTATTTGATTTTGCCAAAATCAATACCCCAAAATTGATTTAGAAGGTACTCCAAAAGATGGCCAATCCTGTACCAGTGAATGTGGAAGTTTTCATGCTTATTGTGATGATTCATTGCTTTTTTGACATGCACCAACGCAAAATCTGTTTACTGTGACACTCTTCGTTAGCTGATGAGCAGTTTTCTCTGCGTGAAAAATATCAACCATTCGTGTTTTGTCAAAGCAGCTGCTTTTGTGAGAAATCCTTGCACGCCACATCTGGATTAAAACCTTCAGCAACCCTCTACGTTAATTAGCCACTTTGGATTTTGCTAATAAAATAGCATGGGACCCTTCAGTTGTGATTTGTCTCACCCTACCCTTGCCTAGCCAAGAGATAACTTGCTACAAATCTCGGACCTCGAAAACATCGACGATTCTGAATAAAGCGAAACAAAAATGGAAAATTCAAATCCAAAAAAATCAATAAAACTAGAAGAATATATCATTGCATCGAAACTAATTTCAAGACCCCAAAACGGCACGAACGTTTCCCTGTCAAAAGTCAACCCGATAACCACCTGAATTATAGAATTGATATTTGATAGAAGTTTGTTGGGTATTTCCCAAAATCAATATTACTTATACAGGGTTAGAAGTTAGTGCTAAAAAACCTGTTTTACAATTAGCCCTGTAAAAGAAGGGAAAAGAATCTGCTCACAAAATAATCTAAATTTTGTCACATATGTATAATATCCATAATAATAAACACCTATAATGGTATTTTCTTGAATGTTTTCACATATTAGGTCACGCAAATTTAACAAAATCTGCGAGCAGTTTTATTGTAAATTTTTATACTTGCTTCAACCAAGTATTCAATGCCAACTTTGAATTTTAGAGAGCTGGCGAATCCCTGCACTTTTAGCCAAAGTTTTGTCATGTCAGTGACAGACCAACCGATGAGCCATCCTAGCAATGAGCCTAAGCTGCAAGTAATAGCTACGAAAGTCTTTGCCATTAAATCAACGAATCGATAATGGAAGCAGTAACAGCGGTAAACATATTGGTTCCTGGGAGCTCACAATGCACGTGATCAAGGATTAAATGATATTGAAGAAATTATACTTAAAGTTTATCCCGGATCGAGCCTTAGTAGATTTTTAGTAGTTTAGACAGAGACTAGTGAATTTCAAATAGCAATACCAGTGGTCAAGTTGAAACATAAAACTGGGACGAAAGTTAAACCTTGTTGATATTTCAAGGTTCTTATATGATTTTTACTTTTCCAAACAGGTAAACTCATTTTTTATCCGCAGGCAAATTTGGCATGCTGTGCCAAAGCGATTCATGTGAATGTTTGTCTATTGAGAATGAAAAATGATTACACTGTTTTTATATTTATTAGAAACTTGGATCAGGACTAAGAACCAAAAGTTTCTTAATTTAGCATCCAAATTTTGGTCTTTAATTTCTAAAAGTTTTTTAATTAGTTTCTTAATTTCAGGACTTAAAATTGCTTCTTTTACAATACAAAGAACATAAACGCAAATTGTCACCAAAAAATCCAAGCAGATTGAAATCCAGAGTATTCTATCTTTTCCAAAGAAAAATCAACAAAATAAAAACTTTTGGACACTGTCTTAAAAATGGTAATTTAAAATTTCTCAACTTTTCTGAGCATAGTATTAAAGTTTTTAAAAATTTTGGACATTCTTGCACTAGTTTCTTATATGTTTTATAAAAATATGAAAACGTGCAAAAAAACTTGATAATGAGAAAAGTAAAAAGCTTTCTTGTCTTCTGCTGAAGAAAGTAAAACCGAACCTAATAGATTGTAAGTTCTAAGAAAACAGTAAAATGTTCATTTTCTAAAACCAATGGTAAAAGGAATTAAAGAAGTTTATTTAATGAAGTTTCAAAGATACATGTCGCAAGGCAAAGTATGAAAACAATATTCATATAGAAATTAAAAAATGAATGGCTGTTTGAAAATAGATTGATATTCATTCATGTAAATAGAAAATATGATTATCTAAGCAATTAAAAACAGTCAATAAGAAACCGAGTTGAAATGAACAGATGCAAAGCTTCTTGAAACTACACGGTAATTGGGCGTCCTGAATATAAGGAGATTAAATATCAGCAAAACTGATGAGAGCAAAGCGCGTGCCACTGCGCAGATGATTTTGATGTTTGCAAAAAGAAAGTAAGAGGAGCAATTATCTTCAAAGTTGAACAGAAACATCGATTGCAACACGAAAGAAGATGATTATTGAGACCCTGTAGTTTGATGAATAGAACTTGACCACAAAACACAATGAATACGTGATAAAAAAAGGTTCCAGTGTAGAGTGATATGAATAAAATTAGGGTTCCTGTGTGGAGCGATATGAATGACATTAGGTTTCTGCTTGAAGCAAAATGAATGAAATAAGGTACCTGTGTGAAGCGATTGAAAATAGCAATTACATATGTTAAGGTGAACAATAGCAAAAAGGTTATATTTTGAAGAAAAACCTATAATAAGGTCACGCTTTTTTAATTGTGCAAATTTTAGTTTACGACAACCACTTTTTTATTTAGAATGCGTTCAAAGGTTGCTTCCACCGTTAAAGAATTTCCGTTTGTAATACAAAATTCAAAACACATTTGGTTTGGAAACAGTTATGGCCCTAAGTTGAAACAGTTTGCATTGAAATTTTACAGCCAATTAAATTCTGGTGAGAAAATGAGCTCAAAAAATCTTTCTCAAAGAGCAAATAGTCCCGATCGTTTCGTGGCCATTTTCATGAAAAGCAGCTAAGGAATTTTATATGGTTGAATTTTTATATTTCTTAAATTTTTATACTAAAATTTTTATATGGATGACCAAAACAAAAAAGGCTCCAGCCTTTTAGGTTTTTATCGTTTTCGAAGTGATTATATAGATTGAGACTTTAATTGCGATTCATCTTTCGATGCAATTCTGGGGTTGCGCTGCCTTAGGCCATCGACTCAATGAAAGCAACTCAATTGTGTTTTTGTGTTTCTTTACTGAAAGTGCAAACTTACTAACTTTCTTACAAATTAAGATACTTTTATACAAAAGGAAATTTAAAAATGAAATTTGCTGATTAAGGATGTGTTATGATGATGCAATGGAGGAGGAAAGTTCCAGGTTTGGAACGAACGAGAGGAACTGAATCAACATGACTTAGATTAATAGAGCTGAAAAAAGTAGTAGAGGGAATTTCCTGTGGTATTAGAAATAAGTATTTGTATTTCTATCTTACGCAACAACCAATTTTTAAGGAATAACTCTCTAGAAAGCTTTGATTTGTACCTTCTGGCATAAATAAATATTAGTTGAAGCTTTTAAGTGAGAATAGAGTATTGAAGTCCAGAATCAGATTTGAATTCGTTTATATTTTTCTGTGAAGAAGAATAAAAAGGTATTTCATGACCGCATCGCTCAACTTTTACTACTAAATATCAGTCTATATTATCCTTAATTGTTGAAAAATCTGCTTGATTGATAATAACTTCTTAAACTACCTCTCTCAAATTACATCTAGCCTGTGCCCCAGTCCAATTACATCAGGCTTGATAAAAATGCATCAGGCTATTTGAGCTACAAATCACTCCGTCTTGAATTTTTTAACACCTCTCATTTCTTGCCGAAAAAATACACTTACCTATTAAAGAAATTGCCATAAAATTCTTTTTCCGCAAAAATAAGTTATTAAAATTTATTTAAATCACCGTTTGCTCTAAACAAACTATAAATTTTGGGATGAAAAGTTAATATTTTGGCAAAAATTGACAAATCACAGTACTATGAAAAACATGACATCATAAACTGGGCTAAATGAAGTTATAGAGAAAAAATGTAAATTCTATAGATTTTTAAAGCACAAATTCCGTACAAGAAAAGACATTTCTATATCCTTTGAATTGAAGATTATTTCTTCAAAGAAAATTGAAATGACTGACAGATGAAGATCTTTGCAAAAAAAGAATTATTAATACTTTAATTATCAGATGCAACAAAATGTGTTTCAGTGGTAATTTGGAAGAATGTTTGATTTGCAAGAAAAAAAATTCTTTACACAATAGATGATCAAAAAGACTTTCATTTTGATCCCTTTATTTGAAGAATATCCCTTTCACTAGAAATTCAAGTAGCAAATTCAAGTAGCTGATGAATAACGTTCATTACAAGAAAAAAGATCGTTTGCAATTCTTCTAGCTCCATAGCTGGAAGAATAGTTGTTTTACAGACAATTGAGATGTCTCATGAGAAAACGCCAATGCGCAAAAGATGATCAAAGACATTTTCATTCTGGTCCCTTAATTGGAAGAATATCCCTTTCACTAGAAATTCAGGTAGCTGATGAGAAAAGATCATTACAAGAAAGAAGATCGTTAGCAATTCTTCTAGTTCCATAGCTGGAAGAATAGTTGTTTTACAGACAATTGAGTTGTCCCACGAGAAAACGCCCATGCGCAAAAGATGATCAAAGACATTTTCATTCTGGTTCCTTAATTGGAAGAATATCCCTTTCACTAGAAAATCAGATAGCTGATGAGAAAAGATCATTATAAGAAAGAAGATCGTTAGAAATTCTTCTAGTTCCATAGCTGGAAGAATAGTTGTTTTACAGACAATTGAGATGTCTCATGAGAAAACGCCAATGCGCAAAAGATGATCAAAGACATTTTCATTCTGGTCCCTTAATTGGAAGAATATCCCTTTCATTAGAAAATCAGATAGCTGATGAGAAAAGATCATTACAAGAAAGAAGATCGTTAGCAATTCTTCTAGTTCCATAGCTGGAAGAATAGTTGTTTTACAGAAAATTGAGTTGTCCCATGAGAAAACGCCCATGCGCAAAAGATGATCAAAGACATTTTCATTCTGGTCCCTTAATTGGAAGAATTTCCCTTTCACTAGAAAATCAGATAGCTGATGAGAAAAGATCATTACAAGAAAGAAGATCGTTAGCAATTCTTCTAGCTCCATAGCTGGAAGAATAGTTGTTTTACAGAAAATTGAGTTGTCCCATGAGAAAACGCCCATGCGCAAAAGATGATCAAAAACATTTTCATTCTGGTCCCTTAAATGGAAGAATATCCCTTTCACTAGAAAATCAGATAGCTGATGAGAAAAGATCATTACAAGAAAGAAGATCGTTAGCAATTCTTCTAGTTCCATAGCTGGAAGAATAGTTGTTTTACAGAAAATTGAGTTGTCCCACGAGAAAAAAGTTATGCGCAAAAGATGATCAAAGACATTTTCATTCTGGTCCCTTAATTGGAGGAATATCTGTTAAACGAGAAGTTGAAAACTGATGGAAAAAGATCTTTACAAGAAAAGATATTGTTGACATTTCTTCTGACTCCATAGTTGGGAGTATAGTTGTTTCACGGGAAATTGGAATAACCGATGAAAAAAGAACTTCACCGGAAAGCGGACTCTGGTATGCCTCTGCCCCAAGTTACATTTTTCAAAAAAATTGAAAACTTTCAAAAGCAAATAATCTTTGCGAATTGAGCAACATTAAGTTTGATTACAAAGTTTCCTTAAATCGTCGTTATTGTTTAATGCATCGAAGGCGATCAACGAATTTTCCATGGTTTTCCGAAATCTCTACAAGAACACAGACTTATCTTCGAAAAGTATTGCACCCCACTTCAACAAACGCGTAATGGCGACGGAGTTTTAAACAATGTTATCTTCATAATTCAAACCACTTTTGTGAAGCCATTAGAAGTCAGTTTAATGTTCAAAACTAATCAAATATAACTTCAAAACATTGGAAACACTTCAAGTTTAAATTTTGAAAAAAATATATTTTTAGAATATCGAAAATGTAAATTTTTTATTGGCCAGTCTCGAAGCTTTAAAACCTTTGTACGACTTTGTACGGCTAAATTTAATCATAAACTTTTGAGGCAGGTAATTTTTTATGCCATATTATGAAGTTAAAAAACATTTGCAAGATCACAGATGATGATCATCATGAATTTTGAAGAATATGGTACTTTTACAGCCGTTTTTAATGTTGAGGCAGTTGCGTGTCTCTGTTTGTGACTGTTTATCGCATAAATTTTGGTATTTTTTTTCGAGATGCTATAAAATGCTCTTCGAAATTAGGCCCGATGCAGTAAAAAAACGTGCGACCAAGACTTTCTTTAATATCGGTCTAGAAAATTAACAGTTTTGAAGACCCAAGCAGAAAGTGAATGTTTCCGAGCTCGCCTTAATGAAATCTTACAAGCTCATGCTGAGAAAAGCATTTTTATTGCAATTATTTTACAGGTACTCCTATCATCACAGCTCACTTTTCGTGTTCTCGCAGTGGTCGGCATGGTTTGGAAAAAAGAAAGTATCAAGCGTATATTCTTTTTTTCATTTTCAACACTATTCACTGAAAAATTTTCCTTTATTTTCCACCAAAACAGTAATCTTAAAACATTAATTTAACTTGTCATATCTATTTAAATTTCGGTTAGCTAAAAAATTTAGCGGCAGTGCTGCCATTTTGTGGCGGGTGGTGCAATACTTTTCAAACGTATGTGTATTTCGTGTTTTTGACAGCAATATTATTAATGTGGCAGCAACGAGAAGGCCTAGTGTCAATACAAACCTGGCTAGCTTGCACTTTTTTCAAACTGACTCGCATATATTTTTGCCAACTGTGTAACTACTATTCAATTGAATGGCTAGCCATATAAACCATATTAGTTTTTTTACTTATGACTAATGCGAATTATATCGAGTACCTGATATCGAATAATTGAGAGGGTTTGCACTTTGGGAAATTAATTTAGCACTACCCTGTTAGATACAATTATCGATGTGTTGGCAATTGTGTATGGAAACGTTAACATATTACTTACTCAAAGATGAGTGGATTAACATAAATGTTTACGGTCATTATGGTCAATTGCGAAAGCTTGTTAAAATGATAATTAAGGGAGGAGATTTTCGAATATTGCCTTTTTTGTGCATATTCCCTGTGTTGTCTCTCTTGAATGATAGTGCTTTTTCTTTGGACCGTTAAATGTCCCTTAATAGTTAAGTTCGCTCTAGGTATGATAGAGGATAATACTTTATAAACGTCTTGTGACAAGCTATCTTATTTTGCAATTAATCCAAGAACCCGCAGAAAAAAGGAAGAAAACATGAAGAAAACTTAGAACATTTATGGCAAGGCGAAAAATTAGTTTTATATTTCCACAGTAGCAATAAGCTGCAAGCTAGCAAAAACTTACCCTACCAAAGTAAAAATGGTTTCTATCCTCATTAATGGTTAAATAACGTCTTTTTTATTACTCATAAAAGTTTAGAACGTTGAGAATATAGAAATATCACAGAAAAAGAACATTCTTAATATATGTCTCTTGTCTTTTGAAGGCATTTTGTTATAAATGAGAGTTCCCCGCAAAAAATATAAGTCCCGCTCTAACTAGCTGCTCGCTCTTGTTTGTGAAATTCATGCCCTGTCATAATCGTAATGTTTGTGCGTCTTTTTGAATCTGGGATTCCATGATTTCTCTCTGGTTGCCTAGCCCCCTGACGGAAGGTCAAGCTCCTCCGTCGGAGAGTTCCTAGCGCCACCACTGAATGGCGCCCTTTTGGTTGCTTTTCTCGGTGGGTTGAATGGTAGCCAGTCGGCCACTGTTGGGAAGAATGTTTATTGTGCAGGAAAGTGAAGTTGATGGTGTGGAAGGATCTTTAGAGGAATGAAGATCGTTAACACTTCCATTATGCCCTCTGCTTGGAAGAATATTTCCTTCATAGAAAGTGGAATAGATGATATGATAAGGAAAGATTGTTACACGAATGAAGATCTTGAAATTTTTCATTATTGCCCTTTATTTGGAAGAATACTTGTTTCACAGAAAAAGGAGTAGATGATAAGGGAAGATTTTTACACGAAAGAAGAAATTCACATTTTTCATTATAGCTCATTATTTGGAAGAATATTTGTTTCACAGAAAGTGGAGTAGATGACGAAGAAAAATTTTTACACGAATGAAGATCTTCCCATTTTTCATTATTGCCCCTTTTTTGGAAGAATATTTGTTTCACAGAGAGTGGAGTAGATGATAAGGAAAGATTTTTACACGAACGGATGATCTTGAAATTGTTCACTACTGCCCATTATTCGGAAGAATATTTGTTTTACAGAAAGTGGAGTAGTTGATAAGGAAAAATTTTTACTCAAATGAAGATCTTGAAATTTTTCATTATTGCCCTTTATTTGGAAGAATATTTGTTTCACAGAGAGTGGAGTAGATGATAAGGAAAAATTTTTACACAAATGAAGATCTTGAAATTTTTCATTATTGCCCTTTATTTGGAAGAATATTTGTTTCACAGAAAAAGGAGTAGATGATAAGGGAAGATTTTTACACGAAAGAAGAAATTCACATTTTTCATTATAGCTCATTATTTGGAAGAATATTTGTTTCACAGAAAGTGGAGTAGATGACGAAGAAAAATTTTTACACGAATGAAGATCTTCCCATTTTTCATTATTGCCCCTTTTTGGAAGAATATTTGTTTCACAGAGAGTGGAGTAGATGATAAGGAAAGATTTTTACACGAACGGAAGATCTTGAAATTGTTCACTACTGCCCATTATTCAGAAAAATATTTGTTTTACAGAAAGTGGAGTAGTTGATAAGGAAAAATTTTTACACAAATGAAGATCTTGAAATTTTTCATTATTGCCCCTTTTTTGGAAGAATATTTGTTTCACAGAGAGTGGAGTAGATGATAAGGAAAGATTGTTACACGAATGACGATCTTGAAATTTTTCATTATTGCCCTTTATTTGGAAGAATACTTGTTTCACAGAAAAAGGAGTAGATGATAAGGGAAGATTTTTACACAAATGAAGTTCTTCACATTTTTCATTATTGCCCCTTTTTAGAAGAATTATTGTTTCACAAAAAGTGGAGTAGATGACGAGGAAAGATTTTTACACGAATGAAGATCTTCACATCTTTCATTAGTTCCCATTTTTTGAAAGAATATTTGTTTCACAGAAAGTGGAGTAGATGATAAGGAAAGATTTTTACACGAACGAAGATCTTGAAATTGTTCACTACTGCCCATTATTCGGAAGAATATTTGTTTTACAGAAAGTGGAGTAGTTGATAAGGAAAGATTTTTACACAAATGAAGATCTTGAAATTTTTCATTATTGCCCCTTTTTTGGAAGAATATTTGTTTCACAGAGAGTGGAGTAGATGATAAGGAAAGATTGTTACACGAATGACGATCTTGAAATTTTTCATTATTGCCCTTTATTTGGAAGAATACTTGTTTCACAGAAAAAGGAGTAGATGATAAGGGAAGATTTTTACACAAATGAAGATCTTCACATTTTTCATTATAGCTCATTATTTGGAAGAATATTTGTTTCACAGAAAGTGGAGTAGATGACGAAGAAAAATTTTTACACGAATGAAGATCTTCCCATTTTTCATTATTGCCCCTTTTTTGGAAGAATATTTGTTTCACAGAGAGTGGAGTAGATGATAAGGAAAGATTTTTACACGAACGGAAGATCTTGAAATTGTTCACTACTGCCCATTATTCGGAAGAATATTTGTTTTACAGAAAGTGGAGTAGTTGATAAGGAAAAATTTTTACACAAATGAAGATCTTGAAATTTTTCATTATTGCCCTTTATTTGGAAGAATATTTGTTTCACAGAGAGTGGAGTAGATGATAAGGAAAGATTGTTACACGAATGAAGATCTTCACATTTTTCATTATTGCCCCTTTTTAGAAGAATTATTGTTTCACAGAAAGTGGAGTAGATGACGAGGAAAGATTTTTACACGAATGAAGATCTTCACATTTTTCATTAGTTCCCATTTTCGGAAGAATATTTGTTTCACAGAAAGTGGAGTAGATGATAAGGAAAGATTTTTACACGAACGAAGATCTTGAAATTGTTCACTACTGCCCATTATTCGGAAGAATATTTGTTTTACAGAAAGTGGAGTAGTTGATAAGGAAAGATTTTTACACGAATGAAGATCTTTACATTTTTAATTATTTCCCTTTATTTTGAAGGATATTTGTTTTACAGAAAGTGGAGTAGTTGATAAGGAAAGATTTTTACACGAATGAAGATCTTTACATTTTTCATTATTTCCCTTTATTTTGAAGGATATTTGTTTTACAGAAAGTGGAGTAGATTGTTGATGATTTAGAAGAATATTTTTTACAAGAATTTGAAATAACTGAAGATGAAAGATCTTAAGAAGGTCGTTAACTTTCTTTCTGGCCTCTTTTTTGAAGAATGATTGTTTCACAGGTAGTTACAATAACTGATGTGGAAAGATCTTTAAAAGAAAACATGTGAGTAAAATATTTTTCTGGCCATTCAGATGGAACATTTTTTGTTTTAAATTAAGTTCAAATCACTGATGTGAGAAACTTGTACACAAAGGATCCTTAGCACTTTAGAAAACGTCTCTTAGTTGCAATAATATTTTTTTCGCAGCAAGTTCAAATGATTGCTGAAAGAAGATCTTTAGAAAAGGAAGGGCATAGACTTTTTTATTCTGGCTGCTTATTTAGAAGATTTTTTCACATGAATTAAAATTGATCAACGAGAATAAATTCTGCTTGAGAGAAGATCGTTAACACTTGTTTCTTCTAGCCACAAATTGGCTTTACACTAAATTCAAATTACTGATAGAAGCAAATCTCGACAGGGTGGCAGCCTCAAGGTGGCTGATGCAAGGACCTGCAGCTTAGAATTTTTAAGTCAAAGGAAAAATTGTAAAACTTTAAAATTCTTCGAATTATAAGCTCATACCATGATAATATATATAATCTATGCATTTGTTTCTTAGGAAAACGGTCCCTCTGGAAAAATTTAGAAACGTTAACGTATATGAATACCTAGAACTTTGGATACATCTTTATACTCTACCTTTAAAATGTACACGGAGGGCAGTAAGCTGCTTTCATTTAATTCTCATCGGTCTGCTTTGTCTGCATTTATTGTCGTCTTGTATGTTACACACCATTTTCTTCTTGCTAAATCATTCAGCTAGAAAGACAATTATCTAATCTTTTCCCATGTACAAAAGCTGTTACATTATCTGCATATCAGTGAATTTCAATTTCTCCTGTTGATGTTATACCAGACCTGCCAATCATGCATACAGACAAAAGACTTTGAAAAATCAAACATTTTAGAAGATGCATAAGCTTTCTGTAAGAACATAGATCAAAATCCCTACGCTAGGAAATGTCAATCGCAATGCCAATCAGAATCTCTAGCACATGAATATTGGGGTTACCCAATCAGTGCCGCTTGCCTATTGAAAATGTTACCAATAGTGTCCTAAAGTGAAAACCATCTCATACCAGACTGAAAATAATTTCATTTCATACTTTACTCCATCTAGCTCTACGTATTGTTGTCTGTTTTCCAAGTAGTTCTCAATCATCTGATGTAATTGACCTGTGAACCCTGCTGCTATCAATTTCTGTTTCAGTATTTTGTGGTCTACACAGTGAAACGCTTTCCCAAAACCAATGAAAAAGTCCTTAACCTTCCTCCGGTCAAAATTTTTCCCTGTCAAAACCTTCCTTCAATTTTTGAGGCAATCACCGTGCCTAAAGCGTGGCTAGAGAGTAGTAGAGAGGTGGCTAGGCGTGGCTGGGTGGTAGATAGGGCATGATTAGTGAAAGCTAGGGCGTGGGTAGGTGGTAGCTAGGGCATGGTTAAGAGGTGACACCCGATATGATATAGACAGAGGATAGTTAATTCTTATTCATATTTTGTTATTTAATGGTAACTATTGAATACGATGAATCTTTGCTAGAAAAACATTCAAACATCACAGTTCATGAATAATAATTCTTATAAAATATCGAATAATAAAATTGATATATGCATGCTATAGTGAAAATTGAGAAAATTTCAAAAAGATAGAACACGAACAGTAAATCTTTACAGACGTAGAATTGCAGTTTATCCTTGCTTGTTTTGTCGTATAATAGAATGCAAATTTCTTCGACCAACAAAATGTCTGTCCAGAGCTGATTCTAAGAGGTCATTGGCTATATTGATAGGAAGTCTACTTCACTGGATCATACTCTCCTCTCCAACGACTCTTACATACTTTCCTCCCCTTCATTCACATATTGCAATTTGTGAGCATGGATGTATTCTTTGGTTTGACTTCTAGATGTTCCCTACAGAAAAGCCCCCTTTCCTACCTTTTTAGGAAGACACCCCTGATTCGAACGCTCTGTTTGTTACAAGTAAGCTAGTGCAACACGAGGTACCGAGGGAAGGAGGAAGTAGACAATCTGTAAAAAAAAGTTAATTCCTTTGTTTGTGTCAGTTTATTCTCTCCAGCATCGATTCTACTCAGAGGCGATCTGGCCTTTTTCGCCTGGAAGGGCAAAAAGCAAAATGGCGCCCTTCATAACTAACATTATTGTCTTTTTTTCTGAAAAGATTGGCAATCTGGTAATGATGTTATATTTTTTAACTTTCTATGTCAAGGATAGACTGACCCCCACGTGAGAACAGGATCCCAAATATGATAATTTTTCATGGGGGTGTCAGGACAAGTTGGACCGACTCACTAACAAAATTGACTGTCTCTTCGAAGCAAACCCAAGCAGATAACTAAATAAAAATGTGTCAAGAACATGTTTGGGGAAATTCTTAGAGTAACCCCTACGATGTAGTAAATGAGGTTTTTGTTCTCTTTGTAACTGTTGTGTTCATTTGGCACCTTGGAGGGGAATCCAAAGTTCCAGATAAAAAATTTACTTTTGTTTTGCTAAACTTGTAATTTGGGGCAACTAAACAAGCTCAAAACATAAATAAAGACAACTTACAATGAGGGGGCAAACTAGGGAGGCACCATTTCTCAGTGTTTTTCGGTACTCACATGATATACCAGGGCCTAAAATAAGCGTGGATCTGACTCACTTTGTGGAGTTGTAAATTGACATCGTGGAACTGTAATTGAAAGTGTGTATTTGTAAATAATGCATGTTCTTAAAAGTGCAGCATAAAATACCATCCAAACGCCTAAGAAAAAAATGGGAACATTTTTCAATTTTAAGTGAATGCACAATCCCAGCCTTATGTATTACACTCATTTTGTATAAGAAAATTGCGATAAGAGAAAAAACAATGGACAATAAAGAAGAAATAAGAAACTTCAGTGCTCGAAGCTTCAGCACATGCGGAGAAAAATCAATTGCGCTTTATGATATTGTTGTGTGCTATTTTAAAGTAAGATGGGCTCTGTATACAGCTTTGACCTCAAGACATCATCTCAATTTAGTTTGCTTTTATGATTTGCTTCAAAAAAGACACTGAGCCTAGAGACCAAGACCGATATTATGATCTCCTGCTCGTAATGTATTTTGGGGTTTATGTGATATCTTTCAGTAGATTTCAGAAAAAGTTATAAAGCAATTCAATTAAGGTGTTTTAAATTGGAGAAGCACTGGAAAGATTCCTCTCAAGGCTACAACAGCTGAACGATGATAAGCTGGGAGGTGGGAGGAACATTCAATTGGGAATGTTGCATAACAGGGACTATAGTCCTCCCCAATTTTTTTGCAATAATAGGTTAGAAAATGCATTTAAAGTTTACGCTAACGAACGCATTAGTAGCAGTTCTGCTGGGAACACGTTTTTGTTCTTTTCCATGGTGCTTTATCTTGTATGGTCAAAGACAAATTTGTATTTTATCTAACTCGGTTTTGCATTTTTATGTTAATTGAAATCTTCTCTAAATCGTTCCAGCCACTCCCTTGTGGGCTTGTGCCAGTGTGACCTGATCTAGCGTAATATTAGCATAACATTGTCCAAAAATCGTCATTTAGCATATAATCTAGCATAATTTGGAACCTAGCATAACTCTGGCATAATTCTGATATCATTTAAAATAATCATTGTTTCCATTGCCTATCGTTACCAAATGAAAACACTTCACACCAGCAGCTGTGGTTTCATTTTGGGAGTAAATTGTGACTTTCCACCTTCAGGATATTGCCAGTTGTTTTAAATGATTGGCAGCCACATATTTTGTGGTTGGCAGCCAAATGCAGCCAGCTAAGCGCAGTAATACAAAAAAGCTAAATTTTTGCTAATTATTGGGAGCGATACCGTAATCAAAATTTGCTTTGTAGGTTACAAAAGTTTTCACTCGCTTTTATCTAAAACTGTCTGTTATCTTTTACTTTGTTTCATCATTCATGATTTGCAATTTTGAGATTATTTTAAAAAGTTTTGAACATTATCTGTGCAAAAATTTTGTTTCCTTTGATTTTCGTTGTTTTTTGCAGCATGCTGCCAGAATTCAGCCAAATTTTGCTTCTTCGGCCAAATCAATTTTAACGGCCAAGGGGTTTCGAGGAACTGCCAAAATGGATAAATTTGGCCATCAAACCATGGATCTCAATTGCATTTTTGTTTATGAAGAATGAGTACACTGGGTTGTCAAAAAAGCCAAATTGCAACTCTGGCTACTTTTGATATTCTTAGACCGGGCTACAGTGGCGGTAGGTACCACCTCAGGGCGGAGAAATTCAAATGGATATTTTCAGGTAGCTATGGGTCTGGTTACTTGGAAAAGTGATGGTGAACGGGAAATTGTTGGGGTTAATGGGGTAAATACGGGGGTTAAAGTTCGTCATATTAGCATATTACCTCTGCGGAGGAGCCACTGTTTTGTTTACGACTTCAGATAAGTGAAAGTGCTTGTTATCATAAAAAATGATCTAGAGGGAGTCTTTTAGAGCCTCTTCTTTAAATTCCGACATATTGCTACAATAAGAGTAGTCATGTGACGAATTTGTACCCCTTACCATATTTGGAAGGTGAGCTTTTTTAACAGAATACCTTTGTTCTTTTTTTGTACCACGTATTCTTTTGTTTGATACTCTTGAATGTTAAAAGATGCAAGTTAAGGCAAAGATACCTGCATTTTTCATTGTTTATCCATTTTAGGTTTCATTTTCACTTTCTTTATCATCTCCGAAGGTCACGAAGTAGAAAGATCTGTCAAATTTATGGACCTTTCACCCGATGACTTCCAAATCTTTGCAATGATGTTTGATCGCAATATGTGTAGCCTCAGTGATGATTGGCATGGAGGCAAGAGTGAAATGTCTATGGCTTTGCCTTGCCTTACATACTTCTTGCCAAATAATTTTTTCCTCACATCCTTGACATTTTTTGCCGATATCCATATAAATGGCAAACATGTTCTTCAAGGTTAACAAATATTTGCTCATCAAGTTCCCATACCTGCCCAAGTAGGGGAAATGTGTTAACAAATCTGTTGTTCTTCTGGACAACCTCCCAACATTCTGATATATAAAAGACAAATAGTTATTCCCCGTGAATGCATGAAAGCCTATCAGGCATTTCTTCAACCCATCTTCCATCTCAATATCAGACAAAAATAGTCCTTTTCTATTCAAACCAACTCCAAAATCGAGATATACTTGACTTTGCTCTTTAATAATACTTAATAAAATTACCAAGATGTCGATGTCTGAGGATGGAGAGCGTACAACAACTTCTTTCGATGGATGCCGAGTTAAAGCGTTCCTTTTTCCTTGTAAACTCTTTGTAGCAGAATTCATGGTGTTTAAATTCTTTAGCTATGAGATCAACATCTTTAATTTCATAATAAATGTTCTGATCGATATTGGCTTCGGCATCTTCTTTTACGTTAGTTCGGCCTGCTTCGTCGTGATCGTTATTGGTACATGATGTTTCTGTTGCCTCTTTACCCGGTACTTTTGGCAAAAATTACACACCTGGGGATAAACATCTGGTCTCTGAGTAGCTGCAGTCTTTAGTGTTTGTGGACGCTGAATAGCTTCAGTGCTAGTTTCTGCGAGGAATTTCTCACGGGACAGGATCTTTGTAAATTTTGTATAACAAGGTTCTAAGTGAACTCCGTGCTTATTTGGATCAACCTCATCAGGAATGGAGGTGCATTGTTCTTCGTGGAGATTTTTGCCACCAAGTCGTAAACGAGTAGCCTTTGCAATTTTTTCTTTATTTATGTCAGACAAATCTTTAATATTACTGTACAGACAATATTTGCTCGAGTAATGAACAATACAGCTTAGGCCTTGCATGTTTAAAAATATAAATAAAACAGGACCTCCTCAATACTTTAAAGGTACACAGAGTATACAATTTTCAGAGCGAAAATAACAACTTAAATAAAGAAAATGACGCTTAGAGCAAAACAATTCTTTCTTGGTAATGATGCACACAGGTCTTTTTGTTCTGCTACGTTTTTCCGTGATTTATTGAGTTCATTGCGTTACATATTTGTGTTACTATTTGTACAAATATTTTCAAAGCGATGAATTGCGAAAAAAGTTGCCCAGCAACTGAAGGAGATGTGGAGTCATCACGTAATAACCAAATGCGCATGAAATCAAATGGACCTAATAAATTATCATGTCTTCGCCACCATTATTCTATCCATAGTTAAAAACAGTCATTAACTCAAAGTTATTCAGGGTATCTATCAACAACAGTTCGGTTGTAGAATAATCTTGCTGATTTTTACATTATTGTAACATTTAAGAGTATTAAACAAAAAAAATTTCAGGTATTCTGTTAGAAAAGGCTCACTTTCCAAATATGGTAAGGGGTACAAATTCGTCACGTGACGACACTAATTGTAGCAATATGTCGGAATTTAAAGAAGAGGCTCCAAAAGACTCCCTCTAGATTACTTTTTTATGATAACAAGCACTTGTCATGCTCTGAAGTCGTTAACAAAACAGTGGCTCCTCCGCAGAGGTAATATGCTAATATGACGAACTTTAACCCCCGTATTTACCCCACAAACCCCAACGATTCCCCGTTCACCATCACTTTTCCAAGTAACCAGACCAATAGCTACCTGAAAATATCCATTTGAATTTCTCCGCCCTGAGGTGGCACCTACCGCCACTGTAGCCTGGTCTATCTGAGCATGCATTAGCCTCTTTCTCGAGCAGGGTTGCCTGGATTTGAAATCTAGCATAATTTTTGCAAATCTAGCACAATCTTATGACATATTTGGCGTAATTCTAAAATTGAGGTCTGGTGCGTTGTTTCTGCATTACAAACAAGATAGGGGTAAAGATTATTAAAAAAATTTTAATGTACAAGCCTGGAATTTATAGAAAATTATATCATAGGGAAAAAATATCTTAATTTTTTACGGCAGTCTCTCCCTTGATAAACCAACCTATCTATGAGTTATGTCTTTGAAAGAATAATGCTAAATTTATCCTTTTATTTGTAATTTATTTCTCGATTTTTTAGTAAAAATTGAAATTAAGTCTTATATGAGTGATATAGTTATTGTATTCGTCATAAGTAAAGTCGTGTATTTTTGCATTTGCAATTTAAATATGAGGTAATTTAGCTATATTATGACTTCTACAAAAAAGTTAAAACTTCAGCTTGGCATATTTACAGTAAGAAATGTGTGCTGCCCATATAGGTGTGTGTATACTTGCTTGCTTTTTATTTTATTTTATTTTATTTTATTTTATTTTATTTTATTTTATTTTATTTTATTTTATTTTATTTTATTTTATTTTAATTTTATTTTATTTGTATTTTTTTAATTTTTATTTTAATTTTATTTTATTTTATTTTATTTATTTTATTTTAATTTTATTTTTTTTATTTTATTTATTTTATTTTATTTTATTTAATTTTAAATTTTATTTTATTTTATTTTATTATTATTTTATTTATTTTATTTTATTTTATTTTATTTTATTATTTTATTTTATTTATTTTATTTTATTTATTTTATTTTATTTTATTTTATTTTATTTTATTTTATTTATTTTATTTTATTTATAATTTTATTTTATTTTATTTTATTTTATTTTATTTTATTTTATTTATTTATTTTATTTATTTTATTTTAATTTTATTTTATTTTATTTATTTTAATTTTTAATTTTTATTTTATTTTATTTTATTATTTTATTTATTTTATTTATATTTTATTTTATTTTATATTTATTTTATTTTATTTTATTTTATTTTATTTATTTTATTTTATTTTAATTTTATTTTTATTTTATTTATTTTATTTTAGTTTTATTTTTAGATTTTATATTTTATTTTTTTTTTATTTTATTTATTTTATTTTATTTTAATTTTATTTTATTTTATTTATTTTATTTTATTTTATTTTATTTTTATTTTATTTTATTTTATTTTATTTATTTTATTTTATTTATTATTTATTTTTTTATTTTATTTTATTTTATTTTATTTTATTTTATTTTATTTTATTTTATTTTATTTTAATTTTATTTTATTTTATTTATTTTAATTTTATTTTTTTATTTTATTTTATTTTATTTTATTTTATTTTAATTTTATTTTATTTTATTTTATTTTATTTTATTTTTATTTTATTTTTATTTTATTTTATTTATTTTATTTTATTTTATTTTTTATTTTATTTTATTTTATTTTATTTTATTTTATTTTATTTTATTTATTTTATTTTATTTTATTTTATATTTTTTAATTTTATTTTATTTTTTTTATTTTATTTTATTTTATTTTATTTTATTTTATTTTATTTTATTTTATTTTATTTTATTTTATTTTTATTTTTAATTTTATTTTATTTATTTTATTTTATTTTATTTTATTTTATTTTATTTTATTTATTTTATTTATTTTTATTTTATTTTATTTTTATTTATTTTATATTTATTTTATTTTATTTATTTTATTTTATTTTATTTTATTTTATTTTATTTATTTTATTTTATTTTATTTTATTCATACGGGCAAATATTGTTTGTAGATAATTAACATAGAAAGGCCGGTTATGGTATTACTATGTTACCTTGGTTTTGAACACCTTGTGGCTCAGGCATCCAAGGTTTTGAAAGTTACAAGCTCCCTCCCTTCATTCCAAATTACAATGTCGCAATGCACAGACGAAAACAAGTGGCTAATTTTGGATGGACGTGGAAGGATTAAAATTCCAACTTAACCTGAGGAATTTTTCTCTCGACCTGTAAATCTACTGTACCTACTACATTGAAATAAGGAAAAAGCCTTATTCCAGATTCGTAGTTTCTGTGTTATAACTAACATTTTACTTGTATGTAATAAAGATAAGATTAATTTGTAATAATTATTATTAATCATAAAAGCATTAAAGATGATAGAGGAAATCTCAAAATTCTAATTAACGTAAAACGAACATTTGATCTTTTTGTAAGATGTAAAACAAGATAAAAGTCAAACCAGTATTAGATCTTGAATGTATTTAATGATAAAAAGTAATATGATTTCAAGTCAATTAACAGCGGCTCTGTTCTTTTTCTGCTTTGCCCATTTTAAAACTATTTGCTGCAGATCAGTTTTATATAAAGTATCTCTTTCGCAATTTTGAAGCATCAAGGAATTGACCATTCTATCTTTTGTTCTTGCTCGAAGGAAACATTTTACAATTTTTAGAGGGCTAAATCTCCTTCGTTTTTTGCACCTGAAAATGGTGATCTAGGTGCAAGTGCATCTGCTCGTAAGATTCGTAAGATGAAACATTCTTCTTTGATCAAATAATTCTGCTGCAGCTTCTGCAATGTTTTGTGGCTTCTCATCAGCTTTATCATAACAAATTATGATGAGCGTTAAATAAGTCTACAAGGAACAAGGAGAGCTTAGCCAGGGGCGGACACTTGTTCAAATATTGGGGGGCAAGCCTATTGTTTTAATAAGATGACGTCACATGTCCCATTGTTCTAGAACAAAAGACCATTGTCCTCTGAAGTATTGGGGGGGGCGGTCGCCCCCTCGCCCCCCAAGTGTCCGCCACTGAGCTTAGCATACACTCGTCAAAAAGAGTTGGAAATTTGTAGTAATGAAAGATTCTTAAAATATTCCCACTTTCTCGTAATTTGACTACTCGTAAATTCTAAAAATATTCCTACTTTCATTTTTTCTGCTCTATACAGGATATAATTTTTTCAAAGCTGCAGGCTCAATTAATACTGATAGTAAGATTTAGAAATGTTATCCGGAAATTCACCTTGCCTGTTCAAAATTATTTAATTCAACTTAACCCCCGTCAAATATTTGGTCATAAGTGTAAGAAAAAATTCCAAGTGAACTTTTTAGTTTTCCAACTACAATAAGATTTTCCAAACTTTGGAGGGGGGGGGGGGGTGTCAGGCCTCCACACGCTCCTATTATTTACGTGCCTGTCGCAATGTCAATCTTCAATTCAATGTTGCATTCCGAATTCGAATTTTGAAATCCAACATAACTCCTAATTTTTATCGGCATCAACGTTGAACGATGTCAAACAACTTCAGACGTGTTTGCATTGTCTGCACTGCGTCTGTGTTTACCCCTCCACCTTCAAATAATCCCCTTCATCGAATAAGCCTCCACCCCAAGATACTTTCTGTGAAATTAGCCCCCACTCTCAAATAAGCCTCCACTGACGGAGGTATTGCCTCGACAGAAATGGGTTTATCCCAATATATCTTCATTTTTAAGCACACTCGCCAGCCTCAAATAGAGGAAAAAAACTTTAATGAAGTTTTTTGGCCCCGATGAAGCCCCGTATGCCGGGCCGAAATATTAGCCTTCATTAACTTACGTGTATTTACCGTAAATCCTCGAATTAGCCCTCTGGGGGGCTTTTTTATTTTTGATATATTTTTGGATGGGGGCTTTTTCGAGGGGGCTATACGAGGGAGGAGGCTTATAAAATTATTGTAGACATCAAGAAGATATTATTGAAATACCTCATTTATTTTCCTTGTTAAATTTCTTTATGAGCATTTAATTAATTACTACCAAAAGTATGAATTTGTTTGTGGTAATTCAATAAAACGCCATAGGCAACCTCAGATGGCAAAAATCATCAAATTGAGGGTTCCAATTTGAGAATTTACGGTAGCAGTGGGGGCTTATTCGAGGGGGGATTGTTCGAGGGGGGCTTATTCGAGGGGCTTATTGACAATTTGTAGTTCTAGGGTGGGGGCTTATTCGAAGGGGGGGGGCTTTTTCGGGAGGGGGGTAATTCGAGGATTACGGTATTGTAGTTCATTCACGTCGCATTGCGGTGTTTCTTATTTGCTAAATAGGCTCTCACCTTCAAACTTGGGATATTTCAAAACTGGACGACGGAGGACTTTTGCAAAATCATTTGCTATTGGTCCTTAATGTATCCTTGCCCCCTCCCTCTTTTTCATATACCTTTGTGCACAGGGGCGGATTCAGGGTGTCGCACAGGTCGCACGGAAGACCGTCAGATTTTCAGAATATAGTTTTAGTCTTTAGTCATTGAAATAAGGCAATCATGTTTTCCACAGTTTTCAAGTTTTATTTTCCTCCTTACAGATAATACATTTATCTCTTTTTACACAATAAACACAGGACCGAACTTGGTCGATATCACGCACAATGCTACGATTCAATTCAATATAGAAAAAATTCAAAGACCATCCTAGACCGTAAACAGTATGATCTTTAAGCATGTCGCCCGTGCCGCACCAATATGCAGGGCTCTTTGTTATGCAAATATTTTACCAAATCTAACCAATCAAAGTTCAAGTTTTCACATATTTGTGCGGCACAAAAAGTCTGTAAACACTATGTTATATTACTGTGCCGCACAACTGCTGGAATGGGAGGACAGTGGATGATGTTGGAAGTTGCGAAAAAGAAAAATCCAAATTTTCTTTATCTATACGGAAGAGGTGCACAGGAAGTGTACACTGCTTAATATCAAGATATTTTGTTTCAACTGCGTGTTGGATTTGCTGGAAAATTTGGAAAACCTTTTAAAAGGGCAAAGTGTTTGACTGAACAATTTGAACGTTTCAGGGCCCAAGTCCCGTCGTCACACTCAAAACTACTACAAGGCCTGCAAACCTCGTTGGTAAAGGGAAGGGCGTCCATTTAAGGCGTTTCATCGATCAAAGTGTATCAGTCTTGCTTAGCGGGACATATCGCAGTTAGAAAGTTTACACTTACAAGACATGAAAATAATATTCTAGACCAAAAATCAAGATGACTTTCTTGAAAAAGGTGAAATTACTCCTTTTATTTATAATGGTTGAAAAAATCGACATTGTGAGCTTGAGGGTTCTTGCCTTTAAAATTAGACCTAGTTGCTATGGTTCCGGGGGGCTGGGTCCCCATCACGGCTCCACCCTTGACAATGAGGGAGGCCCCCTAGATCACCTGCTGGGTAGTGTTAATGTGCGACCGTCAAATAAATTTGCTTCCCTTCCTTTGACTTTGGCTTCCCCAGCTTCCCTTCCACTTTCAAGGAAAGCTTCTGGCGTTTCTGAAAAAACATACTTTCTAAAAATATCCGCTTTTCGCTTTGTCCAAAAGCTACGAAAATTCTTGTGATATTCAATCGCTGTGGTGTGGCCATCGTTCTAATAGAGCAGCTCTATTGTCCAATGCTCGTATGATTGATTATTGGACTTTGACCTTGACTGCACGATCTCTATATCCCTTTGAGTAAAGCCGCACAGTTGTAGTTGTAGGGCACCCTTGCGTATCAGAGGTTTGGTAAAAGAGACACGCTGCCGTGAAAGAAAGACAAGGTAAATTTTTCTTCTGATATGTTTATGAATTTGATGGTAAAAATTTAGGCTAAAGTTGACCAATCATTTAAGGTGGATGTATACATTGATGAAACAATTTTGGAAAATGTTAAAAAATATTATAACAACAAGGGATACTAGCTTGAAACTTTATACAAGCAATGAATAATAGTTTACACATAAAAATATTAATTGAAAATTGGGTGTGGTCTTTTAGTTTCTATGGAAACCCTTTAAACATGGCGACGACTAGAGTTCTTTTGGCAAATAGTTTGGAAAAAGTAATTGACCAATCATTCCAGTTTTTGCACAGAGTATATAACAAAGATAGTTCTCTGCAATGAGTGATTAAACTTTTCATTTTGCACAATTGAAAATAAAAATTGCCAAAAAACATTCATTCTGATCAAAAAAAAATTTTTTTGCCTCAAATGCAAATTTTCAATCACTCATTGCATAGAGCATTTAAAACTGTACAAGACCTCAAAATTTGGTCAGTATATGTTAATCTAGGGAGAAATTACAGTAGCCACAACTCAACAACACTCCGTAAATTTAAAATTTGAGAAAATCGCAGTTAAAGTTTGTTTTAAATGTTACAGGTATTTAGAAATGAGATTCTAGAGAAAATCTAGATATTACAAGTTCCTGCCTCCCTGAGACCATGCTCATGTGAATTCCTCTAAAGGTAAAGCAAAAATAATGTCTGGTTCTTTTTCAAAATGACATGTATCAGTTAATAGATCAGTTTTTTCAGCAGTTATGTGTTTTCCATCAACGGCATTATCTTTTCTAGGCTTCTTCTTAGAGACCAAACTTTCTGAATTTCCTTTCCTCTTCTTAGTCTTTGAAAACTCTGGTGTTGAGGTCAAACCATATCCACCTGAAACATAACTCCTTTTATCATCAGTTTTTTTTAACCTCTTTGCACGAAGCAGTCGACGGCGGTTCTTATATTTTGCTGAAACTTTTGTAGCTGTATCTGTGAGTCTTTTTGCGTCAAACTTTCTCAATGCAAATAAGGTTTTCTGTCCTGGTAACATGTTGCATGACTCCATTATATCAGCAATACTAGACTGCCCAACATTAAACTTTGAAATTGCCAAAAAAGACATATGGTTAGTCTTCTTTTTCCACAAAACGTTGTTTTTGGGCAAATGTGCCAAAGAACCCCATGAAGGGCTTCATTCTGATTTTGGGTAATACCCAAAAGACATCTCTTCATCAATGTATCTGCTGACAGTCTTTCAAAGATTGGTTTCAGCTCTGTAAGAAAAGCATTTGGAAGCCTCTTGCTATCATCATATGTGGCAGTACTATTTTGTTTGTCCTTAACATACTTGCACCAAGTTGTGGTATCTTGAGGGCAAAAGCTATGCTGATCCTCAAGTGATGCATTATTGTCTCTTACCATGTGCTTCAAAATAGCCATAATTGCTGATTTCATGGGCAGGAGATTTCCACTGTTTTGTCTGATTGCCTGACCATAATAGTTCTGAATGCTATCAATCTTTTTATCAGTCAACCTTCCTATTCCCCCTATTCCTTTACCATCTGAAATCTTCTTTCCCCTTGATTTTCTCTTCAACTCTCTCAAACATGTGCCCATTCTTTTTTGAACATGACCAACACATTTATCTTTAGAAACAATGTAACTTGTGTCATATGCTCTTTTAGGTGCTTCACAAACATGACTGTAGCAACCAGTATCACCATCACCAACCATTGTGGTGTATTTCAACCTACGTTTTTCAATTGATCTAAGAAACATTCTGATTGCTCCTTTAGATTCCATCTCCCCACTTGCCCCTGTGTGATTAATTGGACATAGATCCTTATGTTTCTGCCACCAGGACATGTACCTGTCTGTGTCTTTTTCCTCAGCTTCATGAGCACGACATTCAAAACAAATAACTGACAAAACTTCATAGTCAAGAACTTTACCTGTCCTTACAGATATAACACAAACAATGCCATTCTTGGATGTATATCCTCGTTTCTGCCATGTTCCATCTATTGTAATTGCAACTTTTGCAATTTTCCTGTGGTCTTTATCTTGCTCTATCTGATCCTTGTTTTCCTCTTCAGTTATTCTTCTCAATTCATTTGCTGCATTACTCATGTGAGATTCTGTTACACCAATGCACCCTCTTTCAATGGTTTTCATGCTATTATTATAGGCCCTTTTAGCTATTGGTTCTGGTAGATTCATCAAAGCGCAGAAATTCTCCAATCCAGTCAGTCCATAACCAATTGTGGCCAAAACAGATCTGCAATTTACCTCGTATGCAGTACGTCCTCCCTTCTTATCAACTCTGTCGGAAGAATGACACTTTCCACTAGATTCTAGCTCTGTTTCTGCTTGGCAGTTGCTGCAAACAAGGATTAAATGCTCTGCAAGGCCATCACTGCCAGCCCTTTTTAAACTGAATGAAGTTTTCATACTCTTACAGTGTCTACAAATTGTTGCTTTATTAATGCAGTTAATTAACAACTCCTTGTCCATTATACCGTTTCCTGATGTTGAACTGTTTCTTTTCTCCCTCTTAAGTCCAACTTTCTCAGCATATGACCTTGTTATAGCTCTTTTACTAATGCAGTAAAGTGAACCATCAGTTAGTTTTGTTTGTGAGACATTCAGCGTGTCATGAGAATCAGCTGATGTGTTTGGGCCTATGTTCCGAATGTCGTCCGTTCCTGTTTGTTCTATTTCTGAGGCCAAATTTCCAGGTTCAAATATATCTTTGGTCTTTTCTTGTCCTTCTAAGACTTCTTTTTTAGTTTTCCCCATAAAACCTTTCCTCTTTTTTCTTCTTTTTGAACGAAATTTTCGGCGATCTCCAGTTTGAGGGTTACTTTCAACACATTCGGACTCCATTTTGAAAAAAGATGCAGGTTTTGAAAAAGAGGCTCAAACTTGCTCCTTCACATCCTTAATGAAAGGAGGTGACAAATCACCCCAAAAACTGCAGAAAGCAAGTTGTCCGGGGCAAAGGGCCCCATAGCAACCAACCGATTTTGTGTTGCTATGCGTCAAAAAATTGGTACTTTCTAGAAAAATCTAAATAATCAAAAATGGAGAAGATGGATGGGAGAATTATCATCAAAAGTGAATTCTACAATAAATTTTGAGTAAGAAAGATACAAGAAAGAAAAATTGGATATTTGATCAAAATTCCAAAATTTTCAATGTATTCATCTACCTTAAAGATGGATTTTCATATTGATAAACCATGACACACATGCATGTGGTTATCTAAACTTTTGTAAAAATAAGATTTTTTAAGATTTTCACAAATCTTTGTTTTCTCATTAAAAACTTGTTAGACTATTGTAGATTAGTATCCCATGCAATAATTTGTGAAAATATTTCTGTTTTATCGATTTTGGAGAGATTTACGAGAAGCGACTTGATGTTTTCATCAGCTGATGTTTTCTACACACAGTGTTGTAAACTTTCATGATATTTCCATAACCCTTATATTCGGGCTCTGGACTCAAAACATAGGCAAACCAGACTTACTTTAAGGGAATCCTATCATGATTAAGCCATATTACTTTGGGCTACCTGTGACTTGAAATGAACAATTCTATTGAGACAGATAATTTCCGTTAAGGCTGGTTTTCATATAAACTTTTTATGAAAACCACCTATCCTAAATAATTCTAATAGAACGTAATTAAACGTAATTCAACCCAGTTCATCGGAAGAAATCAAAAAAAATTTGTTTCTCTCGACAAAATACGTTGAATTACGATGAATTAAGATGAAATAAGTTTTTCGGTTTTCATATACCGTGAAAATCATGGACCCTGAATTGCGATGGAATGCGTCGAAATACGTTATATTAAAACCAGCCTTTAGTTGTTGATCGAATTCTCTTCGCTTGCAAACTCGTAGAATCGAAATTTTGCTTCGATTATTGCTACATTCGTTTTACGACCTGGGTAAAATAAAGTGCTGGAAGTCGGAAAATGAAGTCAAGGACGAGGGTGATCGTCGATGTTTTGAAAACAACGCCTGTTGTTCCAGCCTTCATGCAAGAAAATGAGTTTGCCAGCACGAGGAAACTTCGAGCATTTGGTATAAGCATTTAGGATTTGCTAAAAAAAGAGCATAGGTTCCAAATCTTTGATTGGCTGAGCCACCAAAATTCTTCATACCCCATTAGCCAATCAGAATTCCAGAAAATGACAACAAACGTGTCTCGCAGCTAGATTTAGGCCACTACCCACTAAAAAATAAACGTTTATAATGTGCTGAAAGATAACCTAATTTGTTTTTAAAAATTGAAAAAACTGCCGTGGTCAAAATTCTTCCGCGATCGTCAGTTACGAAGGCTTGAAACTGTCCCTTTCAAACCCTTATAATAATTAGGGGGGAGGGATAACATAAAAATTACAGTTTTTAATCTTTAAAAGTTGTTCTATCAACCTAATTAACAATTATAAACTTACCTTTACAAGCCACTGTTAGAATCTTTTCTTGTCGGTATTGATGCTTGTATTACTGACAGAAAAAATCGCTAAATTTCACTGAGAGAAAATGCAGCCCATCTTTCTCTCAAAATAACTACAATTGTACAATTTCTTGTGAATTGTGACACCTTTCATGTGAATTGTGACATAATTGGACCAGTAGCCTACCATAATTACATTTTTTTATTTAAAAGAAAAATTGTATAAGAACACGAGCCTCGGAATTGAAAACAAATTTAAGAACAAGCTAAGGCTTAGCTTCTGCAAAATGCAATTTTGAACAATGTACTTTCTCAAAATCAAGGATTTTTAGCGATGTGTGGGTGCTTTTTCGGTGAATATTCAAATTTGTCAGCAAATTAAGGCTGTCTCACTCACTTTGTTGACAAAAAAGGCCTGAACACCACCCTAGAGCCAAAAAGCTAGCACTCGCACTGCTTACACCCTAGAGTATAATCCGGTTATAACGTACTTTAAGGGACTAGCGTATTAGGTACGTTATATCCGAAGTACGTTCTAACGAGGGTAAGTAAAAATTGACTAAAACCAAGCACACCTTTCGCCGGAACCAAGCACACCAGTACTTTATATCCGAAAGTACGTAATAACCGAGTACGTAATAACGGGATTCTACTGTATTAGATAAAAAACAAATTAAGAACAATCCAGCCTCAGATTTTCGAAAAAATTAAGAACTGTCAGCTTTAACTTGAATTTACTGATTCCTATAAAAAGTGAGTGTAATGGTAAATTTTATTAATCTCCCTTAAGGCACCGTAATGGGGAAACCCTTTGCCCCAAATTATGCCAACATATTCATGACAACAAAAGAACAACATATCTTGAGCAATGCCCCGATTGGGTGGAGTCGAGTATTTTGGAAAAGATTTATCGATGGCATAATCTTCATCTGGCAAACATAAGCTTGAAAACCTGCAGGACTTTTTTCAATACACCCTACATCATCCACAACAGAAAATAAAGATAATAACCGTATATAGTCGACTCTCTTCTTAAAGTCGCGCTTCTGGTTACAGTTAAAGCAAATTTAGACCCAAATGTGCAATGAGTGTAGTATCGTAAAATTTTTTTGCAAGTACTTTTTCCTACTCAGCAAAAAAATAAAAATCTTTTGTTCAAAATACACACTCTTTCTCGTATGAACCAGATAATATTTGCTGAGGCAAGTTGTTCTTATTTTTTGGATAATTTGAAGCTCGGGTGTTTTGAATAAAGTTCCTATCTCAACATTTACTTTTCCAAAACAAAGAAAAACAATTTTCCATGGCATTTTAAGTAGCACAGTTGATTTGCTGATAAAATGTGTTCTGTTTGGTTAATATGAGGGAAATTTTCAAAATCACATAACTTCTTATTGGAGCCTGGGCGTCACAGACAAAAAAGCTTTTGTGACGTGTTTGGAAACACGGAAGTTTTTGGTCCGTGATCATAAAGTTGTCTGTGACGTACTCTAGCTCTTTAGTTGCTATTATTTTCTGGGCAAATCGAAATTTGGTGTTCTTATAGAAAAGGGTTTAATGGCGGTGTTTTCAGGAGGAAAAGCACAAATATTTTCCAGGATTAGACTATTATTATGGTCGCTTCAAGGGATTGTTTGTTGTCAAATGTTTAAAATTCTAGGGCGAATAGATATTGAATTACAAAAGCTGAAAGATTTTCAAGTTCTGAGAGAACTTAGATCCGCATTCAGTTCCAGGAACGCATTTTTTAAGAAACAAAAGCCCACGTTGCCATCGCTCCAGTTGCTCAAAATATTTTGCTAAGAAATTTATGTAGATAAAAAATTAAGAAAAAATAAATCTTATTTTTTCCTGATTTTCAAACTCGGTCTTATCATTGGCTGAAAATTGGCCAGGTGGAAGGCATCAATCTTTTTTGGTGCCCACTTGAGAACTACGCCCTTGTTACGACTCAGTCAGGGCTGACCACAAACTTAAAGATTGTTTAAAGTTCCTACAAAGGCTGCCACATTTTCAACATCGCATTGGACTGAAAAAAGATCCTGGACAAACTTTTTAAGCTTTCAATATCATTATACCAAAAAGATAGTTCAGGGGTTTAAAGAAGGACGCCCTAACATGATTGGAGGGAAAAAATGTTTTCAAATCTGATGTTTTAAGATGACTGATAACACATCTAAACATTTACAAAAAATTTAGACTTACAAAAAATTCGAAATTCAGGCAACATTTAAAGACAACCGAGCCTCGGATTATGGAAAAAATGAGAACATCGAGTCACACCAAAAATGATGTTAAAAAAGCGTGTATTGTTTGATTGAAGTAACTGTTACTATGATGAAAGCGATTGCTAAAAATAAAAGCACTTGATGAAAGTATAAGATGATTTGTTATAAATAGTTATAAAAATATAAAATTAACAGCTGTTAACATGCGCACTGTTGTGTCAGTGGTGGCGCCAGGGGAGGGCTAGGGGGGCTACAGCCCCTCCATCGGAAACATCTAGCCCCCCCCATCGGAGGAAATTTTAGGTTATTGTCGGAGCAAATTTGACAAAATAACGTACAAAAACTGCTTATTTTAGTCATTTTAGCCCCCCTGTCGGAATCTCCAGCCCCCCTGTCGGAAGATTTCTGGCGCCACCTCTGTGTTGAGTACGGGGTAGAGTTTGGGTGGGGTGGGAATTATTGAAGAAAATGATCAATAAAATCACCAGATAAATCTCTGGAGAGAACGGTCCCACCCATCAGCCGACCCTCTAACCAGGACCGTATATCGGGGAGAGGCGTAGGGGTACAACAGCCTCTTCAAGAAAATTATGTTTCAAACGATGAGTTTTTTGCCATCTAGGGGTGTTTTGGCAAAATATTAGCAATCCTGGCATGCATATAAGATTTGGAATAATTAGCATAAATTGTTTATGTGTTTTAATAATGTCGCAAACTGTGATTTTTGACTAAATTATTTTAATTTATCATACTCTCTTTTTTATAAGAATGTGGTTTATGAAAATATTCAGGCTGAGAATCATCTAATTTTTAGGAATATTTTAAACATATTTGTGTACAATATTGAAAACAGAGAATGGCATATCAATTTTTCAAAAAACGTGCTTTTTACTCAATAGTGGACGATGTTCTCCTAGAACCTTTCAAAAAGCAAGAATTCTTCAAGTATATATTCAGGCCCCAGACGAGAATCTCTCAAGAATAAGTTTATCGATTCAAATAATTTTGATACAATATAGAAATATTGATAAATTGACGGGTCTAAGTTACTTAGTTTACAGTTTTGTCTTGAAATTAAAGAAATGTTTGATTGAAAATTAAAGATGTGCATTTTGATTCGTATTCCAAATAAGGAAAGCACTTTAGGAGAAAATGTTTCTTTTAAGAAAATATTGTCTAATCTATTCTGGAGCGTAGCACAGAAAGTATTCTGTCTTTTATATATTTTTTGATAGCTCAATTTTTTGCAGTGTATAATTTCAGGAGCACCTTGAGCGGATGTCAGTTTTACTCCATAAAAATATCAAAAGAACGTTTTAACGTTTCGTTACGAACGAACGTTTAGAAATATCAAAAGAACGAGGAAATTCTAGAACGTTTTGAATAGTAAAGCATGGGAAAACTTCCCAAGAGAATATCAGTTGATGAAAAATTGACAAAAAACAATGGAAAGGAAAAAAAGGACTCAAAAGTAGCTTTTAAGCCAATTACCAAATATCAGAAGTACTATCTACGTGAAAAAAGTATTAGGACGACGAATAACAAAATGGCGTCTCTAAAACTAGCATTCTAACATTCATTGAACAAATCTTGCTGCTTTGGCGGGATTCTAGAAATGGCGTCAGCAAAAATGCAAATCCTAGCAAAGTCAATTTATTTCCTACCTTTCTTTGATAGAAAGGTAACAAAATGTCAAGGAGGAATGGAAAATATCAATATTCAGTTTCAATGCCGAAAACACAAAACGACCAGAAAGAGAATGAGAAAAAATAAAATATTTGGGTCTAGCATTTCATTTGTTTGACAAAACTGCGAGAAAGTTTGGTTGCAGCAAGTCTACAACGCATGTTATTTACAAAAGCAATAAGTTATCAAGGCCGATAAAAATTCAAAGAATGGTAGGCCTGGGCAGGCAGGCTATTGGTTGGGCCTAATGGCGGCGACAAGCTAGTGTTGTGGGCGAAGTCAATCCAAGCTGAATATTTTGTCCAATTATTTGTGGAAAGCCCCCAGGCAAGTACAGAAACAGCTAATCATTCTTTGCAAAGACCATCTATTTTCAAGCAAGATTTAACCTAATTATGTTGCAATTGTGACATAAATTTCTAAAAACAGTCAAAGATTCAAAGTCAAAGCTTTGATGTAATTGAAACAACTGGTTTTCATGAAAAAAAAGACAGAAACGGAATCAAAAATAAGACCAAATCAAGATAAAAAATAATCTAAAACCAAAAATAAGCCCTTTTAAAATTTTGTTGAGATTTCCTCCTGTATCCGAAGATAATTCGTTGGAAAATCATTTCAGTGAGTTCAATTGCAAATGGCGGCTGCCTAAATTATTTGAGATCATCTGACAAAATATAAAATAAAGCAAATGTTGCTTGTCTAAAAAGTTTACTTTTTCACAATTTATTAAATAATATTTATTTTTACAATTGGGTAAAATTACAATCGAAAATTTCAACCAGCAATCTCGTTATGTTCCATCAATTTTCTACGTTGTTCTTTGAGCAAAGGGTTAACCACATTTGCTTCGAGGCGATCGTCCTTATACTTTTGTCACGTAAGTGTACGTTAAGAGCAAATGTTACGTTGTATACTTGAATCTTTGTATTCTTGCTTTGTTTTCATTCAAAAAGCATCAAATGCAATGTTATCCAATAATTTTTAGCGACATGTAAACGACACCTATACAGACATTAACAATGATCTACAGAGGAACGGAAACATTCACAATCAAGTTAGAAATAAATCCAATTTTGAACACATAAGTACCAACCGATGTTTTTCGATACAGAACAAAGTGCATTGAATACACTGCGATGTACGAGGTGTGGCCTCAATCTCTTTATAGTTTGTTCTTTATCTTTGATAAGCTGTAATAACTATTTAATGCAATAACGATTGTTCCTTTCACATTTCCAATTTTGGCTGCAGGAGATAGAACACCAGGCATTTTTATTGCTCCTAAGACGCCAGTTTGTATCTTCTATTTTTTTGTTTAAAAGCCTTTGTTTCATCCTTTTTTCACAAGCAGTATTTTTATTTGGCCTGGTGTAAGGATGCAATTTTGTTCTACGTTTATACTTGGAGTTTATGAGATTGAAATTGCTCCGAAAAATGTTGTTGGAAGTTTTTCTGCAAATTTATGTTACTTAAAATATATACTTTTAAAGTGTCAGGTAGATCGTTTTAAAAAAGAACCACTTAATGTGCTAAAATAAGAATTAACATTCAATTATGACAGCATCTGATATGCTCTTGGCAGGAAAATAGGACTAAGTAATACCTAGAACTTAGTCATGTGATTAATTTTTTCACACTTTTGACTATTAAAACTTAGTAAATTTTCACACTTTCAAATAGGCCTCCCACTTTCGAATAAGCCTCCCACTTTCGAATAAGCCTCTTGAATAAGCCCTTCAATATAATTTTTGTAAAAAAGCCTCCACTCTCGAATAAGCTCCCAGCTCCCACTATAAAGTAATTTTTGTCAAACAACAAGCCCCTGCCCTCGAATAACGCACATGGGCAAAGGTATTGCCTACCCTGGGTACCAGACTCGCTATATAAAATAATAATAACTGCATTGTGCTAACTTTAATTTCATGCTTCGCACATGTTTTTTGCTGCCAAATGGTGTTTTAAACCTGATTTGATTGGAATCTTGAGGCAATTACCACTGTATTAATAATGTCAAGTCTATGTAAAGTCTATTACCACTGTATTAATAATGTCAACTTTACATAACTATATAAAATACATTTGCTTTAAGATTTCCCAAAACTCCCCTGACTACTGAGTATCTTTGTTATTTATCCGACAGTCTTGTTTCACAGACCTAGTCTGTTAAATTGACTACAGTTCTTTCAAGTAAGTTCACCAGAACGAGAATGGGGCGCACTAGACCAGACTCTCTATTTTTTTTATATATATAGCGAGTCTGGTACCCAGGGTAGGTATGACCTCGACAGCAATATGTTTATACCAATAAAACTCACTCTTCAGCATGCTGGCCAACCAAAAACAGTAGAAGTAAATTTATTCTGGTAATATTTTTGGTACCCTGGGTGAGTCTGGTGCCCAGGGTATATTATTTGCGGCTGCTAAATAACCCTCCCCCCACTCTCTGGAACAAGCTCCAAGCCCAAATCCTTTTGCGAAACAAGCCGCCGGCGGCTTTTAGGAGGCTTGCGGTAGCCGATTCAGGACATCCATAAAAAACTCATAAATCTCAGACTTTTGTGTCATACAAACGTTTACAAGGATATAGCTCTACCAGACAATTGTCTGAGAATCCAATAAAGTTTCTGATCACTCTTTTGAATTGAAAACAATCAAACAGCAATACAGCATATCCTAGGCAATGATTATTAAGTGGGAAAAATATGCAATGACTATTCAATGATTCTCAAATTTGGCATCATTCTCGTGTCAAGCCCAAAAACAAGCAAAGCTACACAATGTCAAGTATAACATCATACCACAGACAGGGTTCTGTGACCATACAATTCTTTTCTTTTATCTTTGGCTCCTTACATAATGAGAACAAAGAATAACAGTTTCCATGGCACTCGAGGATCTTTCTAAAAATGTAATTTGCAGCCTGCTATAAACTTGTCGATACTTCTTGTACGGCTGAAACAACATTTCATTCATTTGTTACTTAGAAGTAGAGGCGAAAAAGTGGTAAGTTATTTTAAGGGTTCTTCGCTCAAAAAATTTTCACTGGCTTTTGCATCGATGAGAATCTTGAGCAGATGAGAGCGCAAGAGACAATTCTAAGGATTGTGTCATTATCAATAAGCCATGAGCTTAGACACCGGCCTCAAACGATTGCTGATAGCTTGGAAAATATGTTAAATTTTTTATTCATTGTGTTTTATATCATACGCGCTGCAGCAGGTGTTTTAAAATACATTTTTTGACACTGCTTAATAATTTAAGGATCCACTTTTATAATGATCCACTTGATACTGCACCTACAACGTTCGCTACTGAAAACAAAATTCCTAAGGAACTTGTAACTTTGCTACTTGATATTAAAAAACCGGTCCCATTATGTTTAATCAATGACAATATACTTTTAAACATAGCAAACTTAATACTTGCTTTCTTTGTAGTTTTGGTTTTGTTTTCTAGCCATAATCTAAAGCAAAATTTCGAATTTCTGCGATTTCTTATAGCTGTGCTATTTTTCCAGGACACTAAATGTGCAGTTGAAATTAAGATACATTTGGTACTACAATGAGGTCTAAAAATAGGAAACTAGACCTTCAAGTACACTCTTTTTTAAAAGTACAATTTTATAAGAACGCAAGCCTCAAAATTTGTCAAAACTTAACAAAAATTTATGAACAAGATGAGGCTGAGCGTAATTTGGAGCAATATTTCATCTAGCAGTTTTTTGCAGTTTTTTGCAGTTTTTTGCAGTTTTTTGCAGTTTTTTGCAGTTTTTTGCAATCTACAGTTCCATTTCGGTGAATTTTCAAACTTGTCGCCAAATAAAGGACGTTTTACTCATTTTGCTAGCCAAAGAAGCCTGAGCACCCCCCCCCCCTAGAGCGCAGTAGCAAGCAACTGCACTGCTTATACCCAAATAATTTAAGAGCAAATTACAAACAACGCAGCCTCGGATTTTCTAAATCTCGGACTGGTTCTTATAAAAATAAAAGTGTAGGTTTATGTATGCACCTATGTTATGGGTCTTTCTGGCAGGGCCTTTTTCGATTACCAATTGACACGCTTTATATAAAAGGAACCTAGAAAAACATTTAAAATTGAAAAGTTCTTTAGGGATTTTGTCTTGAGTAGTAGCGGTTCTTTAATCTTTTCTACTTTCTACATGTAGGTTCATTTTAAAGTGGTTCCTTATAAAAAACGAGCATAAAGGTACAGTTGCCTCCTCCAGTGAAAGCAATGCTTTTGATTCCTCCAGTTAAAGCAAATTTTAGGCCCATGATTCCGAATTTGAACCAAAAGATTTCCGTTTTATGTTCTTTTTGAATTTGTTGTGCAGAATTGTCCGAGCAAAATCTTTTCCTTGACCTACCAACAAGCACTCTTGCTTTTGATTTAATTTATAAAGTAGAGTTAACAGAAATTTAATTACAGCTAATAGCTTTTTTCCTATTCCAAAAATTTAAGACTGTATTTCTTAGGTCAAAATATCAAATTTCTGAATCAATTATAGCATCGAACGGCCGTAACGTGTGAGGCATGATAGCAACAAAAGTCATTAATGGTTTTGCCACTGTTTCTACTTACAGAACCTGTCCATTTTCTCCACATCTGCTTTTTTTCAGTGATGGAAAAGCTGTTTTTCTTCTCTTTTTAGAATTTTTTAGAAATAGATAGCTGTAATATGTTTAGGATGATATTACAAGGTTGCAGTAAAGTGAAAAAAGCACGAGTTCCTTTGCGAAAAATTCGCGCCCAACAATGGTAAAAATGTAAAAAGAGACACATTTTTGAAACAATAAGGCTCAACTCCCTCCGTTCCCCTTCCCCAACACTTCACCTATCGGATACCTTTGGATACCACATTCTGGAAAATGTCTCACCTACCTGTTTATCTGCTACTCTAGAGAGTTGTTGAATCTCAACTTTGTTAATATTTAAATGGTGTAATTTAACATGCGTGCGTGCGTGCGTGCGTGCGTGCGTGCGTGCGTGCGTGCGTGCGTGCGTGCGTGTGTGCGTGCGTGCGTGCGTTTTATATAAATACGGGAAACGGTAACATTATGACACCCAGTGCCACTGGTATTGGATCAGAAGCACTTTAAATTTTGTAGATTGTCAGTGATAATGTCATAGAGTTAAGAATTGCACAACACTCCATTTGAGAGCTATTGGGGTTGTTTCGCATCCACGTTCAGTAAAGGTTAACTTTGGAGGGTCGTCTCATATAGTTATGTGATTCCTCACACGAGCTTCTTTTATTTCGTGGCATGGTTTTGTATCTCAGCGTGGCATGATTTGAACTGTAGGTATGTGGTTTTACAATGTAGAAAACGATTGCGGCTTGGTTTATCAATCATTATCAATTAGCAAATCACCTACGACCTGCTGATTGTGATTGTCTGTGCTTCACGTCTTCGCTTCTCGTGTCGTGTTCAGTGATGTAAAACGGAATTATGTCCACCACCTCAACCTCAGTGTCATTTGTCGTTTCCAAATAGCAAGTGAAACGAATCGACCATATACCATTCTTGTTGGGGAGACGAGCAAGAGAAAGTTTTTTAAAAAGTGAGGCAACCCTCCGTCATGGAGTCAAAGAGCATGCGCACAGAACGAAGTTATTATTACGCATGCTCTCTGAATCCAGGACGGAGGGCTGCCTCACTCATTTGAAAATTTTCGCTCGCTCGTCTCCCAAACAAATTCATCTCCATCATGCATTATTGAACAAGGACTTCGAGCTCAATATCGTTAAGCAAACCTGTTTGGGTAATTAAGCATAATATAAGCATATAGACTATATCGCTGAAATATAAGAATGAATGAAGAATAACACATAAGAATGAATAAATAAAAGGCTTAACTTATACGAGGCTTACCATATATCTGTCGTGAAGTTTTTTTAAAAAAAGGAAAGCAGACAACATTATCGAGATGAAATGCCCCATAAAAGTAAACAATTGTGTATCATTTTGAACATAAAAAAATTCAATTCTGTATCATAAATAGTCCATTTGCTGATAAATGAATGTTAATCCCCTCTAGGTTACCTGATCATAACTATAGCAACCTTAAGTAAGTTAGCTTGTTCATTAATTAAGGTGGGAATCAGGCATTGGCCGTTTCTGTATTGGTTCATGCCTGCCTGACTGAATTAATCAAAATTTTACGGTTGGTGATCGGCAAAAGTAAATTTCCAATACACCTGTTCCGCCAATACACCTGTTCCGCAGACGAAGGGATTTCTGCAGAAAACAGCAGTAGGGAGAAAAGGTTTGGGGGGGAAATACAGCATGCTGTGATAAAATGTGACTCGTCGAATTGGCCGTTGCATGCAAAGAGGGCGGCTAGCTAGAGCTCGTGATTAAAATACGATTGCTGCACCTAGGATTGCTGCACCTAGGATTGCTGCCTCACAGCGACCAGGTGTATCACATGCAAATTGGTTGCCAGGTTGCCTACTCGGAAATTAACTCCGGTTAAACCGGGTTCTAACTGACATATATTTTGTCATTACTTAGTCCGTCTAATGAAATCGAGGTTTATAGGGAATTAAGAAATTCTATAGGTGATTCAGACTTCAAAAACAACAAAGGAAGCTACCCTTCTGTCTATTTCCTATTCTGTGTCTGGGCCTTTATTAAATTCAGCATCTTTGGCAAGACGGTCAATCGAAGGCTCAACTCGTTTAGCTAGGGCTTAATGGTGGCATATTTAATTTGTTATAGAGATGGCAATAATAAATGCAAGTGTTTATAATAAATATCTTAGGGCTCAGGTCAAATCCAAGACAGGTACTTGCAACCCTTGACAACGCCCACAATTTCCTACTTCAGCTATACCAAAGCAAATGTTTCTGACTTCAGAATCTAAGTCGTTGGTAAAAAACATTGGAATTGGAATATTCAATGAAAAATCAGATTTATTGCTCACATATCATCTCTTCTCACCTCTTCTCCACCACAACACAGAGCTTTGTTGGTCAAGTTGGATTTCGACTGCAACCCACAAACAATGTCGTTGAAGGAGACGAGGGGGTAGGTTGGAAGAACTTAATGTCAGCAATGCACTAAATTTTTTTCACGATTAAAAGTCTCATGTAGCTTTAGCCAAAACAATGCATGCAACGATTAGCTGGTCAATGTTTGATTAAAGTGGAAAAAACCGCTTTCAATTTCAAATAATGATGTTTCAATTTTGGGTTTTTGAGCAGGAGTTGTCAAAGAGACTTACCTATACCTCGACGAGCCGCTCAGGGACCGCGCATCAGGCTAGATTGTTGCGACATGGACGCTCTTCGAATCATGCGCCCTTTTAAACTCGTTATTCTGGTTTGCCCAGTTTCAAGTAACTCGTTAAAATAACTTGTTTATATCCTATTTGTTGACTTGTTTATGCCTGTTCTGTTGATATTGCTATTACCTAGTACTATCGATATTTGGTTATCGTAAGACTTGTGTACGCTGGTACCACCCCTTTTGCGCTGTTAACTTTACCTCTTTGGTAGTAATTTTTGTGTTAGTATTCTTGTCATGCCGTTATATAGTTAGGATGTTTTCCAAGTAGGCAGTCGATTCTTGTAGCTGAAAGTAGAAGACATGCCGCGCATGTAGACGTTGTTAGAAGCAAAGAAAGACGTAAGACGAAAAAGCCGAATTGCTGTTGTTTTTCTGAGGTCCAAAGTCCTTTGACGTTTCTCTTTTATGTACATAATTATTTGTGAGGCTCGCAGTAGCTTTACAAAATTTTTTGAGGCCACGCCCTCTAGAACGCCGGAAAACGCCCCTTTTATAAAATACTGGTTTATTTCTACTGGGGTTTTATAAACAATCTGGTTCAGGGAAGATATCAATAGTTATAAAGATAGATAAAATTAGATTGGGGATAACAAAACAGCATGAAAAACACATAGAAAATGAACAAAAAGGGTTCCCAGTCAAGAAAAACTGCTACTTCTTAGGAGTATACTATTCAATCTTGTGTTAGACCATAGTTAGAGTGAACTTTCCAAAAAGTTTTCTAACGTATTATCGCAAAAAAAGTGGAGGGGCTATAGCCCCTGCTAGCCCAATGGCTGGGCGGTGCCCGGAGCCGCTCTGTTCCTAACAGAGTCAGAACCTCAAGAAACCGCGAATACGGTATTGTAGACTGATGCAGTGACGAAGAATGAGTGAAAATTAAAACTTTATTCCTGAGACTAATTTATGGTGTCTCTTGCCCACAAGGTACTCCGTCCCTGGTCGAGCGCTGTGCCGACTCGGAGTTTCGTAACGGGGGAGCTCAATAGCTGCACAACCATGATACAGGTAACCAAAAGGGGCAGTGGCGGAAATAATGGGGGTTTCGCTCCAATTCCGTAAAGATCAGCCAAAATTTCTATCGGATTCTTCTGAACAAAAGTTATTTTCAAACGTATTTCTCACTGACGAAAACAAGATAAAATGCATAAAATGAACGTACGACGTGTCAAAAGTGTTATCGGTCTACCTCTTGTATCATCAATCGTCTTAGATGAGATATCAATCTTGATATCAAAAATCATAAATGGATTGTTCTTCTTGCTACTTAATTATGGCGTGGTCAGCAAAGATTTCTGAAGAGTCCCGTCAAAAAATCAGCTATTTTTATCAAAATGTGCAGTTTCTTTGAAATTATACATGGTCCGTGATGTTATTTTGTCGGAAAATATTATACATTCCTGTAAAAAGAGTATGTACTCATTCTTCGTACATAACCAGTTATATATTGCAATTTTGCTTCTATTCAAGGGTGTTTTGAAAAACAGCTTCTGTTGAAGGGCAACCTTTCTTCGGAAGAGCAAAATAATAGAATATTAATAAACATCTGAAAGTAAAGAAGCGGCGCAGAAAGGAACCGTGTTTGCCCAATCACTATGTTTACAGTGTAAATTGCTCATATCGTGTTTCGGGCGTGTCTCGGGCAATTTTATGCCAATGGAGCAACGATATTCGGCCGAAGCCTTCCTTGAACGTTTAGCTTCTGCTACGCCAATGTTTGTTTTAATTATCCAACCTTTATGGTTTAAATTTGCTGTTTTTATCTGGTTTTTCTTTGTCACCCAAGTAAGTCGCACCGGGTCGACCTACCCTGGGTACCAGACTCACTATTTAAAATAATAGAGACTCTCTATTTTATTTCATGTATAGTGAGTCTGGTACCCAGGGTACGGGTCGACCCAGAGGAGACATGCTAGGACAGTGTGTGAGAAGGAAGAACCGCAGTCCGCCGGATTCTGTGAATCTTGCAATGAGTGTTGTTATGAAAGATATACAGGAACAAAGCAATACGACGACGAGAATCCAATGTAACGAGATAAAAATTTTTTCGAAATAAATTAAATTTAAAGAATATACTAATATTTCGCCCCGGCATACAGGGCTTCATCAGATGCTAGGACAGGCGTGGGTAGTCTTTTTGCAGAATGGGATCCTTAAAAGCTTTTCCGTCCCCTCGAAAAATAAGAAAAATTAACGACTAAACGGCTCACTTCGGCAAAACTGGTATGCTTCAAACTTATCGAAATAACAACGGCTATCCGAACATCTTTAGTCAGTCGGTAGCGTGTAAATCACGTTTACACTCTACCGACTGGATAAAGCGACAACTTCAACTCGACTGGACTTGCACTGAAAGAACATACGATTTTAACAACATGAGTGACGCAGAAAAAACCCTAATGACGCAAATTAACGGCAAATGGACTAAAAGCAACTAAAATAGAGATGGCACGATGGCAAACAAAATGACTGATGCAAACATCGAAAGACATTTTCATTAACAATAACGAACCACAAACACGATGCACGACAGACAAAACCGAGGGGCGATTCACTCTTGCAAATAGCGTACGAGATTTTGCCTAAAACAAAAGGATTTGCGGGGATTTTCAGACAAAACAATAAGATTTTCACGAAAGGTGTACGAGATTTTCTTAGAGTGATTTGCCTCTCGGACAAAACTAGTTGTATAACAGGTTGATGAAAACATCCGAATCTGGAATGGAAGTTTCTTGGAATTTTGTAGACGTTTAAATCATTTTTTGCTTTTGTTTTTGTGTCTCAGGCTTCAATTGTCGCGAACCAGTAGATCCCTATAGTCTCTTTAAATTATTACTTCAAAAGTTACAGAGGCTCACTTTTATTTGCCCGATTTTACAACAGTAAATAATTTTTTTTGGAGGACAGTGTCCTCGGAACAAAATTCGTATTGGGAGGGGGGCTGCCCGTTGTATTGCCATGAGCTTGCTCTTAATTTGCCCTTAAACATGTAAGTTTTTTACTTACATGTTGTAAGCGAGACGGGTTTTACTCCATCTAATTGAGCACCCCTTGGCCCCATACGAGTATCCCTATCGCCAAAACCTCCAACTTTCTATCATTCTGGCGGAAATGATACAATATATATTCCTGTTTATTGTCTACAGAGAGTAAT
>NW_027018682.1:2806882-2837882 GCF_013076305.1 Rhopilema esculentum | reverse complement strand
GTTAGAGTGAACTTTCCAAAAAGTTTTCTAACGTATTATCGCAAAAAAAGTGGAGGGGCTATAGCCCCTGCTAGCCCAATGGCTGGGCGGTGCCCGGAGCCGCTCTGTTCCTAACAGAGTCAGAACCTCAAGAAACCGCGAATACGGTATTGTAGACTGATGCAGTGACGAAGAATGAGTGAAAATTAAAACTTTATTCCTGAGACTAATTTATGGTGACTCTTGCCCACAAGGTACTCCGTCCCTGGTCGAGCGCTGTGCCGACTCGGAGTTTCGTAACGGGGGAGCTCAATAGCTGCACAACCATGATACAGGTAACCAAAAGGGGCAGTGGCGGAAATAATGGGGGTTTCGCTCCAATTCCGTAAAGATCAGCCAAAATTTCTATCGGATTCTTCTGAACAAAAGTTATTTTCAAACGTATTTCTCACTGACGAAAACAAGATAAAATGCATAAAATGAACGTACGACGTGTCAAAAGTGTTATCGGTCTACCTCTTGTATCATCAAATTTTCTTAGATGAGATATCAATCTTGATATCAAAAATCATAAATGGATTGTTCTTCTTGCTACTTAATTATGGCGTGGTCAGCAAAGATTTCTGAAGAGTCCCGTCAAAAAATCAGCTATTTTTATCAAAATGTGCAGTTTCTTTGAAATTATACATGGTCCGTGATGTTATATTGTCGGAAAATATTATACATTCCTGTAAAAAGAGTATGTACTCATTCTTCGTACATAACCAGTTATATATTGCAATTTTGCTTCTATTCAAGGGTGTTTTGAAAAACAGCTTCTGTTGAAGGGCAACCTTTCTTCGGAAGAGCAAAATAATAGAATATTAATAAACATCTGAAAGTAAAGAAGCGGCGCAGAAAGGAACCGTGTTTGCCCAATCACTATGTTTACAGTGTAAATTGCTCATATCGTGTTTCGGGCGTGTCTCGGGCAATTTTATGCCAATGGAGCAACGATATTCGGCCGAAGCCTTCCTTGAACGTTTAGCTTCTGCTACGCCAATGTTTGTTTTAATTATCCAACCTTTATGGTTTAAATTTGCTGTTTTTATCTGGTTTTTCTTTGTCACCCAAATAAGTCGCACCGGGTCGACCTACCCTGGGTACCAGACTCACTATTTAAAATAATAGAGACTCTCTATTTTATTTCATGTATAGTGAGTCTGGTACCCAGGGTACGGGTCGACCCAGAGGAGACATGCTAGGACAGTGTGTGAGAAGGAAGAACCGCAGGATAGGCTGTCCGCCGGATTCTGTGAATCTTGCAATGAGTGTTGTTATGAAAGATATACAGGAACAAAGCAATACGACGACGAGAATCCAATGTAACGAGAAAAAATTTTTAACAACGGCTATCTGAACATCTCAAATCACGTCTACACTCTACCGACTGAATTAAACGACAACTTCAACTCGACTGGACTTGCACTGAAAGAATTAACGGCAAATGGACTAATAACAACTAAAATAGAGATGGCACGATGGCAAACAAAATGACTGACGCAAACATCGAAAGACACTCTCATTAACAATAACGAACCACAAACACGAAGCATGACAGACAAAACTAGTTGTATAACAGGTTGATGAAAACATCCGAATCTGGAATGGAAGTTTCTTGGAATTTTGTAGACGTTTAAATCATTTTTTGCTTTTGTTTTTGTGTCTCAGGCTTCAATTGTCGCGAACCAGTAGATCCCTATAGTCTCTTTAAATTATTACTTCAAAAGTTACAGAGGCTCACTTTTATTTGCCCGATTTTACAACAGTAAATAATTTTTTTTGGAGGACAGTGTCCTCGGAACAAAATTCGTATTGGGAGGGGGGCTGCCCGTTGTATTGCCATGAGCTTGTTCTTAATTTGCTCTTAAACATGTAAGTTTTTTACTTACATGTTGTAAGCGAGACGGGTTTTACTCCGTCTAATTGAGCCCCCCTTGGCCCCATACGAGTTTCCCTATCGCCAAAACCTCCAACTTTCTATCATTCTGGCGGAAATGATACAATATATATTCCTGTTTATTGTCTACAGAGAGTAATGCTGCGGCCTGTCGCCCAAGGCGTTAAATAAAAAATCTGGCTATTCAATTGCCTCACGTGGGCAACAATGAACAGTGCAGGTTGACCAGTTTCCTCTCAAATTTCTTTTAGATAACAACTTGAAATTTTGCGGCAGATGTCACTTCAGTTCATCCGATTTCAAACCATATGCCATTCTCCAAGTCTCAGCTACATTTTCACAGGCCTATAGAAGGCTTTAGCATCCGAATTGCGAATAAGTATTCCTGGAACTTCGAAGTTGAGCAGTTAGGCGGTCGGGCAAGCCAAGTTAGATATGTCTAAAGAAAATGATGTCAAAGCGACGACATTTTATTCAAGAGAAGAGGTAAAGAAACACAACAAGGATGGTGACATTTGGCTGATAATAGATTGTGTTGTTTACGATGTTTCAAAATGGATTCACAAGCACCCAGGTAACTGTATTTCGTCAACTTTAGGCACCCCGATATTCTCCATGCATTTGATTTAAAAACTTTTGTCTCGAATAATTTTTTTATTGTTCGAATATACGGTGAAAAGATTTCTCATTTGGAAAAAAATTAGGCCTTTAATTTCAATGCTAATATCGTGGGTTTGTTGGTTTCAGGTGGAGAAAAAGTCATCAAAAGTTTGGCTGGGAAAGACTGCAGTGAAGTTTTTAGGACATTTCATAACCCGAAACTGAACCGTCTCTTGTTACCGGCATTTCGGATTGGGAAGACATTTGAATTGAAAGATACTGATGAAATCGAAAAAAGTGCAATAACTAAAGATTTTGAGAGCCTCAGAAAGACTTTAGAAGAGGAAGGTGCTTTTAAACCAGATTGTAAGTCCGAAATTTCACAATCGATCAATTTTTTTATTTCGAGCACTTCCTGTCGGTTTTCTAAAGACCCGCCTAACTTTTTATACCTACAGTGAAAACTTTAACCCGAAATTGATTCAAAATATCAAGTCAACTAAAGTCGTTGCTTTCACTCAAAGGATCTTCTCTTTTATTTTCTACAGTTTGAATTATTGAAGGTTATTTTAATTGTTGTAGCACCATCACAATAGACCTCAGGCCAGGCCGCAATTAAAGTTTTTTGAGATTTTTTTCGAAATCCCCCGAAAAGGGCGATTCTTGCAAAAATAGGCCTAGGAAAAGGCAACTTCAAAAAAATATGATTTTGAATTTCTACAATTATTTACGTTTACTTACATCTGCAGCCAACTTTATCGTCCTCATTACATAATTTTATCTGCATTCTTCTTCTCATAACCACTTATGTAAGATGCAAATGGTGAACGAGGGTTGGGGGGAGGGGGAGTCGGTCTGCGGTAGAGAGGATGAGGAACGCCTATTTTCTTATATCAATTAGACAAAAACTTTGTGTTCAAAGAAGCAATATAACTGGTTAGAGATACCACTAGGGTCACAGGCACTGTCTCCTCTGCTTTGGGGGGGGGGGAGAGGGGGCATCAATCTGACAATTCCCCCTTCAAGCTCCATACCTCTTTCAATTTTTGTAAAGTCTCCTTTTAAAAATTGAAATGTTATTCAGATTTATTGGAAAGGTAGAAGAAGCTTAGCAAATTTTTAGGTTAGTTGGTCTGGGGGGACTTTAGAGGGACTAGTCTGCAGCTTCTGCAAAGACATGAATTGTAACATAACAGCCATGACTCATCTGCCAGTGTATCTATAAAAAGTCTAAATTGCCCTCCTGTAGCAGATGTGATTATAATCCAAACAGCAGTGACACAGCTTGATCTTTCAGACTAGGGGGTAGAGGGTCATGAGTTGTAAAATCTACTGACAAAGACATATGTAGAACAATTGATGTGCTATTTCACCTACTGATAGGAAATATTACAGAAAAACCAGGGATTTATTGCACAAACTGATAATTTACCAATAAACTCATGAAGAATTAGGAGTGACACCCCCCTACAACCCTCATTTGCTATGCCCTGCCAAACAGCATAAATATTTAACAAATCTCTATTTTCCTTGCTTCAGGTTACTTTTCAAAAATATTTACAAAAAATTTATGCACAGTATAAAATTTTTCTAGAAATAGTGCAAATGAGCTAAAACTTCTATTACTTTCTGAGATTTTTATGAATGGCTTGAAAAGCAATCTCTGTGGGCTTTCTGGGTTATCTGACTAAGAAATTAAAATGAAATAAAATACAGCACACAAGTGCTGCAAACAATGCCAGTTTCTATCACTAGTGTTATTTGCTTATGTATTAATACATAATTTGATGAAAGTAAACATTTGTCAGTTTTACATCTCATCATCTTCCAGTCCTAATTTAAGTAACTTTACTCTTTCTACTGTTTCTAATCTTGCATTTTATCTTACAGATTGGTTTTACTTCAAAACTGGAACCTTCATTGCATCCATTCTTCTCATGTCAGTTGGACTGGCTGTGTACTCAAATGGTTTTCTAGCAACAAGTGCAGCTGCACTATTGATGGGGTTCTTCTGGCAGCAAATGGCTTTTGTTGGCCATGACATTGGTCATCACTCAGTTACACAAGGTACAAAGACCGATGATATCCTTGGCTGTGTCATGGGAAATCTTCTCACTGGTATAAGTGTAGCTTGGTGGAGAGATAACCACAATTATCACCATGTTGTCACCAATTCCTTCAACTATGATCCTGATGTACAGCACTTGCCAGTGTTTGCGGTTTCAAAAAAGTTTTTCCAGTCTTTCTATTCAGAGTATTATAAAAAAGAGTTCAAGATGGATAGTGTAGCAAGGACACTGGTTCCCTATCAGCATTTTCTGTTCTACCCAGTCATGGCTATTGCAAGGTTCAACTTATATGCTCAAAGCTTTATATTTATATTAAGCTCAAAAAATGTCAAGAGACGATTTGAAGAAATTTTACTCCTGTCATGCTTTTGGATGTGGTTTATCACACTGTGCTTGCAACTCCCTACATGGCAAGATTGTCTGTTATTCTTCTTTTTATCCCATGGAATTGCAGGTATGTACCACATTGCTAATACTTTCTAAAAAACCCAGGGTCTGGCCAAAAGGGGGGAGGCAAGGAGGCCATAGCCCCTCTACTTTTTTGCTGAAAAAGACTCAAATCAGTTTAAAGTATTCATATAGATAAGATTTCAACAAATACAATGGACTAAAGTCCATAAGTATGCAAAATGATTGCTACAGTTAGGTCTAGAGGGGGAGAGGAAACTTTTGTTACATTACTAGCTCCTCCAGTTTAAGATCAGTGGTGTGGAGCCCTGAAACCTGAAGGGTGATTTGTATAGTCAAAGAGTCCAGGATGATCTGTATAGAAACTACAAACCTTCTAGAGAGAGACATTTTCTTGAAAAGAATGCAATTGCCACAAGTTTGAAAAGCAAGATTGCACTTTTTTCCATGCATATTTTTCCTTTACTTTTCCTATTTAAAATGGACTGATCCCCCTTCCCGCTTAAACAATATTGGAAAGGAAGATGAAAATTTCACTAAACATCTGATTCATTGCTTCCATTCCCACCGTCATTGGTCATAATTTTCTAGTTGGAATTCAAAATTGTAAAGGGTGTAGGGGAATCCAAAAAGTGTTGGAGCAACCTCAGTAGAAAAGATGATAAGTTCGCAAAGGAGGATGATACCACACAAATAATACTGACATTCTTGATGATGATGATAGATTATTTGATCTTTCAATATTTCTAAAATTTCTGTTTTAAAGTACTTACCTTTTGAAAACAATGCACAGACTGTTTCAAAGAAATTGCAATGAATAGAAATCTCTTGGATGATCCATTTTGGAAGAGATTGTGAAGACTCCATAATCCCCAGATAATCTTCCAGCATGAAGCTTTTCAGACTTTGGATCCTGTGGTTGAGAACCAATAAAATCTTTTTGCAGTTTTGCAACCTTGCTTTATTGTGTACTGGAAATTCAGAGGGTGGTTAGCCCTGTGTAGTCATTGATTCTGAGCTTTTTGCGTTTAAGATTAGGCACATAAATGTTTACTTTTTTATTTGTGGTTCTGACCCCTGTGTCACTCTAGACTTTATGCTCATGCTGTAAGAAATGGATTCCATTGTCAAAAAAACTAACTCAGACAGTGTTCTATTATGTACACATGCCACAGGGCTGGGGAGGTGGGGTCAAACTTTCTTTTCTTTGCCAGCACCTCCAGTCTCGGATCAGTGGTGAAGGCTCTGTAATGTCAATCTAGACCAGAATCTAGGACTATGAAGAACATTCTACCTTGTATGGCAAACAGTTTTTGTTGCTTGGTTGAAAAGTATTTATTTTATCTTACATGAGACAGGTTCCTTTCAATAAAATGCAATTGATCCAGCATGTATTATATTTTGGTTACACAAAAAGATCTTCAAACAAATCATTATTTTGGCAGCTGGGTCTGTTGCATTGATGAACTAAGGTAAATTGGACAGGTGTTTTTTGTAAAAATAGGATGATGGATTGCTTTAAGTTGAAAGAAGTGAATAATTAACCCAATCATCACTTTCAGACATAATAATCTTCTAAAAGAATTGTCAACACTCATTGCAATTTGTTGGGATGTTTGAAGTGTGATGTTAGAAAGCAGAGAAAAATGAGGTATCCTTGAACCAGAAAGATATTTGTGCATCCATCCCATAACCAGCATTGCACATTTTTATCTCTGCACATGCTGCCTGTTGATTGCTTAGATGGTTGTTCAACAGTCAAAGACTTGCAGTTGTTTTCCTCTTGTTTGAGAGGAAAGTTGGAGTTAGCATAGACATCTGTTTATGCTATATCCAATTTAATCCAAAAAAGTGAGCTTAGAGTTGATCCTTGAGGGATGGGTTACTTTAGACTATGATTTGGCTTCAACCCAGACAGTGGCGGATTTAAGGGGAGCAGCTAGGGGCAGTTGCCCCTCCCTCAACGAGTTGAAGCAAGTCTGGCGCCCCTTTTGAAGAATGGGAATCAGGGGAAAAGTTTTTGAGACCGATAGGTTAATTTGTTTCAAGGATAACCTCAAAGTTATGTTGTTTATTTCGAAAAATAAAATTGTTGTATACAGCAAACTCTCGTCATCAATTTTTGAAAATTTGTTAGCGCCCCTACTACCAACTGCCCCTCCTTCAAATTTGCTCTGGATCCGCCCCTGAACCCAGACTCGTATTCTTTGTTTTGTTGTAATAAATTTAAGTACAAATTTCTGTGGCGAATACAAATTGGTTTGCCCTGAATGATAACAGTTGCTATCCATGTTCCTTTGTTTTCACTTTTGATAAGAGGATATCCCATGGAAATCTCCCAATGTTTCAGCTTTCTGGAAATTCTGCTTTACTAAGGAATTTTTCCTTTGAATTAACTTTTTTTCTTCGAGGAGATTTGAATCGGTCGAGAATCCGATAAACTTCAGTAATTTGACTATGTGATAATTTTAATCTTATCACTGCTTTAAAGGCTCTGACGCAAGTTGGAAAATAAGAGCGGGGCCAAATTGATGACTCAAAACTAAAGATTTGCAAAAAGCTCTTTTGTTTTTTAAAAAGGGTGGTGAGGCATGGCCCCTTGCCCCTCGTAATAAGGAGTCCTGTGCTTAAGCCAACTTTTATTACTTTGGTAATTCGAAAGAATTTCGGTTTCGGTTTAGATGCCAAGCTATCGAGTTTTGAGTGCATTTCTAGGTTAGATGTAGCAAGCAACCCAAGTAGGGTGGTAGAACAAAAGATGGCTATTGAGAGGGCTTGAGTTTATGGTCAAAATAAGATTTTGTCGCTGTTCAGTGCTCACTCAACTGCTCACATCATATTTGTAAATCATCTGTTAAGCTAACATCTAGGCTGTCATATTTGGCTATTTCAGTAACTCAGATTTTTCTGATTGTTGAAATCTACGTTTTATAGCGATGCAAAACCCTTGCTAAGAATGGCTTCTACCAGAAGTCTATACTGGAAGTTGGGAAAATAGATTGGAATAAAAGGCTTCATCAGACGACTTTCATATGTTTAAAAGATGCTGTAAACCACATTTAGTTTAATCAATACCCAGAAAAAATGCGACTCGTACCTCCAAAGACTAAGGCCATGGTTTCATGTAAGCCGCGTCGCCCTGGCCATTTATCCCTCCCCCCTACTGTTCTGAAATTTTTTCCTCAAACATCAAGCTGGAATTTTCTTTAAAATTTCGCATAGTACTGAAATTTTTATTTTTCTCGCACACTTCACCAAAACCGTCGGAAATGGGCATCCTCGAACCAAAACGACGCCATATTGTTATTGCATTTATGGCAGGTGCTGTCCTACTAAAGAATAAACTCTTTGCTGGCCCAGTATTAACTTCCAATACACGCTTTCCTATAAGAACAACCCTTATAAGAAACATCAGGCTGAGATTTGCCCAAAAAATAAGAACAATATAAGAAACAAAGCGGGTTGAAATTCAACACAACTCAAGAAGCAAAATACCAGCAAAAATTGAAAATAAAGGAATAGCAACAAAAAAACAGACAGGGTAAAGCAGATTAGCATTGAGGCAATAGTTACAATAACATCCTTACCAAAATTTAGGCCGTTGTATCAAGTCTTTTTCCTATGTTGAAGATAAAACTACAGATACAAGTACAATATCCTAGATATCTGAGGCTTAATTACTTTATCATGCACATTTTTATCCGGGCACTACTATACCAAGGAAACTCGATTACAAAATTGAGGAAAAAAACTAGAAACACGTGTAGCTGAAATAACAAATCGAAGCGATAATTTTCAAGCATTTTAGATCCCGTTTTAACGAGGCCAGAGTCAATCAGGCTCAGATACAAGGGTGAGGCCACCAATAGGATTTTCTCACAAGGAATCCACAGAGGACAATATTTCAATACAGAAATTACCAGATGCTAAAATTGTAGAAATTGTATTTTGATAACTTTAGCAAAGATACAGCCTCTCATTAAAGATATATCCTTAATAACGATGCTCCTATATTCTTATTTTTCATAGTACCTCCATTTCAGCTATTTTTAATTTTTTCGTAACTTTCAGGCTCGTTTTCTTATGTGTTTATTCTTATAAAAAAGATTGAGTTTGCAAACTTTGGTGTGGACCTTGCTAACCCCATTTAGTGTACCTGGGGCGTGGTTTAGCTCGTCGTTTTTTCAGCAAAAGTAAGTGCCATGAAGCAATGGTGGTACTGGTCAATTCAGGTTTGTTACGTTGAATAAGCAAAAGAAAACCAAATTAGGTATATAATGTGTATCACATGTAGAAAACTGATGACTCCTGACAAAATCAAAATTAAACCCAAATTTTGTGATAGGCAATAGACCAAGGGTGTTACACCTCATCACCCCCTCCTTAACTGCGGCCCTGATAGCAATCTCTTATTTTGAAGTATTTTTGGGATGATAAGGGTAAAGGAAAGCGATATTTGCGAATACAATTCAATAGTTCTCTGATGTGCACTTCATTTTCTTTTCATTCAAGGAATAATTCACGTGCAGATTTGCCTCAGCCACTTTTCCATGCCTGTGTTTGATGGACTGCCACAAGAAAGTCGTGATAAAGATGGTTACGTCATTTCACAGTTCGAAGCCACTACAAACATTAAATGTTCACCGATGTTTGATTTCCTCCATGGCGGCTTACAGTTTCAAACCGAACACCATCTGTTCCCCCGCGTCACAAGGAGCCACCTTCGAAGACTTCAAGAGAGGGTAAAGCCATTGTGCAAAAAGCATGACATTCCTTACCATGAAATGACTTTCATCGAAGCAAATATCTCAGTTATGAAGACACTTAAAGCAACGGCGAAAGAAGCGACTTGTTTTTCTTCATTCTTCAAAGAAGGAGTCAACGCGATGGGGTAACAAGCAAGCTTCATTATAGACTCTTTTTTGCTTTGTTTTTATTTTTTGCATCAAGCTGTTAGAAACTTCACAGAGCGTTGTGTCACAGTTATTGAACAGTTATTTAGTGTTTATGCACTCAAAATTTTGGAATTACTTTTTGAGAATTATCGTAACTTTCTGTTTGCCTGTGGGCAAAATACGTTGAAGGCAAAAGCTTTTCATATGCTCGAGCTCCTAGTCATACCATTTCGTGAGTTAAATGTGGTACCCTGTTTGTCAAATTGATTTATTGATTCGTATATTTTGATTGATTGATTTGGATTTATGATTGAATGATTTGATGTTGCCATTGAATGATTCGTATCGATTATTGACATCATAATTAAATTTGTTTGCTTTAACAGCATTTGCCCATTAACGTTACAGCTAGTAGTTGGGATGTGTTGGTTGTGTGGGAAGGAACCCCTATTTTCAAAACATGTCCATTTTTATCGTTTAAATGGGCCCCATCTTGAATAAAATAACAAACTCCCACCCACACCTGTTTAGAAGAGCTCGTAATTGCCTATATTTCTAGGAAAACGAACAAGAAATATCTTCTAATGATTTGATCCCTCCCCCCTCTTGCAGCAAAAACACATAAGCATTGAACGCAATACTAATTACTAACCCTGTTTGACTTCACCGAGGATGATTTGCGCATTATAATTCTTTCGCTTGTTTATCTCTATTTGACTTGTTTTAGATATTTGAATGTCTTATTTGCATCTAATGCCCAATCAAAAACTTTTTAATTAAAATTTTAGCGATTTATTCAAATTGGAATGCATTGCTAATATATTATATGCGTATAAACTGATTTTGTCAATAATTCATTAGGAAGCGGCTAAACATGGCCTTGAAGCCATTTTAGGTGTGATGGAGACCGGAATTCTGAATGATATACAATACGTACGATATACAATACATAAGGCGGAGATAAAAATTATGTGTTTATATAAAAAGGGAGCAGAGATCAAATTTCTGTTGTTGAAATGAACATTTTTTGGCAAAATGAAACATAAAAGGACATTTAGACAAGAATATAGGTAATTTCAATATTAAGCCATTGGTAGCAATTTCGAGAGTTGTTTGCAAGGAATGTGCCTGCTTCTTTTTCGACTCTTTTTGAGATAACTGACCTACTTGCAAAACGAGTCGTGGTTTCTATTGGTTTCATATTGGATTCGAGGTCTCTTCTGCATTTTTAGCACGCTCTATAACAGTATCAGCCATTATCACCAGTCAAAATTATGTTGCTAGTTCTCGTTTTGTTTTCTTGAAGTTTGAGTATTTTAGTGTCTTAAAGGCTGTCATATTTATTCTTATCGTATTCATAGTACAAGTGATGTTTATGGTATGACACAAATTATCCAGTTACACTTAAGATATCTTATTATAAACTAAAATCTTGGCAAAAAATGCTGAGACACTTGCCAAAAAAGAAGCTACTTACGAATCACCCACCCCCTTTCCCCCTAATCAATGTTGTGATTGGGTTGGTAACTAACTGTAATCCCCACTTATTCTGTAACTATCCTAAACAACATTGACCACGGGGGGAGGGGGGTTTAGGTCACCAGCGCACATTATATGAAGAGATAGCACGCGAATTCCCTTTTCGTTCGTATGTCTCAGCTATTTTTTTCCAAGATTGTAGTTCTGAATTCTTAATTTGCAAAGAATATATCCTTAAGGAATATATTGTAATTCTGTTTGACGTAGAGATACTGCACAAGAACTTGACACCCCACCTCTCCCTCTTTCAATTTGTAACAAAAAGGTATTTGGAGCTCTGACTATTTTCGCACATGGAATATATCTATATAAGGCACGAGGGTCAATTAAATGTCCCTTTTGGTAATAACGAATAGAATGACCGTCCCTTTTCTAGTCAGTGTCAAAGAATCGCCAAGCGACAACGTCCAAAGTTGGGAATCTCAACCTTGTTAGATATCCACCATCGTTTTCCAGAGGGCCTTGATTCTGAAAAAGATTTTTCACAAATCTCGATTTTGCTGTACCCAAGAAACGCAATTTACTTTCAATCTTCCATCTCTAGCCACTTTCTCAGTTTACCACCCTTGTTCTTGTGCATGTCTCGTTAAAATTGCTGAATGAATTTACCAGAAAGTTTATATAGTTAAAATATTGACAAGACGCCAATTTAGAGTCTTTTTCTTTGTTTCAACTACTTTAATAATGTTTAAAAAATGAAAACTTCTCTTATTAAGAAACATGGAACAAGAAACACGAGTTCAAATACCCTATACACTAGGAAACATCTAAGAAATAATGCCAGGGGGAAAAAAGCAACAAGTGTGGCCAGTTTCATGAAGCGAAAAGCAGAGAGCGTGGATTGCTTCTTTGGCATATTTTTCTGCTAATTGTAAAACAACAAATATTTAAAGTAAAATAAAGTTTACCTGTATTTCAAGTTGAAGGAACGTTTAAAAAAACCAAGCCAATGAGAAAAGGAAAGTACATAAATTCTAACTTTTGAAACGGGACACGCAATGTAGTGTCTTCGTTGTATGCTTAGAGGGAGGGTGAGTGTAGAAGGGGGGAGGGATACTGCTAGTCATTAGTCAGGCGATAAAGGGCCCCGTTAGTCACTAGTTGAATTTTTTACTCCAGTTCGTAAAAATTCTTTTTAGTAAAAGACTGCTGGTTTTAGCATTGTTTCATAGTTTCATATACAAAAACCAAAATTGTTATGAGAAAAAAGGACTATCATTCAAGAGAGAAAACATAGGGAATACGCACAAATTACGTAATAAAAAATTTGAAAATTTTTAAAAAACTCTTCCCGTAAATTATCAGTTAATAAACAGTAGCAATAGGCCATGTTAATGACCCCCTCCCTAACCCCAGTTTTCCCAGAAGTCGATTTTCTAATTTCTTGAAATCCGTTGAAAAACCTTGGGAGGGGGGGGATATGCTTGTCCAAAAATTTCAAAATAGATAAGAAATATTGAAAAAGGGATTTTCCAAGAGTCTGATGGGCGTGGCTGAAGCAAATTGATGGTTGGCTTTCTCCTGCTCTTAGTTGATTTTTGGAAAAAACAAAAGCTCATGGTAAAAATGATTCTCTCTAATCTCAAGCGCACGCAGTCATAAAAGTCTGAATATGTGAACACTTTTTTGGCGGTAAAGAGCTTGAAAATGGCTTTGAAAAAAGCAAGCATTTTAAAATATATTGGTTCCAAGCTTTCTCGCCTGATACTTTTTAGAGCATAAAACGTTAGAATAAGTGTCTTGAAATAGGTCGTCAGAATAGAATAAAGAATTGGGTCTTCAAATATCACGAAAAAATTAACATGGGGGGGGGGGGCTGTTTAATTCCAACCTAAGTGAAAGATTGAATTGCCTGCAAAATTTTCCGCATTTATTGCAGCTCGAAAGGCTCATTCATAATCAAGTGCCACGACTTATAGAAACTTTTTTGTTACCGATTTTTTCCAAATGAACAAATATCCCTTGCGTAACGACATCTTCAATATTCCTCGGAATGTTCTATCTAAAGGTTTCTAAACGTCATAAAAAGTGCCTAAAGCTATTCGGTGCTGTTATAGATTAAGATCTCTGTAGCCATTGGAAACAATTTAATGAGCGAGAGGCCACAAAGAAAAACATGAATGATTTTTGACGTAATATTCTGCTGTTAGATTAAAACAGGCTCTTATCTTGATTACATATGTAGTTTGTTCCGATCATGTCGCAAGGAGGCCAATTTGAAACATAACATTCTTAAATAGATCATAGCAATATAAAAACTAATCATTTTTACTTATAAAAAAGAGCACCGGAGAGGGATTTAAGTTTTCATTCAGGATCAACACAGCTTTTAATAGGATCAAACCAAAAGCCTTAATCTTAATCTTAAAACACTGGAAAGTAAAATTGGCTAGCGTCACCAGCAAGAATCTTGTTTTTTACTTTCTTTGATTGATACCATTTTCGGGTGAACACACCTATAAAACAGCCGCTCAAACTGCCTCGAGGGGTATTGCTTTTATAAATCTCTCAATAATTGACTGTCAGGTGAAGTGCCAACAATCTCACCCTAGCAAATCCTGTGAGAGCTGTCAGTTGATGGATGAGGGGTCTCTTTGACTAGGTAATTAGGTCTTTGGATATGTAAATATAGCCCCCCCCCCCATCCTTTGCAACTTCTAGATCCGCTTCTTCTTCAAAAGCACTCAGAAAAGCATTCACCCAAACGAGGTTGGCTATCAATCACATGACCAGAGGCAATGGTACACTGAGATGACACAAAAAAGCATTGCCAGTTTTCCTTCACAAATGCCTTATGTAAATATACTTCACTTACATCCTCGTTATAATAAACTGTATTTAAGCCTATGTTAAAGATTGGGAGCAATAAACAGGTACAAAGGTGCCCTATAGAAGAGCAGATGTCTTCACATTTGGTTAATTGACTGTTTCCAGTGTCCAGTTAACTCTTACCATTAAGCTCTTCAAGTGAACTATACATTTATCGCTTGGGACAGGGTTACCCTCCAACTCCCGTTTATTTTCAGCCTCTGTGAGTCTACGCTCAATAGCCCTTTTGTTAAATAACGCTATGAAAAGTTCCATGCACAGGTTTCTCTGTCTGTGTTTCAAGTAAGGGGTACCCATAGCAGAAATATGTAGACCCAAAGGATAATGGCCATTTCAAGAGGCTCCCTTCCGTGTACTGCTACCATTTTCCACGTTTACTCCAGTCCTTCGGTTGCCAGTGAAGACATTTAGGGTCGATACGGATTCTCCGCTTTTTCATGGCAGTAACCTGGGCGTCAAGCACCTCTTTAGAAATGCAGATTATGTATTGTCCTTTATAGTACTGAAGCAAGTTTAAATGCTGCAGGGTTGAAATCACATCATCTTTTCTGATGCTCGTCATTTCACAGATTTCTCTGTAAAACAAAGGTAGTAGCTGCATAGCTATGTGTTGAGAATAGTATAAAGTACATTGAAAAATTGAAATGAATGCTAAATTGAGAACCACTGGCTGGTACCGCAAATCCTCGACTTGGAGGCTTATTTACTTTGGATACTTTTGGATGGGGGGTTATCCGAGGGGGTCTTATATGAGGGGGGTTAAAATCATAGAAGCCATTAAGAAAACATAATTAAAAGACCTTGTATATTTTAGTAGGAATTTCTTTGGTTAATTATTACCAAAAGTATGAACTTGTGCGGTAATTCAATAAAACTCCAAAGGCAACCTCAGATGGCAACAATCAACAAATCAAGGGGGCAAATTCGAGGATATACGGTAGGAGTGAGGGCTTACTCGAAGGGGGCGTATTAACGATTTGTAGATCCAGAGTGGGGGCATATTCGAGAGGGTACTTTTTCAAAAGCGGGCCAATTCGAGGATTAACGGTATGTTTATATAAATGTCCATGGCTAATGAACTTTGCGAACATACGCGTTTCATAAAGTCATTTGTAAGTTTGAATGAAAAGTATTAATTCATCAAAATATTAGTTCATTGACGGTTCAATAATTTTCATAGACGAATCTTTGATTACTTTAACATATCTTCCTAAATGCTCTGCCCAATTATCAATTCTAAAATGAACGAATGTCTTGCGATGGACGATAGCTTAAGAGAAAACTTAAAACTCAAGTCTTCATATTCACAAATCACAAATCAGAACAGATCAGGAAGTCAACGATGCTACTAAGAACAACGCAAAACAGTTATTTAATGGTTTCAACAGCAATTGATAGTATGAACTTGTGGAAAAATGAATTTGAAATTAGAATAATATTTAGACCACCGGAGCCTCAAATTATCCAGAAGGAACATTTATCAAGTTCCTATAAAAATTCGCGTAATGCGGTAAAGAAAGGCAATTCAGTAGAGTCAAAATGTCTTACGTGATGGTAATGTTTGGCGTGTTTCCGTCTTCAGACTTAAGCTGCAGTAAAATTTCAATGATCGTTTGAGACCAGTAGCTTCGGTACGATAACAACCCCAGATCAGAAAGGGGTTTCTCTGGATGTCCAGTCTTTCCTTCAAACTTAGACAGCTCATAGCCTGAAGAGAAATTGTATATAACAACTTAATAACCACTGCTTAGTTTAAAATTGATATCAAATATGCAAAATTCTAGAGAAACAATAAATAAAGAATTTGAGGGTACTCAATTCATGGACCTCTATCTCACCATCGTCACCCTGTGCAAAATACAACTTTAAAAATATGTAAAAAGTGTACGGATGTGCAAAGCAAAAAATATCAATTTACCAACCGGGGGATAACGTTTGAAAAAGAATCACAAAACAGGTAAAATCCAATAACCTGAAGCACAAAAAAGCATCCCGAAGCTTATTTTATGCAAGCTAACTAACCAACACCCCTTAAAACCCTTGGTCCCAGGATACTCGGAGATTGGCAAACCGCCCACTTTCAACTCGCATAAAATGACTTATGGAAAGATAGACGATTAGCCCTCTCAGACTACACTTCATCGTATTCTAAACTTTTAGTCAAGGCTAAATCTACTACAATTCATATTCACTCCATTCGGCTGCTAGCACTAGAAGTTTACAAAACTCTGCACAACTTGAATCCAGTCTTTATGAAAGATTACTTTCTCTCAAAACCCAATAGCTACAATCTTTGAAAAATGGATACTCTATCTGTTCCAAAGGTTAAAACGACAAAAGTTATGGTATAAAATCTATTAGCTTTTTGGGTCCAAAGATTTGGAATTCTCTTCCAAATGAAATAACATCTTCCAAAAATGCAAGTCAATTCAAAGTACTTATAAAAGATTGCGCCTGTAACGCTTGCAGTCAATGACTTCCATAATGCAATCTCTTAAATTGCTTCATGTTAGTGTTTATTAGCGTTCACACAATTGTCAAACTAACAGTTAAAAAGGTATTATTACTATTATTATTATTATTATTATTGTTGTTTTTATTAAAAACTTTCATCAATTCAGCTCATTACTTATTTTCTGATCACCAAATAGAATATCCTCTGTCCAACCCACATTCTATTCCTACACCCGTTCAAAAGTTTCTGAAGAATTTTCAACCCCCATTTCATATTAGCCTTCACCATTTTCATGGAGTTCTTCAAGAGATTTGATGCTCAAGCTGAACAACTCCCCCCCCCCCTCCCTACAATTGACCCAGAAAATATATTTTGGAGATCAGACATTTTGCAAAGGGGAAGTCTCCTCGAACAAGAAACGCGGAAAGATGACTGTCTTTCTCCACCCCTTCAAAATTAAATTGTCGCCCCTGATATTCTGTGATCTAAAATAAATCGGTACTTGAGGTTTTTAAGACTCTCTGCTGCCTATTCAAACCCCTTGTTCCATTGATATGAAAATTCAAAATTTTCTAACATTCACATTGGACAACCACCTCCCTCCCGTTTATTCCCGACCTCAGAATCATACCAATATTTTGTTAGTATACATAGGTAAAGACAATTAAATAAAATTTATTTGCTTGAAAACTATTTGTTTTGATAGATCTCTCTGCTTTTTCAGATACTAGCCAAATATTTGTATTTTTGTTTTATTTAAGCATTCAAATACGAAGACTGAAAAATTTAATGAAATTTAATATCCAACCAAACACTGCATTAAGCTGCTTAACAAACATTCGATTTCAATCGAAGATTTTGGTTGGAAGACAAAAAGCTCTTTGATTACTTCAAGCCGAAATCGAAAACATGTCGAATCAGTGATGAAAACAGGTGCAGATCAATTTTTCAGTATTGCGAAGTTATTGTTAAAAATAAGTAAACAAAAGATTTCTGCTTTGATTTAGTAAGTGGATGCAAAAACGAAATACTGATTTGAATATGCCTTGGGTTGTCATTTTTAAAACCTAGTTTCTGATGGAAACCTATTGGTAAAAATATTACAGAGTATTTAGATACAAAACAATATAACATCTTTCTTTCCACTGTCTTGATACTCAATTTCTGCTAGCTCCCCCTGTTGTTCTTCCCTAATGCCCACCCTCCAATTATTACCATCCTTAGCTGTGTTTAAAGTTCTCATTTCAAACCACTAAGGTTGGAGAAAATCATCAGGCATTCACCATTGGTTCTTAGGGCGTCGCGAGAGGAGGGGCTGGCGGGGGGTAGCCGGAGTAAATATCATTTTAAAAGCAGTTCCATAAAAGCATTTTAAAGTCGGTAGCTGAGAAGGCAAGCAGCAGAAAGTGTGAGGAGATGGTATTTTTATTACGTGGTTCTTTCCAGAATTCCGAGGCTATGGCATCCAGAGAAACCCTGAGCTACAATCCCTGACAAATCTGTTGAAATTAATGCAATTTTCTACTTCACGTTGTCCCTTCATTCGTCAATGTTGGATCAGTAGTTCTATCAGGCGTACGAATCGGTGGAGCGGAAAAAGTCATTTTTCAACGAAGCTGAAAATTTTTGCAGGGTTGAAACTAAAAGCCTTTTGAACAATCAGATGAGAGAATTACGCATTGAGGTATAATATAAGTAAATGTTTTATTTCTTCCTTTCGTATTTCACCGATACATCGTATTTTTCAAATGCTTAGAAAAATTAAAAAGGTTCCAGCATACATGGAAAAGGAAAAGTGTATTGAGAATTTCTGAATGCAAAGGATCTCCAGAAAGTTGAAAAATTTTTGTTGTCTGCCCCAAATTTGGAAATTTTTTGTACTACCTCAGATGATCGGTGTAACCACCCTCCCTTCCCCCGTCTCACAGAACATAAAAAATAACCATGGCCTTATTTATACTTACTGAACTCAATAAGCAGCTTCCCATAACCTTTCCGTTGGTAAGGGGGTAACGTCAATATACATGCGACATTATAATCTTCGGTAGATTCTTTTTCCTAAAAAAGGATTTTTTGGTTTTAGATACTCAACAGAACATTTTTGAAAAAACAAAAAATACCTTTCTTACCGTGTCAACGAGCCTAAAAAATCCTTTCAACTCTATATTACGTAGATTCTTATAGGTATTACAACATAAAAATTCAACCAAACCCTACACACGGGGAAAAGGTAACGAATTTCTTCTTTTCCTATTGTTTTGCAACATTTCGCCTCGTTGATTAGACTTTTTATTATGGATAAGGAAAGTTGGTTGAAAGGGCTGCTGTGATTAACTGTATCTGCTGTTATTTCAATCATCTTCACAGAAGTAAATTTCTGAATCTTAAGACCCATTGCTAACAATTGGCCTTTGCGAGCGTGGCGACGATCCAAACAATGCCAGTACCGTAAATCCTAACATAAGCCCCCACGCTCGAATAAGCCCTCCCTCTCGAATAAGCCCCCACCTAAAAAATCATTTTTGCAAATAAGCCCCCCTCGAATAAGCCCCCTCCCAAAAATTCATTTTTGCAAATAAGGGGGCTTACTCGAGGATTTACGGTAAACTTCTACGGATTAACCAAAATTGATTTCAGACAGTCTAAAAATGCATAATGGGATGCTTGCGTAGCGCAATGGCAATGCGCAGCGTTAAACGGCGGGCAATTTCAATCTTCATTTTATTGTAGACAGGGAAGGAGCTTATTGGGGGAATGTTTATTGGAGGCACTTATGGGGAAGGCGATTCTCTGCGGCAAAGAATTTATTAGGGTATGCAGAAAAGAATTTATCATTTAAACTCTAGAAGATGCATTTTAAGAAATTCATGTTTTTGGTAAGCTGTGATTCGTATTTCACAGTTGAGCTACAGTATAAGTTTACTGTGCCTTTAAGACACGTGGTTCCGTTCCAAAAGATGTGCATTTTTGAATTTATCATAAACTCTAGAAGATGCACGTTAAAAAAATCATGTTTTTGGTAAGGTATGATTCGTATTTTCCAGTTGAGATACAGTATAAGTTTACTGTGCCTTTAAGACACGTGGTTCCGTTCCAAAGGAAGTGCATTTTTGAGAGAAACATTCTTACCTTTGAGAAAAAACCGACAATATGGAATCCATGTCTATCGAAAACAGTCATTACGTAAAATAGAAATGGGTCTGTGTCGTAATACAAGGTTTTGTGATCAAGGAATAATTTTGCCAACAAACAAAGATTTTGCGAATAAACCTGGAAAGAAAAAAGAAAATCTAGTTGGAAATGATGCAATAAAAAGTCATTTTGAAAATCGAAAAAAAACAGGCAGGGTCCAAAAATATGTTTATTCTTTTCTCCAGAAATTTTCCTTAAAGTGCCTTTGAAATGAAATTTGAACAGTTCAGATAAAGGCACACTTCAATGATATATTGTTGAGGTGAAAGCGTGCGTTATCCGTGACGTCACAAGGTTTGCAAACACGAAAACAGTTGGCGTTTAGTACACTAGGAGTAAGGAGGTCGCTTTGGAACTACAGTTATAATTGCCGAAGGGGGAAATTTTAAGTCAGAGTCCATATCCAATCTTTGTGAGCGCCTCAAACTGTCCCTTTTTGCAAAATTTCATACTGTTGTACCAAAGTACGACTGAAATACGATACCGCCTATTAAGGTCTGGGGCAGTGTATCCAGTCTAAAAATAGAAAACGGGGACAATTTTAGCTAGGTTCCATATCCTTTCTTTTGAACCGTATCAAACCAGCCCCTTTTGTAAAGTTTCGCGCTATTGTAGTTACTTTCAGAAGAGATATTGTGATAACGCCATTAGGGGCTTGGGGCAAAGAACGCCGGTCTCAAAACAGTCAAAGGGGGCAATTTTTAGTTGGGTTCCATATCCCGTCTTTTTCAGCGTATCAAACTACCGCTTTTTGCAACATTTCATGCTGGTATTACAATTTGCACAATTGTTTGACTAACAGCCCTGACTAAGTGGTATAGTGTGTTTTCGCGAAGACGGAACCAACCGTAAACTTTATGACGTCACTGATTCTTATGCTTTGTCACTCGTACTCATTGTTTTTAAAACCCCCAAAACATACTTTTCTGTGAAAATTTTCCAGCTAATTTTCGTTTTATATTGCAACGACATGTAGAAGTTTCAATTTCTTTTAAGAAAACTGTGTGTAAAATTTCATTTCTTAGGCACTTTAAGCTTGGAGAATCTTCCTCCGAGAATAAAAAGAAGGCCAGTTATGGGGCATGGCGTTCTCATATTTTTCTTTACATTCGCCTTTCTTGAGGTCTTCGATCATATGAATGCCTTTTTACCCATGCATTAATTTATCTGAAAACAGAAGAAAAATAGATTCAATCCCAATTCATTTCGTTTGAATTGTCTTCACGCCAATACACTTTTCCTAACCCCCTATCTATCAAAGATCTTAACAGTTTTGAGTTGTCCCATTTACAACCCCATGTCGTTCCAGGTAAAAAGGGAATCCCAAGAACATTTACCCAGAATACCAAATAAGCCCCCAAAGCCAAAAATTATACTGCTCTAATGTCATATTTATGGCAATCCAACCCCTGACCCCCTTAATTAGCTTTACGACGCCCCTGCATATTTTAAAATATATCATTTTTCTATCCCTAATAGTACATGAAAAAGTCTACCTACCTTGTTTTTTCTTCCATCAATTTCAAAAAAGGAAATGTTATCTTTCCTATAAATTTCATTTCCAGGCGGATGATAGAGGTTGCATTTTTCCTGAGAAAAGAAAGAGCTTGATATTAGCGTGGTAAATTTTCAAAACGGGTGGATGACTTCCTGTCTTTTTAAAAATACATGAATTGTTAGAACATTCGCTAAAATGTTTGAACCACTCGTTAATTACACAAGCTAAGAGCCTTGCAAAAAGATATAATTTGAATCAGCCAGAAAATGCTGAAAATGCCATCAACAACCATTCAGCAGTTTTTCAAAGACCAACTTTAGTAACTGGAAAAAGTTTGATATTAGACTGTAAACGTTAATATCTCGACCTGCCTCCTTCGCCTGTGATGCAATGGTTTTTCCAAGATGGCGGTCAAGCGACCGTAACTCGTACTTGGCCAGAATTACAGTTTACTAGTAACACAGCTTTATGAATACTTTATCACGAGGAAAGTGCTTGTTCGAAAATATACCATATTAATGATTCTTTCCCTTGAGAAACATGCGTCCGGCAAAAAATGCCGTCCTGGGTGAGCAGAAAGTGGGCAGTTAGGTTGGTATTGCCGTAGACAAGATATCATCCATTAGAGCCTTACTTAGGAAAACCTGATATTTACAAATATCAACAGCACATTCAACGCCGCATACCCGCTGCCCCATCGCTAAAATCCATTTGGCTCTAAATAAAATCCAAGATTAGCTTAATGAAAGTGAAGAACAACTACAAAATCTAGGAACGACAAACTGGCAGACAAGATATAACGGTTTGAAAAAATTGCATTGATTACAGTTTTTAACAAGGGAAGTTGAGATAGAGTTCTTCTTTAGGCTTCGTTTGGACATTGAGCTAGTGCTGGTATGAAGCATCTGTTCCTCCTGGCGGCTCTTAGCGGCTGCTATTTGCGTTCAACATCATCCCTAGTCATTATTTACTCAACCTTTCCTATCTACCACTTATTTATGACCTGGTAGTTACCATTAGTCCTCGAATAAGCTCCCCCCTGACCTCCAAGAAGCCCCTAACCTAAAGTATTTTTGTGAAGTAAGCCCCCACCCTAAAATAGGCCACATGGGTTGAGGTACTGCCTCGACAGCAATGGGTTTATCTCAATATATCTGTATTTTTAAGCACATTCACCAGCCTCAAAAAGATCAATCAACTTTACCCTGGCATTGTTTTTGGCTGCTGCAAAATAAGGCCCTATTTTCGAACTAGCCCCAAACAATAAATAAGCCCCCGGGGGAGTTATAGTAAAAGCAATTTAATGGCTCACCCTGTGCCGACTCAGGCAGCAAAAGCTCTTGACATACTTCAGGCAAAATTCGCAAATGAAAACACACGGCAACTGTGTCAATTCAATGGGATATGGAGAGAAATACCATGGCTTGATTCTATGGATTCCGATTTCAATTAGCTGGATATTTTTCACCCTTGTTACTATATCATCTTGAGATTTTTCCACCATGCTCCCACCAGATCGTAAGCTGCTTGATTTGCATACCTCCCCCGATGTCGAAGAGGGGCTGTCCACAGATTCGGGCTACAAAGCAAATGCAGGAATGATACAAAACTTCAAGTTTGATGAGCGTACTCAGCAAACTGTACAGCCTAAGTAAAAGTTTTGTACAACCTGTGTATGCTGAGTCTTTCATTAGAAGCTACCGTATCAGTATATTAATCCATCTTAATACCCAATAAAGGAAATAATTTTTAAAATTGGTATTAATTGGTATTTGCAAGAAATAAAGACAACTCTGAAAACTAGTCTCGCAGAACATATGAAATACAATTTCAGTTTAGGCAATGGCGTCTCAAAATACATTATTGTGTCTTCTAAACTCGAGCTTGCGAATTCAAGGTTTATGAATGGACTGACAAAAGTATGATTTAGAGTTCATATGTGTAAATTTTCAAAGTACATCCGAAAACAAAGATTGGCTGACTTGAAGACTTAGCCCCCACATGTACCAGCAAACAGTTAAGAAACTGTCTAACATTAGCGAACTTGCTTTAGTAATATGTACCTGCCTTTTTGCCACAAAACAATGAAATCATAGTTTAAAAGTTGAAAACTTAACGATATCAACAGTTATTATCTCTATTTTCACATTTCCAGTGTACACTGAAGGGAAAAAGCTTTTATGGACATCAACTGTTGCTACTTTTATGCCTTTGCTGAGAAATCATATGATTTAAGCGAATAGAAAACCTCATCAAGAAGCGCGTTTGCCTTGCGCTTTCTTCCTGCTACAGCTCCTTTCTTTGGCTGTATGCCATTTACAGTAACTGGTTCTCTCTCCGGGGATTTGGCTTTCCCAGGACTCGGCTGTTTAGGCAAAGGCTGCGCAGGAGAAGGGGCTGATGTGGAAACTTGGGATTTTCTTTTTTCGTCTGCTTTCGGTGGCTGTACACGGGAAAGATCAAGTCGGTTCACAGTTACCCATTCATCCAGTCGTTTGTTGTCTATAAAATCAACAATAATTTCACTTGTTTGACGTTAAATCGCCATTTTATGGAAAAAATAATAAAAATTCGTTACGCCATAGGTTCTTATACAGGAAGTAATTACAATAGAATAAATGTTTTTTGCAGAATCCAAGACACTAGAATATTAGTGCGTAATAGCTGGATTCCACTGTGTATTTCCAAACAAAAAGAGAGAATTTCGAGATTGAAAGCATACAAGCATGTTTAGATGGGAAAGAAAAGAAAAAGCTTTGTGTCGTTAGTTGAGTCTTCAATCTTATTTTAGAGTTAATCTGAGGAGGGTGCTTTTATTTTTGATAACTCATTTGGATTATCAAATATTTACAGATAGGATGTCAGGTTTTCTCAAAAAAGGTTTAAGAAAACAAATATTGTCACATACTTTGAGCAATGCTAGAACAAATGTGCTACAGTACAATGCAATACGTTTCAATTTTCCATTTCATTTTAAAAACTGTAAACATTGAATTTTAGATTGCAAAATTTCATATAAATATGGCAGTCATTGTGATATGAGGCATGCAATTGCATGCTACACACGCTCAAATTGTCCAATGCGTGCAAATAGCTAATGAGAACTATCTCAAGCAATAATTAGACTTCAATTAAAAACTGAATTGAGTTTTATTATTGACTTAAAGGCATTGAGTCATGATATAATGGATTGGGTATACCCTAAGTGCCAAAATCCACTGAGTCATGATTTTCATGACTGCAATGCTATTGGTTGACCTGGCACTGGTCACATGAACTCATCTTGTACTGATTGACAAAACAATTTCCATCAATAGCAAGTTGTCAACACTGGATGCCAATATCACATGCAACAGCAGTGATCACGCAAAAACCAAATGACCCCCTATAGAGAAAGCCTATTTACCATGACTCAATGCCTACTACCAGCAGTCTTTGTGATAGCTTGTCTAGTTTATAGTGGTAAATTGATGCATTGATACATTGACATCACTGGTACTTACAGTCAATGTAATGCACATAGAACTCTGCTCTACCAGCTCTTTCTCTTTTGCTAACAATTTCTGCCAGGGCTGCAAAATAAACCAACACATAAAATGTCTAGTAACAATTTTCTACTAATAGCAACAAGCTGAAGCATGCAAAAAGTAAAGCAAATAAAAATGATGATTCAGTTTCTCTTCTTTTTAATATTACCCTTCTTAACTTTACTACCTCATCCGCCAACTATCGAATCTATACACAAATGATAAAGGTATTATAAATGATATTTAAAAATTGCTAATAGTACTGATAAGAAAAAAACATGAATTTCATACTAACGCCAGTCATCAGAACTTGACATGTTGACTGGAAGCCTGCATCCTTCCACAACTTGACTTATCTAAAATATGAATGAAATTACATCAGGCATACAGACGCACAAGACTAAAATTCTACAAATTATTTAACAACATACCATAAATCATTGCATTTTTTCATGAACCATAGTCATTTGATTTTAAGGATGAAATATAATCCAGTAAATACAGTATGAAACATTTTGCAAGGAGCCAAATAAAACTTCGTCAACTAAGTACTGGCAAAAGGTTTAAACTAGGATTTTGAAAACAGTCTAGTTGCTTTACTGTATTCTGTATTATTGCTCTCTTAGTGGCATAGGCGCATTTCACAAGTTCAGGTAATATGCACAACCTCTGATTCTTCAGGTTTTGGCTCATTAAACTATTAGGAAGTTTGTGGTAAAAATTTGTTCTTATAATGTTATATACAGTCCTGATACAATTAGGCATGCAATCGCACATGCATGCCTCTACACACGCCTAAAACTGCCAAGGCGTGCTTTTTATAGCATGCGCAGTTCCATGCTTTGACTTACTGTCCTTTTTCTCTTATGCTTCTTTCATTTCTTGTTATTTTTGTGTTTTCATATTTACCCCCTGCCACTACGTTTTGGTCAAATCGATAATGTGGGTGTTTCCATTACTCCATTCTTATCCATTCTCGTATCCTTTGTTCAAGCTCTTTGTGCAGAGATTGAATGACTTTGTTTTTGAATGTCTCTTACTTGTCTATTCCCAATAAAACAAGGCTTTTTTCAAATGATTCTGTTTTTGCATGACTCCAATTTGAACAGTGTTTTTGAATGACTGGTTTGGAATCAAATGACTCCATTTTCAGGCTTTCCACAGAAAGGCATGCAATCGCACGTGCTCGCTCTGGCACACACCTTTTGCTTTCCAGAGCAAAATTCAAAACTATTGTTTTTGTGGGTATTGAGACGGGTTTAAATGTTTATCCTTCCTTGGTACTATTACTTCATGCCACTTCAAAAAGGCTTAGCACCTTGTCAGTATTACGTATCAAATGACAAAATTTTAATAATCATAGGTCTAATTTAAAGTGGAATCCCAATATTATGAAAACTGATTACAAATATATTAATGGTATGACAAAAAAATGTCTGTCCCCCTGGATTCTGCCTAACTCTGTACAAATAATACCGGTATAACAAATCCCGTATATAACAAACTATATAACTACACTACCAGGACAAAAGTATTGCAACACCCAAACGAAAATGGCATCCAAAAAGATTGAAGTTTTGTAAACTAATATCTTTACGCTGAAATATTCCCGTTAAAAGAGAAAATAATCAGGCTAAAACAGTAGTCAAATTCTTTGAAATTTATCAAGGATTTCAAAATACTCAGAATTAAAATATTAATCTAAGAAATCTTACAGTTATAAGAAAAAGTATCTGCAGTGGTAAAATCAAAATATCGAGAGGATAAGGAGTTAGTAGTTGTGATAAAACTTCGTGTAACTGGTTGTTTACTTCTAAAGATTTTGAAACTTTTTACAGAAAATGAAAGCAAAATAGTGAGAGATCAGGAAACAACAAATTAAGTCAATATTCCCGACTTCTTTCGCCCCGAGATTTTCCATTTCACCATGGGTAATTTTTTTGGGTACAGTTAGGCCCATATAAATGAGTAAATCATAAACTAGCGATGTGCGAGGTAATGCAGTGAAACATGTCAAAATAATGGAAAACAGTTTCTTTGGTGGAATCAAATCAATGCTAGGAAAATGAGGAAGGCTGCCTTTTTCATAAAAGGCGATACATCCCCCTTAAAAGGCCATTTTTACTAAAATTTACCTGAAATTCTGCAAACTCTATTTCCTTCCTCGACCATCACAAAGGCCTAACCTTAAAATAAGCAAATATTTTTTGTTGCCAACGAAAATGATCTGATTTGAAATCCACAAGGTTCTCTAAGGTCCAAACAAAAACTGACTTAGAGAGTTTGTTGAGAAAGAAGCAGAATCCCAGTGCATTTCATCAACAAATTTTGTGCATCAATTCCAAAGCAATTTTCCGTACTTATCAGAGCTAGAAGCACCTCCACAAAATGTCTGTTTAATTAAAAGTTACTTGAATTGCTGATTTAAAATTTTGAAAAATGAAAATTGAATATTCGAATTAACACTTCATTGAATTTGCAATTTTATTTGCATGCCATTGGCTGATTAAACAATAGCTTAATCAGACAACAACAAAAGTTATTGTGTGATCTGCCATTAATCGCCTTTGCAGGTGTTGCAATACTTTTGTCCTGGTAGCAGGCCATGCTGGGAATAAAATGGCAGGGGTGCAATAAATCGCACTCCTTGTGGTGCCAAGGCGTGCAATGGTGTGCTATTGCACCAAAGTACTTAATAATACAGTCAGCTGTATATGGACTAGACTACATAACTTTATCATAAGAAAACATAAGCAAGGCTAGTCCAATCAATACATTTTATCAAACAAGCTTTATTAAACCCAACATATTAAAGAGAAAAACATTAACAATAAGGTAGGTTAATTATTATGTAATCCTGCAGTTTATAAACCCTTCTGGTCTGCTTCTCCTGACAATCTCGTTCTAACTGTGTTTTCACCATAAAGAAAACTTATCTGTTGACTAATGTTAGAACGAATTAAATGGTTAATTGCACGTTTATATTTTGTAAAAAAGCTACAGTAGCTAAATCCTCACAATTCAAAGTCTCTTAATTTTGGAACATTTTTGGCCACATTTTATTAGTAAAAGTTTCTAAAGAGTTTTGTATTTGCATACAGATTAGAAAAATGCACATAAAGTAAACTGTATATAGAGGAATTGTGAGTCCTGAGAAAACGGGATTTTACTGATCGCACTTGCAAGATACACTCGTAAACCACAGTGTAATCTGGGTCAAATCATTTAAAGCTTAAAGATCAATAAGCCTGTTTAAATAAACAAAGCCTTACATGTGCCATGGGGTTGTAACTACAGTGGAATCCCGATATAACGAACTCTGAAGGGAACCAGAAAATAGTTCGTATATCGGGAGTTTGTTAAACCGCGAGATAATGTTTTTTGGGGGTCCTTTCGCAGTTCATGCCTAAAAAACCTATGGTGGGCTTGTTTAGGCTATCTCCAACCTCTGTGCACATGTACAGCCATACATGTACCATTTAACTCAAAAAACCAATCTGAATTCAAATAATACAACTGGCTGGTCATTGAAAATGAAAATCTTAGTGTTCCTTTTATAACTTGGGACCAAGAGATTGGCAAAGCTGGTATCACTTCGCTCCTAGTTGGTGCCTGAATGATGTCTTCAATTACTTCACATTCTTACTTGTCTTTTTCTGCTTCTCCATCTGGGTCTCTCAATAAAGTTTTGTCGTCGCTTATTGCTAATGCCTTATATGTAAGAAGTTATTTGTTAGTGTACTCAATGTACTCAAATTACTGCAATGTACTCACTCACAGTAATTTCTGACGCAATCAAATTTTCATCTCGTGCATTGAGTCTATCAGCCAGTACTTGAAATGTATCATCGGCATGTTTTGCCGATTATAAAAATGATTTCTCCCCAAGAGAAAGTGATAAATGAATACCGAAAATAAATAAACAAAAATAACAGATGAAGAATTTATGAAAGTTCGTTATATCAAGGGTAATTATGATGAAGGGACCTAAAAATGGTTCGTGATAACGAGAGTTCGTTATATCCGGGGTTTGTTATACCGAGAGAATTTGTAAGGAGTTTGTTAGGCAGAATCCAAGGGACCAGGCATTTAGTTCGTTATACCGGGAAGTTCGTTATATCCGGGGTTCGTTATATCGTGATTCCACTGCAGTTATTGCAAATGAGACAAGCGACCACAACTGCAAAGCAAGGATTATCGGCTTAAAAGGTCGAGCGATTTTCAGACCTCAACTCAAAGCTTTGATAAAGAAATTATGGAAACCTTCGTTTACAGGGGTTTTTCGCCACTTTCAGAACTTCTGTTAGTTTTAAACATGGTATCATCGTGTGCCTTGAAAGTCAAAACACTGACTATCAAACCTTTTTAAGATTTTTTCACAATTAAACGAGTCGGTGGATAGTTATAATAGAATCATTGCTCACAGAAAGAAATTTAGAACGTCAAGATCTTTCATTGGATTGAAGAGATGAATGAAAAGATGCAATCGGTAGGTTTTTCGAATAGTCCGATGTGCCAACTTACTGAACATGGGTTTTGGCCTAGCCTCAGGGTTCAGTGAATTTATTCATTTGAAAAATCAAGATAATTACTAAACATTCTTATGGATCGTTGCAACCATAACGGAATAAAAATCTATGACTAGATTTAATATGTAATTATTTGATTTTGAATTTAATTTCCATTGTCTAACCAAAATAAACTCACTGGCAGTTGGTATTATTCATAAAGTTAAATGAGAACTGTTTAATTCCGTGATTTTAGCTGAACGTTCTGCTTCCTATACAGTTCTGGAATACTTGCCTCTGATCAATCACGATGTCAAGCTTAACAGACACCAGCAAGCTCAATAGAGCCGCAATCCTAAACTTTCACTTGAGTCGACACAGGACAAAATAAATGCATACATCAATCCTAACACCAAATTTGTAAGGTTGTGGAACACAAGAAGAAGAAACCAAGTGGACCTGACACTCGATGTATTTTCTTACTCAACTCCATTCTTTTGTTACAAATTGACCGATATGCTACCTTCGATGGTCACAATCTTCGAAACTTTTTTCAATAAGACTTTTAACCCACGCAACAAAGTCAGCTGATCAGATATCATACTGTTGCTAAGTTTACTAGAGGAGCGGAGAAATCGTCCCACTAGGTAGTGCTGACTCCACTAAGAGTGGAGATCTTACAACAACTATATTTATGACCAACCTCGCCTAAGCGCCCTTCATAAATGACCAAGACCACTATGTATCTTGAAAGGGTTGATCATTGTTTACAACAACAATGCTACTGAGGCATTTTACATACAACCCAAACCTAATTTACAATAGCTATAGGAAGACATTTCTTAGCATCACAATAACAAAAATGGACACATACCATACATTGTCACGCAGAGTTAACTCTCAGAACCACAGATTTTATAAGCCCCATAGCTGATCCCACTATAATCAACATCTCCACTCTCATAGTAGACAGAACCGAACTTCTATTCGGAGCTCTCCTCTCCTCTCAAAAGCAGCTTCAAGCAAAGCACAACGGCTAATTCATAGGGACAATGCTATACATAGTAGACTCATGTCTCTCTACCCAAGCACCCACACCTGAAAACTACTACCATCAAAGACAGACGCAATAGATAAGTACAGACCATTCATATATGGATACGCCAAATAATGAGACCAATATAGAATCAACAACTCTATAGATTAGGACCTCCTCACACACAAATCCCAACAACCACCATGCTGACAGCAATTGATTCAATGAAATCTTCTTCCTTTAACTTTATAGTCATTAATACTTGAATTTTAACAAAAAAACATGTTTTTCCAAAGACTTGAGTAGGCTTCTACACAACGTATAAGCTACTTAATATATCTAGCCAAAGTAAGGGCACTTAACAAGAACAGAAAAATGTTTGCACATTGTCCACAAACTTGTTTTCATCAGCTTCAATTAAATGAATCCTTGGCAGGAATAATCAAGGGCTTGGCCTACTGCTGGTTTGTAATGAATCGCGCGTTTGTGCCTTGTAACCCGTTATATACAATTATGTAAAGCGACT
>NW_027018682.1:2742874-2806782 GCF_013076305.1 Rhopilema esculentum | reverse complement strand
AGTAAAAGTTTTGTACAACCTGTTTATGCTGAGTCTTTCATTAGAAGCTACCGTATCAGTATATTAATCCATCTTAATACCCAATAAAGGAAATAATTTTTAAAATTGGTATTAATTGGTATTTGCAAGAAACAAAGACAACTTTGAAAACTAGTCTCGCTGAACATATGAAATACAATTTCAATTTAGGCAATGGCGTCTCAAAATACATTCTTGTGTCTTCTAAACTCGAGCTTGCCAATTCAAGGTTTATAAATGGACTGACCTAAGTATGATTTAGAGTTCATATGTGGAAATGTTCAAAGTACATCCGAAAACAAAGATTGGCTGACTTGAAGACTTAGCCCCCACATGTACCAGCAAACAGTTAAAAAACTATCTAACATTAGGGAACTTGCTTTTGTAATATGTACCTGCCTTTTTGCCATAAAACAATAACATCATAGTTTAAAAGTTGAAAACTTAACGATATCAACAGTTATTATCTCTATTTTCACATTTCCAGTGTACACTGAAGGGAAAAAGCTTTTATAGACATCAAATGTTTCTGCTTTTTTTCCTTTGCTGAGAAATCATATGATTTAAGCAAATAGAAAACCTCATCAAGAAGCGCGTTTGCCTTGCGCTTTCTTCCTGCGACAGCTCCTTTCTTTGGCTGTATGCCATTCACAGTAACTGGTTCTCTCTCCGGGGACTTGGCTTTCCCAGGACTTGGCTGTTTAGGCAAAGGCTGCGCAGGAGAAGGGGCTGATGTGGAAACTTGGGACTTTCTTTTTTCGTCTGCTTTCGGTGGCTGTACACGGGAAAGATCAAGTCGGTTCACAGTTACCCATTCATCCAGTCGTTTGTTGTCTATAAAATCGACAATGATTTCATTTATTTGACGCTAAATCGCCACTTCATGGAAAAATAATGAAAGTTCGTTACGCCATAGGTTCTTTATACAGGAAGTAATTACAATAGAATAAATGTTATATCAGAATCCAAGACACTAGAATATTAGTGCGTAATAGCTGGATTCCACTGTGTATTTCCAAACAAAAAGAGAGAATTTCGAGATTGAAAGCATACAAGCATGTTTAGATGGGAAAGAAAAGTAAAAGCTTTGTGTCGTTAGTTGAATCTTCAATCTTATTTTAGAGTTAATCTGAGGAGGGTGCTTTTATTTTCGATAACTTATTTGGATTATCAAATATTTACAGATAGGATGTCAGGTTTTCTCACAAAATGTTTAAGAAAACAAATATTGTCACATACTTTGAGCAATGCTAGAACAAATGTGCTACAGTACAATGCAATACGTTTCAATTTTCCATTTCATTTTAAAAACTGTAAACATTGAATTTTAGATTGCAAAATTTCATATAAATATGGCAGTCATTGTGATATGAGGCATGCAATTGCATGCTACACACGCTCAAATTATCCAATGCGTGCAAATAGCTATGAGAATTATCTCAAGCAATAATTAGACTTCAAGTAAAAACTGAATTGAGTTTTATTATTGACTTAAAGGCATTGAGTCATGATATAATGGATTGGGTATACCCTAAGTGCCAAAATCCACTGAGTCATGATTTTCATGACTGCAATGCTATTGGTTGACCTGGCACTGGTCACATGAACTCACCTTGTACTGATTGACAAAACAATTTCCATCAATAGCAAGTTGTCAACACTGGATGCCAATATCACATGCAACAGCAGTGATCACGCCGAAACCAAATGAACCACTATAGAGAAAGCCTATTTACCATGACTCAATGCCTTTAATGCCTACTACCAGCAGTCTTTGTGATAGCTTGTCTAGTTTATAGAGGTAAATTGATGCATTGATACATTGACATCACTGGTACTTACAGTCAATGTAATGCACATAGAACTCTGCTCTACCAGCTCTTTCTCTTTTGCTAACAATTTCTGCCAGGGCTGCAAAATAAACCAACACATCAAATGTCTAATAATTCTCTACTAATTACAACAAACTGAAGCATGCAAAAAGTAAAGCAAATAAAAATGATGATTCAGTTTCTCTTCCTTTCAGTATTACCCTACTTAACTTTACAACCTCATCTGCCAACTATCGAATCTATACACAAATGATAAACGTATTATAAATGATACTTAAAAATTGCTAATAGTACTGATAGGAAAAAAACATGAATTTCATACTAACGCCAGTCATCAGAACTTGACATATTGACTGGAAGCCTGCATCCTTCCACAACTTGACTTATCTAAAATATGAATGAAATGACATCAGGAAAGCAGACACACAAGACTAAAATTCTACAAATTATTTAACAACATACCATAAATCATTGCATTTTCTCATGAACCATAGTTATTTGATCATAAGGGTGAAATATAATCCAGTAAAAACAGCATGCAACATTTTGCAAGGAACCAAATAAAATTTTGTTGGTCAACTTAGTACTGGCAAAAGGTTTAAACTAGGATTTTGAAAACAGTCTAGTTGCTTTACTGTATTCTGTCTTATTGCTGTCTCGGTGGCATAGGCATGTTTCACAAGTTCAGGTATAATGCACAACCCCTGATTCTTCAGGTTTTGGCTCTTAAAACTATTAGGAAGTTTGCTGTAAAAATATGTTCTTACAATGTTAAATACAGTCCTGGTACAATTAGGCGCACAAATTGCATGTGCATGCCTCTACACACGCCTAAAACTGCTGAGGCATGCTTTTCATTGCACGGGCAGTTCACACGCCTTCTGCTTTCCAAGAGTGCAAAATATCACACACGAGCTTTTATTTTGAGAGTAAAATTCATAACTTTTGTTTTTATGGGTTTATCCTTCCTTGGTACTATTACTTAATGCCACTTCAAAAAGGCTTAACACCTTGTCAGTATTACGGTTTAAATAAAAAAATTAACAATCATAGGACTAATTTACAGTGGAATCCCAATATTATGAAAACCGATTACAAATATTTTAAAATATGACAACAAAATGTCTGTCCCCCTTGATTCTGCCTAACTCCGTACAAATTCTACCGGTATAATGAATCCCGTATATTACGAACTATATAACTATATAACTATGACAAACTATATAACGGCTTTACGCAGCAAAACGGCCATTACAACCAGATGAAGGCCAAGCCCTTGATTATTCTGCTAAGGATTCATTATTGAAGCTGATGAAAACAGTTTGTGACATGGCAAGCATGTTTCTGTACTTGTAGTGCCGTTTCTTGCTGACGTATTAAATAAGATTTATATTTGTGTTGAGCCTAGCTCAAGTCTTTGGAAAAACCATGTGTAAATTTTGGCGAAAAAAATGTCACACGCCACTACACGCCTGTCACACGCCATTTCAGGCTTGCACTGACAAGTATGCCTTCTATATCTTTCCCATGAAAGCCTGGTTTTTGAGCGTATCAATGGAACTCAAAATTGAATAGCATCTGTTTTCACACAAATACGGAGTAATGGCAACAGTGGCTAAAAACTTATAAATTTATTGTTAAATCATTTTTGTTTTCAAGGTACTTCTTCTATATTTCTTAAAAATTATTTGGCTGTATACGAAAACCTCAAACACTTTTTCAAACAGTGATACACCCTTTCAAATACCTAGTAGGGGTGTACCGGATCAGGATTTTCAGAATCCGGCCGGAACCGGATTTACCGGATTTCTTCGTGGAATATCCGGCCGGATTCTACCGGATAATCTGACCATTTATAGAATTTTCAGTAGAAAAAAGTTTTGAGCAACTTTGCGAAAAAATGTATAGCGAGAAGATCAAAGAGACCTAATCAGGGTTGCCAGATTGAATTTACAAACGAAGGCTAGACTGGTGAGCAATTTAAGCCAAAATGCTCATAAAGAGCCAAATCAAAAACTCTCTCAAGAATCCATCAAGCAGGCACTGGTTATATTTCTACGCTTGTGCCTGTTAGATAATTTCTTAACTTTGATAAGAATCTTACTTTTTTCCAAAACCCTTTGCTAATATCAAGATAATATTTAGGTTAGGTGATAAAATTTGAAATTGGTTAACACTTTGTAGTTATCTACTAATTATTCTATGAATGTAGTAATTACTTATTAATTTTGGACGTCTGCTGAAAAGGCAAACAAGGTTAAATTTAAGTAGTAAGCAAAAAACAATTTTTTCAGGCAATCTAAATCTAAAAACCAAAAATGAAAAATTTGGCCTAAAAAGCCGATCTGGCAACCCTGGACCAAATCTGTGAATTATATCATCCAGTCTTCCTGTTTTGTGATAAAGAGCACTTTCATTTCAAATCTGTTTTCAAGGCGCTTGTTTTATCGTCGATATTGTTTAGTTCTGGAAAATCCATTTTAAATCACTGTATGAAGGGATTCTGACTTGGTTTTCCAAATTTTCTTAGTTATGATTAAAGTTCTGGAAAATCCGGCAACTGGCCGGATTTCGGAAACAAATCCGGCCGGAACCGGATTTTCAAAAAATCAGCGATTTGGCGACGGATTATTCGGCCTACCGGATATCCAGTACATCCCTAATACCTACTTGGCATTTAAAAGCCTATCAGGTCTTCATAAAAATCGTAAGATCGCCACTTTATGGATCCCATGCCATCACAGGCCTAAACATTTCAAGGCATGCCATTACCAGCACGCCAACAAATTTCATATTACCAGGACTGTGTATAAGGAATGCATGTTATATGCTGATTTACAGTTTCAGAAGAAAGATATTGTTTAAATTTTTTTTCAAAATAGCAGCAAAATTTGAGAATTACAATGCAATAGGCAATCTCTACTCCCATTCTAACAGAGGTAGATCTAACAGACTGAGGTAGATCTAACAGAGAAAATTCCTGGTTTTTTTGTTCTTTTCAAGAAAATATGTTGCTATAAGTATCTGTCATCTATTGTTAGAGCTGGCATGCCAAAAAGGTATGTTCAGCAACTTTGCTATAGAATTGGTAGTAAAAGACACATAAAAATAAACCATCAGCACTTTTGCTGGGAAAAGCTTATTGAAAAAGTTCTAAATTATGAAGGTACATCAATTTAAAAACGACAGGTGAAAAAATCATAGGTCAGCCACTTTTTTCTTCTTCTTTTGTATCCACACCTTACAAGGTAAATTGCTCTATTGAACTTGCTGTTTTAGCTTGACATGTGATTGATTCAGAGGCAATATCAGAAATATAGGAAAGCAGAAGTTCAGCTAAGAAACTCAGGATAAACAGTTTCAATTTTAAACTTTATGAATAAACCAAACTGCCAGTGATTTATTTTAACAATTGAAATTAATTCAAAATCAAATAATTACATATAAATCTAGTTCATAGATTTTTATTTCGTTATGGTTGCACGATCCATAAAATTTTAGGTAATTATCTTGATTTTTCAATGAATAAATTCACTGAACCCTGAGGCTTAGGCCAAAACATGTTCAGTAAGTTGCACATCGGACTATTATCGAAAACACCTACCGATTGCATCTTTTCATTCATCTCTTCAATTCCAATGAAAGATCTGACTTCTAATTTTCTTCTTGTGAGCAATAGTTCTTTATAACTATCCACCGACTCGTTAATTGTGAAAAAATCTAAAGGTTGATAGTCAGTGTTTTGACTACATGGGGGCCGCCATGTTTTTAATAACAGCCTCTTTTCGGCATTGCATTGAATACGAGAAACGAGGTTTTTCGCCTTCTCATGATCCACGAACTCTGCAGAAATGACGATGATGAAACCGATGGGAGTAGTTGCTGGCGTGTGCGGCCTTGGCTTCATTGGCTACTGCTTTTATTTTGATCATAAAAGAAGAAGTGATCCAGATTTCAAGAAGAAATTGAAACAAAGTAACTTCATTCTTTTTAATCGACTTAACAGCATTCTTGTCAACAACAACGACAACGTGGGCACGAGCCTCAAAATTGTCTAATTGTTCTAAAAAGGTTTAGAACAAATTAAGAACCAGCTATAATTCAATAAAATTGTGAAACCTTGTTAAAAAATCATTCAAAAAACAAGGAGTTGTTTGCCATTTAGGGAATTTTTTAATCTTTTTGGCAAAAAGAGAATGACACTCTAATTTTGTTGACAACTGAGACAGAAAAGCTGTTTGAGCATAATTGCTAGTGATTTCATTGCTTACACCCTGAAAACAAACGAGCCTCAAAGATTTGGAAAAATAAGAACAAGAAACCAATAATTTAAATTTACTGGTTCTCATAAAAGGCATGTATTGTACAAACAATATTTTTCCGAATGCAATGAATGCACAATTCATCATGGAAACTTGATGCCACTAGCATTTGCTTCTCTGAATACAAGTCTTTTTTACTTCAGATCTTCATGAAATCTAAGAATGCCCTCCTGCAATCTAAGAATTTTTGGTTGCATAACTTTATGCATTCTGAAATCTTTGCTGACCACAGATTCTCACCAAAACTGCCAATAGGGGGGGGGGGGTTACAAAGGTCCCTGCTTGCTGCAGATCTGGTGCAAAAAAGTTCACAAGTACAGACTTGGTTGCACAAAAGCCAGTTTGAAATCTAATACACTACCTTTCATTTAAATGCTACTTTTTTAATCTTTTCTTGTTTCTATTGCTTATGGCAACTTTGTCCACCATGTTTATATTTTGAATGCCCCCTTGCTTCAAGTCAAGCTGATAGGGAGAAATAGAAACCATTGAAACAAATGTCTTTAACAACATTTCTTTATTGCAGAGAGAGAAGAAAGAAAACGAAAAGAAACAGAAGCCTCCACACTAGAGGTAAATCAGCAGTAAAGCAAAATAGAGAGGTTTTAGGCCAGTGACTTGGATAAGATAATGCATAAGAGGGGCAAGAAAGTTAGCTTTCCACAAAAATATTTAAAAAGTATTTTTAAAATTTTATATATTTGAATATAACAAAACTACATTAAAACTGAAGTAAAATTTATTTACTCTTAAAATATATCTTAAAATTAGAGTAAACTCTTAAAATATATTTATTGCTGAGTTTCATAAGTCATTCTTCTTGAAGATTTTTGTGGACTTCACGTCGAAGGCATTTTTAAAGCACCTTACCTTAAAATAAAGAGAAGAGATTGCTAAACTGATAGACAACCATGTTATATAACTGACAATGTCAGATGTTTTTTGACAAAATAGTAGTTTAGCTTTACAGGGGAGGTTTCACCCCCCCCCCCCCCCCCTCTCCCCTGACCACAGTTGAATTTGGTAGCACATGTTGTCCCAAAGGTAAACATTGAAACTTCAAATTGTGGAAAAACTATGTTTGCATGTCAGAAAAGAAGATTTCCATGCAAAAAATGTTGCTGCAATGACTAGACAAATATTTCATTTTTAGAAACAGGGCTTAAAAATGTTTTCAGATGAGGTATGATGACATACACTGTCCTACAAGTATCACACATAATTCAGAATCTCAAAATTACTTACTACCTTATAACTTGGAATAAATAAAAACACTTTTAAAGGGGCAATGATTAATGTGACTGTCTTTGTCAAAAAACTTTTCTCAAAATATATTGAGTTAAGTCTTTTCCTATGTTACTATCCTCAGTTGTGTTGCTTTTTCTTTTTGGTAGTTTTTTCATACAAAGTTTTGCTTTTAACTTTATTTTCATAGATAGCTTTAATATCTTTAGGTACAGTCATACACCCGTGTACCTTCAATTGCAACAGTGTATTTTCCTATATCAGCAGTGTATTCTTTACATACTACAAAAAGGTTTTCACATCTTTAGACATCCAAAATGCTTGTTTGGAAGCTGTCTTATTATGTTTGATTCTATTCATCCTGTTATTGTCATTGTCAGTGTCCTCTTATTCCTTTTTTTCCTTTTCAAGCCCAGCATTCTCATCTTTTTGCTCATCTTCTGCTCCAGGCTTCAATGAAATCCCCGATGCCTCTATGATTGAGTGATTAACCTTCTGGACATAACCCTTTTGAGAACAATATTACTGATTTTTCAACTGCACCCTATGCTGTTATTATTTCTCACTTTTGGTTTGTCATTGAAATCTTTATCAAAAATATAAATTAAATAATATTATTACCTCAGCTTCCTTATTTCAATTCATGATTAATTTTATCTTCAACACTTAAATATTCTTGATTTGCATTGATTAAAGCACATCAATTTTTGCAAATCAAAACATGCTTAATTAAAACATGCATTAGTAAGCATTTTTGTGAACTTATAAATTTTGACTGCATAGAAACAAAACCCCTTTCAAATTGTGCATGCTTAGATATTTGAGGAATATCTACTTCCCTGCCCTGACATCTTGAACAATTACTGACTTAGCAAGGAGCTGTACTTGTTTTAAATGTAAACAACCAATTTTTCAATTGTTTGTGACTTTCTTTATAGGGCAATTTACCAGATTTGAAAGACCAAGAGGCTGTCCAAAAGTTTTTCATGGAACAAGTTGCTCTTGGAGAACAACTGCTTGAGCAAGGTAAAAAGGGTAACAGATATTATAAATAGCCATTAGAAATGCTTGTTCACAAATTTTTGTTGGTTTCTCACATACTTTTGAGTTTTGAGGAATTATAGGTAGCAGATCAAGGGAATGGGTAGAAAATTACATGATCAACAGTGGTAGGGATAATTGGCTCTTTTATTCTCAAAACCAATAGATAGAATAAGGTCTCCTTTTTGACTGTTGTATTCATTAGGTTTTTTTAAATGTTGAAGTGCAAAAATCCAATATGTTAAGAATTGTATGTTGTCATGGTTGGATGGAAAACTTTTCAAATGGAGATAAATAGGAATAAAATTGTTTTGGTAGATTTTTTTCCAAAATTCAGGCATCTAGGGTAGTTTTATTGTCACTTTTGATTCAAGATAGAAGGTTACAAGCTCTGTTGTAAATACCATCATCAAATGCATCTAATAAGCCATGTTGGCTGTTTGATATATACTTTGATGTTTTCGAGACAGAGTATCAAACTTTTGGAAGAAGCAGCACCCTACTGGATCAATGGAAAGCCTTACCACCTTTATCTTGCTGATATATATTATGTGCTATTTTCTCAAAAAATGGATATAAATTTTTTGACAAAAGCTCTTATTATTTTAATGCTTTGTTAAAATCATGATAACTCTTTATGCAGCTTTACATTAGGTGAAAGCCATATCCCTTTGTCTCCAGTGAGAGGGGGGAGGGGGCTCAGTGACTTAGGCAATGATGAAGGCCTGCAACGTAACCTCAGATAAGAATGCTAAAAACATAGCTATGGATTTTCCTTAGATGTGTGCATATATGGTGTGCATAATTCAAAGAAAGAAATTCCTAATTTATTTGCCAGTATGCTCAACAGAGTAAAGTGAAGACCTGCATTACTGAATGTTAACTTTAATTTTGAAATCCCAGTGGTTAAAATGTTCTGAACTAACTTGAAATGTATGTTGAAGAGCTCACACCCTAACAATACAAATCCCTCACCAACTCATGTTGCCAAAACATGTTAGCCCCAGTGTTCCTTTAGGGATAAAAGTTTTTTCCTGTTTTAGGTGACCACGAAAACTGTGTAAAACATCTCACTAATGCCATGGCTGTTTGTGGGCAACCACAACAATTACTTCAAGTATTCCAGAACATGCTTCCTCCTCCAGTTTTCCAAAAATTGCTACAGAATCTTGCAAAACTTGGATCGACACAGCAGGTTTGTCTGCTTTGTATGTTTTAAAGCTTACTTCTTCAACTTGTTTGCTGTCTGTGTTTCATACCAAATTGCACTTTTCAACTTCTTTTTATTGTTTTTGCCATAATAGAGCTTTTCAGCTTTATTGTAAATAATAAGATTAAAAATTTCTCTTGAACAAGAACAAGAACAGAAGCAAGTGTCTAACCATGTCCTCAAATATTTTATGTTTTATCTCTGTTTCTTCATCGATGATATATGCAAGTTAGAGAATAGCAATTTTTACAATTTCTTCTTTGCAGAAACCATCTGCTGCAGCTAGCTCGGCATCTGCAGAAGCAGATGGATTGGACTAACATACTATCACAGCATGTTGCCACAATCTGTGGGAATGCATGTCATGTATAAAGAGCCCTGTATGTCCTTGTAGTATATGCTGTTTTGGAAAACCTGTCTGTCATCAGTTATTTTTGTATTAAGTGGTTACATCCAAAGAACACGTATCTATGAATGTGCAATTATGACGTTTTCTCTATCCTAATTTCTGTATGGTTGCGTGAATTCATCAACGTCCTAAGCAATATTTTATATCTTTTCTGAATCGCTTTTGCTACATCTGCCCAGCGATGTTTGAGTACTGCCTCGAAAATGAGATTAAGCTTCTACCTTGAGATAATCTGAAAAATGCGAGTTTCAAATAGAGAGAGAAAAGGATTTTCTATGATTTTCTCCTTGTCGTTTTTTCGTTCATTTCCTTGGCCGAATTAACATGATGCGCAGATACTATTCATTGCAGAATAGAGATGGTTTTAGTTGTTGCATATTATCATCCCCCAATAACATTTGCCAAGTTGAGTGAAAATGAGGAAGATATTTTGTAGCGTACTAAAGAAGTCTTTGCCCGACACTCCTTAGAGTATAAATCGTCCGGTGACAAATGAAGTTAGCAAAAATTTCCGAACGAGAAGAAAAATGGCGCATTTAATTTGTCCATTGTTTTAGCCATTCGGCAACTGCTGAACCGTTATATGGTTGAAGAGCCTAATAAGCAAATGAATTTCTGTCTGTGCATAATTTTCGATTCTGTACGCTTGGTGCATTCTGGGTTTTGGAGGATTACTGGGTCATATTTGTTGAGGTGCTGGCTTGTCTCTTTTTTCTCATGATCTCACCAGACGATACAAAGCTCAAAAGATATAAAGGTTCTCAGTAGTTTTGGATACTTGCATTTTCGATATTGCGATTCTGTGAACCCAGTTTAGTTTCGAAATAATTTACTAATTACGAGTTTTCCAGAATGATATTACCAGATTTGACAAAAAAATAGTTCTAAGCCTGTCAAGGAGTCGAAACCTATTTTCATTAAAGGTTACATCACGGCTCGTTAGTCCGTGACCAGATACTGCAAAATTTATGTGCATTGAAACTAAAAAGGAATAATTTCATCTTTTATTTATGAGATTGTTTCATTTTGTTTTATGTTATGTATTCTATTCAAATTTCAAAACGTATACATGGTGGCTGTATCCCCGCATCTCTGATATGTTGGTTGTGTCATAGCTGACATCAGCATTATAAGACTTTCTACTTCATTCGATCAATAATTGAAAGTTCTAAATTGAAGGAAAACTGGACATGTAACTGGTTGAGCGTTGAAAATCTCATTCGATTCGATCGATCGGTCATGACGTATAAGATTATGAAGAAATTAAGCCCAGAAAACCTTTGGGATAAGTTTAGGGTAGCTGAAGGGTTGAGTCGTGTAAAAAGAAATATTATAATTTTCATTCAATTTTCATCTACCACTGCGCAAGCTAATCGTTATTTTGCTCTTACATCGTTCTTTTATTCGACCATCTCGGAGTTTGCGACGCCATGATGGAATTCTATTTACCATAGCTAGTTCAAAGCGCTCAGGCCAGAAGAACAACCGAAAAATACATGGTTGGCAGGCTGCTCTTCCGTTATTTCGCTCATAAAAGTTCTTAAGAGTAGAGAAACTTGGCGAAATCCTAGATGGCTTATTCTGTATGCTGGGTCCTTATTTCGGTTTACAGTTAGGGTAAAAATACTTTTTTGGGGTGAGCTATAGATATGCTTTTGTTTAGATACTTTTTGGGCCCATGAAGTGCTGGAATATTCTTCGGGTCTTAATGATGTCAAAAAAAATTGATTTACAGACTCGAAGTCGAAAACATCAAAAGCTGTGAAATCAATAGGGATAGTTAGGTATGTAAGGTACAAGAAATACCTATATTAGTTTATTTTTTATGAGTGAAGGTAAGAAAACCACAATAACCTGCATGTCAGACAGTCGGCAGTAAATGGTATGATGTGGTATCGCCCTGCATGTATCGTGGTTTGTCGGTACTGCTAGAATGAGGGCATAGAGCTGCCACCGCCAGTGTTTATTCGTATCCCAAAAATGCCCGCTTGGGGTTCATAACCCAACCTGAGCACCGCTGTCCGAATTACATCAGATAGCCCCCCCCCTCCCGTCTGGGGAAAGATCAATGAGTAAAAAGAAGAGGCTTGATATTTCCCCAGATATTGCCCCAAAGTTAAAACTAATCACTTGTCATTAGTTATTTCAATCCTCGTCACCAATTGTGTATAAATTTCACTTCAAACCCCCTAATTCAGTCGATTGCTGCTCAAAACTCGAAAAATTGGCACCATTTCATGAATGACTCTAAGTAACGACTATTTTCTTCAAGGACAAGTGATGGAAGGGTCTTGAGAGTAGAAGGTGAAAGCATGATGGTGAGAGTATGAAGGTGAGAGCAAGAGGGAGAGGGTGAGCATTAAAAAGAGAATGATCTTAAGGAAAGGCAGAAGAAAGGACGTGAAAAGAGGATATAAGTAAGAGAAATATAGGCAGGAGTTGAAGAGGATAAGAGTGAGTTAAGAGTGTTGTCAGATGGGATACTCGATCTTGCTAGGAATTTGATTGAAAATGTTCTCAAATCGTTAACTCTAAGTAGGTGATAGCATGTCCTAAAACATTCTGATTAAGGGAATCTTTGAAATACTTCTTGAGCAGGGTACTGTCCCTTTAACCCCACATACCTTTCCTTTTTCAATGTAACAACAGTTTGTCCACTTAATAAAAAAGAAATGGCCCGCAGCCAAATCATCTGCCGCTTTGTAAATTTTACAATTTTGAAATAACCTTTGCAGGCCTCTGCGCTAAAACAGTTTCGAGGTATTTTCTTTTTCTGTGATTGTAGGATTTTAGTATTTTGTTAAGCAAAATTTCATGTTGGGAAATGTTTCATATGAGATACAACCTTGGTAAAAAAGGCCCGAGGCCCTTGCAAAAAGAAAGCTAATTGCAGATCCCCCGCCCCCTTCCCCTCAAATCATTGTTGTGATTGGATTGGTAACCAATGTTGGGGGGTGGGTTAGGTCACCAACGCGTATAATGTGAATTTAAAGCACGAAAATACCTTTTTCGTTCAAATGTCTCAGTTTTTGCCAAGATTGTAGCTATACGAAAATCAAGAGACCTTGAAGTGGGGTTAAAAAATCCAAAGCTCCTTTCTTTCTAAATCATCAACTTTCATATCCCGCCATGTCAGAACGTATTCATAAATTCGAAAAAGTTCAAAAATAAAGAAAGGATAGAATAGAAATTTTGAGCTAGGCTAATCAGGTACAGATAGTCTTTGTATTTTCAGCCTTTATTTTAAAAACAATGAAATTTGAGAAAAAGTTAGCAAATTGATCTGTGTTGAGAATGCAATCTTTAGTTTCGTAATGAACAAAAACAATGGCACATCATAGTTCTCTTTACACAAAGTGCGAACACGCATTGTTTATATTACACAATAGATTTATTAACAAAAACTTGTTTTCGCACATTCGCATGTTTTTGCTGTTGGTAGTTGTTGAGTTAAAAAAAACGGTGAATTTTTTTGATATTACGATATGGAACTCATTACTAAACGTCTTCTATTAGAATGATCTCAGGGCAACAATTCTTAACAATCTGAAGCTTAATGTAAATTTATTTCTCTCTGATAGTTTCATAAATTGGGCTCACTTCTTTCTAAAACTTCCACAGAGTACAATTAAAAGTGACATGCAGCGATGTGCTTTGATTCGTTCAGATTCAATATGAAGTACACATTTTCCCTATTTGATAAATACCGGTAAATATTCATCATAAATCTTTCATTCTGTTTTCCTTGTTCCTTAGTTTCTCTTGCTGAGCTATAAGAATATGTTTCCCACCTGCTTCCATTCACCATTGATGTAAATTTTTATTAATTTTCTATCTATTAGTGCTAATTTCATTGGAAATAAAGACTGATTCCGGGGGGATACTGCCGTTAAATCAATCTTTCCTTCAGCCAGGTTATATAATCTTGTTTGCAAGAGTGGCCCTATGCTACTCCATGATGGGAAAAAAGCTGTGTTCAGCATTTGTTTATGAACTGCTTCTGCTGGTCACCGCACAAATGAACTTTCTCAATTTCTCACATCCATTGTCTACATATCAAATGATTTGTGAATTTACTAAATTAGTTATTGCTTTTATGTCTAAACTAGTGTGATAAACCCATTGTGCCAACAGCAATTTTTCCATAACCAAACAAGAGCATCCTACAGACTCACAAAATAGGACGAATCGTGCTTACATGAATAAGAAGTGCGGCTTTTCTAACTTGCTCTTTTTCACATTAATAAAATGGAAGCAGAAGTTATGTGCTGTTCAATTTCTAGTCTGCATGCTGTATTCTACTAATATTTTACTGAGGTATCCAAAACAAATCCCTAATTGATACAAGTTTTGATTGAACCTTTTTATGCCTAGTCATCACAACACTGTCAAATTCGCTATACTGTACAATGCTCAAAATTTATGTATTTCGGTCACAAAATCATTATTTTTAAGTAAGTTCAAATGTATCTTGAAAGTTTAAGTTCTTTAATAATATATGTATTATAGGTATTACATATAAAAGAATGTGAACAGTTTTTTGGCGGTACAGAACCTGAAAATGGCTTTGAAAAAAGCAAACATTTTATATCATATTGGCTAAATACTTTTTCGTCTGGCAATCCTCAGAGCATAAAACGTTATAATAAGGGTTCTAAGGAGCACGATGAAAATAATAATATTTTTTCGTTTCATTTTCATCGTGCTCTTTCGAACCCTTATTCTGACGTTTTATGCTCTAAGGAGTGTCAAACATTTCGTTTAACACAAAACGTTTTATATAAAAACAAAATCTATCTTTAAGAAATTCAAGGTCAACCAGTGCATGGTTTTAAACACATATTGAAAATCATTTGGAGCCAAACTCAAACTCTACACCCTCCCCAATATTGTAGGATCGAAGATCCTGTCCTACGTAAAGATTACCCAACCTAGGATCTGTTTCGTTCAGAACACAAGCTACATAAATATCGTCTCCCTGATTGTTTACAGAAGCAAGTCACCTAATAACCATTCGTGGATAGCATTCAAAACCCATCCCCCAGTTCTCGGCAGAATCGATTTTGTATTTCGTCTAAATTCGATGAGAAAATGTTGGGGGAGGGGTAATATTTTGACAGCCTACTTTTTGTAATGTAATCGTGTGGTTTTCAAACTGCCAATTTTCAAACAAAAGCTAGTCATAGATGTTCCCGTTGGATAAAATTGGAGTTCCCTGTTGGTAAAAGGGCGTTTTCTGGTGGTTAAAAGGGCATGTCTTAAATTTTTTGGCTGGCGCCGCCATTGGGTGGAAAAGTAGTCAATGTATCGCTAAGAGGAAAGGTAAATTGGCCGATGCTTTCAAAGTTGGGAGGTTGATATCCCCCCAACTTGCCTTCCTTTTTTTGTCTACATCATATACAGTTGGCTGAGTAAGAGGCCCTTAAATCTGTCTAAAGATGAACTCTCTATTAAATTCTTTCGATCGCATGGTATATTAGGTAAAGCAGAATTTGAACATGGCTGACAAAGATAGTCACAGAAATCAAGATTTCCCATCATCACTGGCTGCAAGTAATCTAAGCATCAGAATTTATACATCTTAAAACCCTCGTTTTTGTTTCGCGTGATGCAAAACTTCCATACTTTTCAATTCAAAGACGATTTGAAGCCCCAATCCCTGTTGTTGTACAAGCTATTTTTGTTATGATCAGTAAGCAAGAAATTACGAGTCATCTTAATGCGGGATGAAGAGGGCTTTATTGGTTTGCCTCATTCTGTTAATGCCTTTAATTCAGATAAGCTATAATTGATGCCGAGTTTTCGTTCCTTTTGACATATTTGTAAATGGACAATAAATGCTCTCTGCGTGTTTCCCTTCATTGTAACTGTTAAGGCCGATTTCCATTTGACATTTTCTGTGCGCGCGGGCGTAGCGCCCAAATCTGAGCATGTCAAGTGGTCTCGATTTTGCATCCGCTGTGAGCGCCAGAAAGTTGATAGGGTCTCATTTTAACTAAGTTGATTTCAACTAACCACTTGATTTTAACTAAGCATGCTCAGATTTTGGCACTACACCCGCGTGCACAAAAAATGTAAAATGGAAATCGGCCTTTACACTCTTAGAATGCTAAGCAGTCGCTAAACCAGCTTTCTTCGGTATAAACATCGAAGATGACGCAATGTTTTCTAAAGACGTTGGCACTTCGCGTAGGACTTCAGGTGCAATTATGCATTTGAATCATGACAAGCCCTTTTTTCTTAAAGCTAACGTTCTTAACAGGTTAAAAGAAAAATATCTTGTTCCAAAAATATGATTTTGCATTTCGAGAAGACGCTGGCAGACGTAAGAACGTTGAGGACAATGAGGAGAGCGAGGTATTGCCCAAAACATTCAATCAACTGCCTCTTCTGTTCCATTGGCTTGTTTTCATCTACAGTAAATTTTAACTCTCTGCCCAGTGGAGAATTTAAGGGGGTGGGCAACTAGGAGCAGTTGCCCCTCCCTCACCAAGTTAAAGCAAGTCTGGCGCCCCTATTTTGGAAATTGTGCGCCTCTTTTGAAGAATGAGAATCAGGTGAAAAAGTTTCTGAGACATATTGGTATATTGGTTAATTTATTTCAAGGAGTACCTCAAAGTATACAACTACCCCCCCCCCCCTTCAAATTTGCGCTGGATCCGCCCCTGTCTCTGCCAACCAACATCACCTTCGAGGCAACTATGCGACATTCTGTAGGCTTCAAAATGCCATGAATATATTTCAGCTCACAAAATTCATGAAATTTACTAAAGTTATATTGTTGGAAAAGTTTGAATGCCTGCATATATTTCGCAATACTCCCATGGTTTTTTGTGCGAAGAAATATTTCTTTACCCAATTACCCAATTTCATTTCTATGATTTCATTGTATTATAAAGATATATATTTATATATGTATATATATATATTTATAAATATATATTCAATAGCTCCTAACTCTAAATTTTTTTAAAAATATAAATAGATACTCAATAAAAAAACAGCTTGGTTGACGTTTCGCAACCAAGCTTCTTAAGCTTCTTCAGAACCCATATATATATAAATGTAAATACTGTCAAAAGCTCATCCACCGAGTGTAATAAAAATTATATAGATATTCAGAAAAACACTATCGCTTAAACGTTTCGACCGAAGTCTTCATCAGTATATATATTCAGCATAGAGCTGGAGAAAATAAAACTACATGTTTTACTTTCTCCTAACCGGAAAAAGGAATTTAGAGTTCTTAGCGCAAGAAAGGAATCCAGAAAAAATGTTGATGAAATGTCTCTGAAAAACCATCGCCTTTTTCAGAGCTTTTTTTCATTTTCTTAGAAGTATTTCATAGTTCCTTGTAAGTCATCCAGTGATTATTGTTTACCTGTTTTTCCTCAAGCATTCCACTAAACAACAAACGATATCATTAGGGAGTGTTTTAGCAAAAAAAAGGAACAATTGGCATCTTTTCTCTTACTGAGCAAATCGTGGTTCCCTATTCGATGGCTTGTGCAACCCCAATACGCCGTAAACCCTCTCATGAACCCCCTATACCCTATATCTCAGCCCCTATACCAATCCGCGTGTTAAAGATCAAAACTAGTATTGTTTTGAACTTGGTTTTTATGTATTTATGTAACTGGCTGATGCAAAGCATGAATAAAGAATTGAAAATTCGACCGTCAATCGCAATCAAAAAATTAAATTTAAGGCCAGTTTCATTTTTCTAGGATTGAAGAAGGAATTGCCCAAGGGGGGGGGGTGGTAGAGCTAACCTTGATAATGCCAAAAAATGGCAAACCTCTGTTTTCTGCAACATTTTGCACAAGAGCCCCACCCGTTATTTTGATAGCACTAAACACCCTGCTTGACACGCCAGCTAAGGTGCCACCATAAAAGCCATGCGTTTTGAAAATTTACTTTATGTGAAATTTCGAACATGTGTTTAACTCGTCAGTTTGGGTTAGTTTGAGCTATGCAGTCTCTAATCTGGACTTATCTGCTTGTAAACTTTGACTTGTTTTGCTCTTGCCCAAACAAGCGTTAATTTTGTCACTGAAACGCACTAAAGCACTTACATTATCTGCTAATCTTCCAAGCATCATCAACAGGAGACTTCTTAATCGGCCTCAACTGGTCGACTTCAATCAAACACATTATTAGCAGCCGGCACCTGAATTCTTCTTCTTATGGTGTTCTTTGATTATTTGCCGAAGAAACTTTATCGAAGTTTTCTGATGTTTACTTCCAAAGTTATCATCAAAATACTTTAATTTTCTTCAATAATTATGTCAAGGAGATAAAGCATATATTTTGATTAGCAGGATGCAATGTGAGGATGTTTAAAAGCTTTTTCCGCTGAAAACAAGCGACAACGTCTTGAAGATAAGAATTTGTTTCGACTTAATTGAAAACAGAATTAAGATAAAACATTAGACTCATTTGCAAAGACTCTTATCAGGCAAACTATGACATTTCTTGCCACCCTGCAGTTTCAATATTTAAGCAACCCCCCTGGTTAAGTATTTTGACGCTTACGTCTACACTAAGACCGCAATAGAGAACCTGAATCAGGTTGATGAATACAGGGCGTCAGTTTGCCACAGGTTTTTCTTTAGGTTGTCACACGATTTCTTTTTCATATTCATCCGTACAGTAAATTGATTTGATTCGATATTCTAGAGACATTTGCAGCTTGCCGACGTCGAGTTGTGCTGTTTGTCAGCCGTAATGGAATCCATGGCGCTGTTTACTAAAACAACACGGATTTGCTTGCATGTTTTATAGTTGCTGCCCAATCGTTGTTTTTTGAATCAGCAAAGAACGAACTATCATGGATAATGTAAGAATGTTTATTTATTTTCTCTGTCAAGGTTTCACTCAACTCTTCTACTATGTTCTTCTTAATTGACACATGCTGCTAGTAATTACAGTGTATGTCTAAACATTTTTACCTTAAGTTAATAAGCATTTTGTACTTTAGTTTTAAAAATAAACATTTTCTGGTTATTGAAGAACGCCTACAACTTTTTTCACTCATATGTCTCGCTATGAATTAGCTTTGTCTCTAGGCCCCAGAGATCGTCTTTTCAATCTCAAAACGCCAGCAAAAAACTTAACATATGTTAAAATTCCATGCTGTTCAAGTATGATTTTCATAATAATCGTACCTTGAAAGATTATTTCTTCATGCTAGTCGCAGGTAAGTGATGTGAAATGTGTTAATGGTATTCCACTTGAAAGTATGTGTGCAAATTGCCTACCTTGAAGAGTCCCGATACATTTTTGATGATAGGGGTAGCCCCATCAAGTGATGCATTCGATAGAGAAAGGGGCCGTTGCCCCCAAACACATCAACATATATTTTCGCATCGGTTATTCCTATGATGAAGGCCTACTGCAAACGCCACTTGAAAAAGTAGAAATCACAGCTTTGCAAAAATGTAATATATTGAGAAACAGAGATCAGCAATCCGTTCAATATAAAGATCGACTAGAAATTTTTTAAGAGATTTCAGAGCAAGAGGGGCGCCAAGTTTCCCAGAGGCTTCACCCATGACTCTCTACTTGACGACTGGATGGTCTCCTCCAATTCCAAAACTGAGGAGTTGTATTTTTTAGTCTATACATCTTCCTGTCGTTTTTCTTCATGCTCTTGAAGCTGAAGTCTCTGTCCATTGAAAGAGGGACAATAATGAACGTATGTTAGAAGCATCCATGTGTAACAACATTATGGCAAATTTTTTCATCCCAAGAAATATTTTCTCCCGTGATGAAAATAGCTAACGAGGCTTAGGTGTTTAAGATGAAGGGCCATGGCTCCGAAATATCTCTATAAAAACATAGTCTATTGTTAAAAACCTTAGATTATTCTTTTTGCACCCAGATTACGTGCTACTTCAAAATATAACGCTGTTAAGAATCTCGCTAGAATACTTGCAGTTTAAAATAGCAAATGAGACATTCCTAGCATCTAATTATCTATATGTCCCTGAAAACGTTCCCTTGTCACTAATAATATCATCAAAAATTCTACTCTAGAATCTGGTGCTAAATCTTTCCCCATGTCGGCAACATTTTTTCTTTGTAAACATTTTCTTAAAAAATGTTGAGTATTTATAAGAACATGTTATTAAAACGTGTATACGTGAATTCCTAATGTTTTCAAACAGACGCCCCTATCCCAAGGGGCCATCTTGTTTGTGCCTCTTTTGGTACCTAAAAACAAGTGAGGGTCGATAGAAATATCTACATTTTATAAAGCTGCTTAAGGCAAAGAAGAATGCCTGCGGCTTATTCATGATCAATGTTGATATTATGTTTGTTCGTCATTGGGTTTAGCTTTGCTTAACTGTTCTGCCTGGATAACATTTCTCTCTGAAGCAAAACTGAAAATTGTTGCTCGATTTATAACGTTAGCCCTGTCTTTCAGATTTCAGTATGTTTTATGCCAAGATTTTGGAGGAGATAAGTTGTTATGAAAAACCTTGGGTCTAGTTTCCCATGAAGAAAAGACGGGTTATCAGAATAAAGATAAAGAACTTTCGATCTATTTAAGAAAATTTAGCATTTTGTTTCAAGTTTGGTTTCAAGTTGACGTAAAATATTTTGATGCAAATACCTAAATAGTTGACAGATTTATGATCAAATTTTTAGTCCAGGCTAAAAAAGAGAAGACAGAATCTTTCTCATTCACTTCGGTCCTCTTAGCCATTTTCCAGAGTTTTACGCCGACTCTTTGTACCCTGAGGTTTTAGGCCCTCAATCTTTCATCAAGAATGGCTAATAAAATGAAGCATCTAATAAATAATAAAGACCATGGGTGTGTGTTTGACTTAATTTTTGGTTGACATAGGATTAATGAAAATAATGAAAGAAAGAGATGACCCTCTTAACTGTATTCTTTTCAAGTACATTATTTTTAGGTACATTTTAAACCTTCTCTTGGATTGTGTAATTGAACACCTGCCCAAGTCAAATATTGACTAATTTTGATAGGCCTCTTCCATCAACGTATTTTCCGTGAGCATGAAAAAATTGCAAAATATTGCCTAACGATGCTTATCAAACTTAAGAATACAAAATATTAAAGACTAAACAATGAATCTAAACATGCAAACTACATAATGAACAATTCCTTTAAAACCTCCCATTTATTCAGTTTATTGATAAAAAATTTTGGTAGGCGTATTCAGACGTTTTTAGGCGACTTTCCCAATCAGCTAAAGCAAGTTGTTGAAAAATGCGAAGCAGTACAATTGACAATAAGACAAATATTTATTTTCATTCTTCCAAATCATTAAAGATTCTCTTTCCTTGTTTTCTATTTCCTTAATTCGCGTTTACCTTTGCCTATTTTCTTTTACTTCTCTTCTATTTCTTTTATATTCTTCTTCTTCTTCAACAACTTATTTCCACTTATTTGCTCTCTTCTTCTCTTTTTTTACTCTTTATCTTTTCTTTCATTCAATTTTCTTTCCTCTTATCTTCTTATCCTTTTTTTTCCTTCGTCTTTTAAAGGACTGCTTTCTATTCTTCTTTCGCCTGCTCTTACCCTCTCTGACAATAGCTGAAGACTATCTAGCAGACCAGAAACTCCTTGTAAGGGACTTCGCGGCCTATTTTTGCTAGAAATAAATGACTTTACACTTCATATTGTACTTTTATCATTAACAAGATACCTAGCTAGACCACCATATTCCACGAATAGCAACAAAGACCGAGATACAACTTTTTGTTGGGGGAGGGGGGCAGTCCTGATAAATAAGTGAAAAACAGCCCCCCTCCCCCTGCCTTCCGGTCTCAATACAGTTAAACATATATGTTTCGCATCATTCTTACAATAACAGCAGCAAACAAATAAAGCGACGCATATGGAACTATTTAACTTTGTTGCTTCATCATACCCAATATTATGATATAGAAATATTCATAAATTCTTACAATGTGAAATCCAACTGGCTGCGTTATCAATAAAGATAAATCTTGATAATGAATGATATCATCATGTATAATCCATTTCTTGAAAATACCCCCTAATATTCTCGATGTGAATTTTGAGCAACTGCTGCCACGGTTCATCTTAGTTCGCCATATGGCAACCGCAACACCTTCCAAATACGATAACAGCTTAACATAAGCTATAATATTCGACAACCTGTTCCGCATATCACAGGATAATGTTAAACTATCATACTAAGGGCGACAGTATCACACCTAAGCCATGCTCGCAAAATTTGATTCCAGTATTTCGACGATGTTTCCTTCTAAGTCGAAAATTAACAGCTACAATCAACTATGCTATAATCTATGCCAAATGTTTTGAGTTTTGAGATACGATCACCAAATGTCAACAGTTTTCTGTCTCTTCAATAAAATGTTGCTAAATGTTAACATCCTATGTCTGCTAATAAGACTTCCGTGCTCCTCAGACAGCCCCTCCTTATTATACCCAAAACACTTAAAAACACACATACCATCTTGCTTCTGGTCCTGAAGTTACTATCTCCGCAACCTAGTGTTGTTTTGAATATTTAGATGTTTCCCATCTTTCCATTTGTCTACATATTATAGAAGATTTTCTAATTCTGCACCAGATTTGATAATTCTAATTAGGCTTACTAATTAAATTTTATTGTAGCAAAATTTGATTTCGAAATGATATGATAGGAAATTAACTTTTTGTGAAAATGGGTCCTTATTACAGAAAAAGAAGTATCTTTAACAAAATGACAGGTTCTATCAATTCAAGAAAAAGAGAGGCTTCCATCTTGTTTCCCCGAGGGCATTTGTTGTATCTAAAATATGTATCTAATTTTTCACATGTGTACAATAGTGAAACAGAATTGTTAGGAAATGTCGGGAAAATAAGCTGGAATTTGTTATTACATCTAATCAGCATTTTATTTAATAATGCGACTTTTGAAGCATCGTCCTTCTGCATCACTCAAAATACTTGTCCTTTCGGCATCATATGCCGTAAATTAATCACTTATACCTTCAATACCGCTAATTCCCTTAAGACCTCTTTAATGGATGAATTATAAACTCGAGATGTGTGATGCGGATGTTTTTATTCGCTGGTTTTACTGGTGAATACGATTGTGGGTAAATGAGTCCTGCCTCTTACCTCTTCATGACGAACCGCTTCTTTATTGACACCATTTCTATGTCACAAAACACAAGGCATTTTCTACACATCAATCTTGAGATGTGTGATGCGGATGTTTTTATTCGCTGGTTTTACTGGTAAATACGATTATGGGTAAATGAGTCCTGCCTCTTACCTCTTCATGACGAACCGCTTCTTTATTGACACCATTTTAATGTCACCAAACACAAGGCATTTTCTACACATCAAATTTGAGATGTGTGATGCGGATGTTTTTATTCGCTGATTTTACTGACTGAATACGATTGTGGGTATATGAGACCTGCCTCTTACCTCTTCATGACGAACCGCTTCTTTATTGACACCATTTCTATGTCACAAAACACAAGGCATTTTCTAAAAATGGCTTTGAAAAAAGCAAACATTTTACAACATACTTAAAGCTTTTTCGTCTGACACTCCTCAGAGCATAAAACGTCAGAATAGGTTCCGAAAAAACACGATGGAAAAATATATACCCAGTTGTGGATCGAAATAGGCCAATCAAAAAAACGCAAGCACAAGACCGGTATAGTTGACCAATCAGTGCCGCGAGCCTAAAGAAAAATTACCAATGGAGTCCAAGAGAGAAAACGAACTCCTTTTGTCTACACAATGGCGGCTTTTTCGTTTTTATGTAGATTGACTCCAAAACTGCTAGATGAAAGGACGACCGGGCTCTGCCAATTATCCGAAACATGTCGTCATTATAGAGTTTTGCACAATCTGGGTTGTCTAAAAGATGTTGACCAATGGCAGAATCACTTGTTTTAACAGTGTTTCTAGACCTACAAGATCGAGGAGGCTGTTCTCTTTGAGGGGCAGTTTTGTTTCGTATGTTGGAAGGAACATGCTGTTTTATCCTATCCCCCAATCTTTGGGTTGTGCGCCCTACGTAGCCAGAATCACACTGGCACGTAAATTCATAAATGACGGAACTTTTTTGTTTGGTAGGGACGCAATCCTTTTGAATGGATGGAAGGGCTCTCCTAGTGCTGTAAACAATCCGAGGATTGACAGCAAAGAAACAATTGGTTATGGCTTGCCTAATTTGACTCTCAAATCGCAAGGAAGTGTTACCAATCCATGGTAGTTTCAAATAAACTGGGCACTTTTGCGGACCAAACTTTTGAACAGCCGAAAAACTTGCGATCTTCTCCTTAGTATAAGATAAAATGACGTCTTCAGGATAGCCGTTGTCCAAGAAGATCGTTTTGAGTTTTTCCAGTTCAGTGTGCAGTTTAGATTTCGAGCAGATCATAAGTGCCCTATGTACTAATGTTTTGACAAGGTTGACTTTGCGTTGTTTTGGGCAAAATGAATTCCAGCGTATGTACTGACCGGTAAAAGTAGGCTTGCGATATACACTGGTAAGAAATCCAGTGTTAGACTTTTCGACCAAAACATCTAAAAATGGTAAGGAATCACTTTCTTCCTTTTCAAACGTAAACTGGAGGGCTGGGTGTAGGCTATTTAGGTGTTTTAGAAAAATATCACACTCAGCCTCTGTTTTGAAAATGGTATATGTGTCATCCACATACCGAAAATAGACACCTGGCTTTTGGTCGTAGTCGAACAAACGCTCTTCATGAAAGCCAACAAAGATATTGGCCAAGGCAGGTCCCAGAGGGCTACCCATAGCGACACCATCCTTTTGTTGGTACATTTCATTGTTAAAACTGAATTCGACTGAACGTGTTGCAGTTTCCATCAGTTCAATGAATACTTCCTCTGGGAATGGTGGGCTATTAAGCTCGCTCCGGTACAAAGCGTCGGCGCATATTTTGATGGTCTCACTCAAAGGAACATTTGTGAAAAGACTACTAATGTCAAAAGAACACATGAAAGATGTTTCGTTTTCGATGTTCAAGTTTTGCATGAACTCAGCGAACGTAAAAGAATCCTTGATGCAATGTTTTGAATATTTTTGAAGAACAGGGTCCAAAACTTCAGAAAGCCACTTAGCCAGTTCGTGTTGTGCTGAGCCAATCATAGACAAGATAGGTCTAAGTGGGACGTTCGGCTTGTGTATTTTAGGGAGGCCATACATTTGTGGTCGTTGAGAGCCCGTGGGTATTTTCTACACATCAAACTTGAGATGTGTGATGCGGATGTTTTTATTCGCTGATTTTACTGACTGAATACGATTGTGGGTATATGAGACCTGCCTCTTACCTCTTCATGACGAACCGCTTCTTTATTGACACCATTTTAATGTCACCAAACACAAGGCATTTTCTACACATCAATCTTGAGATGTGTGATGCGGATGTTTTTATTCGCTGATTTTACTGACTGAATACGATTGTGGGTATATGAGACCTGCCTCTTACCTCTTCATGACGAACCGCTTCTTTATTGACACCATTTTTATGTCACAAGACACAAGGAATTTTCTACACATCAATCTTGAGATGTGTGATGCGGATGTTTTTATTCGCTGATTTTACTGGTGAATACGATTGTGGGTATATGAGTCCTGCCTCTTACCTCTTCATGACGAGCCGCTTCTTTATTGACACCATTTTAATGTCACCAAACACAAGGCATTTTCTACACATCAATCTTGAGATGTGTGATATTGGTGTTCTTTTGTATTTGATGAATAAAATAAAAATGCAAGGCCCCCGTCGCTAATTCTAAACTGGAGGGGCCAGGAAGAGAGTTTTCTCTTAACCACCCACCCCCAGCCCCGTTCTGGGAAACAATTTTTTTGATGCTGTTTTACTTTGAACTTTGGCTAAATGTTTTTTATAATTTATAGATTTATCTATATTAATATTTTCAGCTAAATTGTTTGTTAAGTTTGAAAATAGGGAGGCTATGGCCTCCTGCCCCCCCCCCCCCTGGGGCGTTGGCCCTGAAATGCATCGATGGACTGCCGAATTTCTAAATAGCTTTAGTTGTATAGGTTATGCAATATAATAATGCTTAACCTATTGAAAAGTACCTGAAATTAACTGAGATGCATGGCAAATTGCTTGTGGCTGTGGCTTTTCATTTGTGCGATTCGTTCAATGCAAGTACCATAAACAGGGAATACTAATGCAGAAGGAGGCTGAGACGGCTTATCCACTTTGCCTAGATTAAATTTCGAAAGCATCCCAGCCATTTTCTATTTGCATTCAGCATTTTCAGCCACTTTATCTACTTATGCTTTGTGAATATTACTATCTTGATATAATTCAGTGTGCCTTGATAACAATACTGGCACCTGAAAACAAAGGTCTTTGCAAGTTACTTTTGGCTGATATAACATTTAAATCTTGAAATCCAGCATATATAATCTTGTCAATTGTGTTATGTCATGTTATGCCAGCGTCATTAGAAGGTTTGCTATACGGTGTCACTCGAAGCCCTTTAGCCGTAATGTTAATAAGATATGTCTCATTGAAAATTTAAGACGACACTTTGTGAGAAAATGGATTATTGACATTGTAGCAATACTGTACAATCAGCGTGCTATTTATTAATACCTGACACATGGAACCAGTTTAACATGTCTTCTATCGAAGTTATCGGGAATATAGCAAACAGCCACATGCTGGTCTTAACTTTAATTCTTATCCATCTTGTAAACATCTACCTGCTTGAACACTCAAAACCAGAACCCACTGGGAGTGTTTTTAGTTTAAACCAGAGAAGGTAACATAAAACGGAGATTTGGTTGTTTCAAAACGGGATCATGAAGTGGCATGAAATGTCTATACCAGACAGGGTTTGTAGCTTAAATCTTTGCATTTCCAACACGAAATTTGTTTTGTTGATACCTTCTATCTTTTTCTACGTGAAGAGCGTAGAAAAAGTAATGGAACCTGTTATATAATGAAATTAAGACTCTCTTGAAAACAGCTGAATGGTAAAAAAAACTGACACGCTGAGCCAAGAGGCAATTCACTATTTCAAATATAATAAGATATTACCACCCATACAAAAGGATTTCCAGATATTTTCAGACTAAACAATAGGATTTCAACTCAAGGTGTACGAGCTTTTCAGGGAGTGATTTGCCCCTCGGACATAGCAATGCTATTATCATGTTACTGCTACGAATCAAAAGTGCTGCTTTGAAAGAGACTAGAACATAACTGGGGGTGTAAAGATAATAACTGCATAAAAGAAAGCATTATGTACCTATGTTCTTTTATCTTGCAAGAAGAGGGGCAACTTTTAATCCTCTTCTCTTCGAGTTTAGAAAATATGATATATTTAGGTCATAAAACTTGTCGAAAAGTTATTGAATAACGACTTTCCTTATCGTGTAATAGATATTCGCAAATGAAAGAACGCGATGTCCTGCCTCACTGTCGGTGTCTTGGGTTCAAATTCCGCCATATATTTACAATACAACTGACGGCAGACCTGGTGGTATCTTTCAAAAGATACTTGGCAGCATGGTGAAAAAGTGTTGTGAAGATAAAACCAATCTAATCTACTCCAATAGCACATCAGACCTCACTCAGTTTCAAGTTGTTCTGCAAAATGGCACAGATGACATATATCTGCCAGTTTATGGCGACGGGAAACAGAAATTTAAATTTGGCAGCCCATTTATATCTATAGGTAAGTACCAGGTCTTATTCTTTTGAAACAGGTGGCTTGGATGCCAAGAAGAAATACTCCCTTTTCTGACATTTCTAAGAATCGATGAACCCTCTTTGGTAGATGTCATACTCACTACAGAATAAAACCTGCTGAAAAAATGTATTGGCAAAAATATTTCCATCGGCAAAATCCTAGCTTACCAAGCTTTTAAGCAGTTATGTTTAATCAAGGAAACCTTTGGCCTTTTACACAAAGGGTTGCAATGCATTGCAAAAACCTCTATACATAAAAAGAAATAGCTTTGAAAAAAGCAAACGTTTATAACATATTGGCTAAAAGCTTTTTCGTCTGACAGTCCTCAGAGCATAAAACAGCAGAATAAGGGTCCGAAAGAGCATGATGGTATATATATATACCCAGTTGTGGATCGAAATAAGCCAATCAGAAAAACGCAAGCACAAGACCGGTAAAGATGTCCAATCAGCGCCGCATAAAGAAAAACTACGAATGAAGTCCAAGAGAGAAAACGAACTACTCCTGTCTACACAATGGCAGCTTTCTTCGTTTGTATTTAGATCGATTCCAAAACTGTCAGATGGAAAGACGACCGGGCTCTGCCAATTATCTGAAACATGTCGTCATTATAGAGTTTTGCACAATCTGGGGAATGTTAGACCAAAAAGCTTTTAGCCAATATGTTATGAAATGTTTGCCTTTTTCAAAGCCGTTTTCAAGTTCTGTACCACCTCAAAACTGTTCATATTCTTAGATTGTAGCTTAAGTTTTTTTCGTCCTATAAAATATATTTGAATCTTTAGAGTTAATCTTCTAATGCTTTATTGCAGTTGATTCTCCTGGTATCGCATACTTCTATGGGAATCTAGGCTCAGCACAAGAAGAGACATTAAAAGCATTTGCAACTTCATGGCCTGTTCTTGTGGTTGTGTTACTATTGGCATTTACGATTGGTACCGCTTTCTATATTGCGGTGGGTTTTGCTTGAATTCCATAGAAAAATATTTAACCTTTTCTCTTTCTCCCTCTTTCTCTTTCTACTTTTCCCTTTTCTTCTTTTCTTCTCTGTGTTCAAGTTGAAATGTAGTTTTCATGGAAGCTGAATACTGTTACTCATTGACAACTTGTGATATGATATTGGACAATTCATATGTTTCATTTCTTCCAAACATCCTTTTAAGGATATCTTACGAAAATTGCAAATTCTAAAATATAGGAAATTGCCCACCTTTAAACCATAAATACGAGAAAAAAAATTCAATACTACGTAGGCCTCATCTTATTGGACAGCTCAAAATATTTGCCCATAATAAACTGTGTTCCAATCCAAACCGTTCTCCTGCGCTCAGGGCCACTGAGAGGCTTCGGAGGCCCTGTAGCAAAACCAAAAGACGAGGCCCCCTGCGAGCGGAAAGAGCAGAAAATTTCTGCGACCACGCCCTTTAGATTGGCTGCATTCAAGAACTTTTCTCGGCGGCCTTGCCTGCGCATAGCTGAGGCTAATTTTCCTCCAAGTTTTATCGCTTACCAGAAGTAGCCTCCAAAAACCCGACACCACTTTAGGAAGGAGACCAAGTATTTCCCTATTAATGACTACTAAATCAATGTTTCATCGTAAAGTAGCCTAAGATATATGGAAGAAAATTGACTTTAAAGTTTACAATTGCTGAACAAATCATAGCCAGATTAATCTTATGAGTGCGAATCTAATGTATATAGGGAATCTGTTTATTGAGAGTCGACTATTTATAGACTTACGACTTCAAAATATTTTTTATGAATTCTACAAACTGTTTTTGGTTATGATTCACCGTATTTGATATACATGGAAGGAGATTGTTTCCCCTCAGGTGATTCTTTCCTGGGGCGTCTTAATTCTATTACATTTTAGTTTAATATATAATAACTAACCATTTTGTCTATTCTTAGGAAGTTGCTCGCTTCTCTTCTGAGAATGGTAATGAAAATTATTGCGAGAAAAGCACGGGAAGCCGATTGAAAAATGCTTTATCTCAATCAGTAAGGGGACCTCTTCATGGCTTTTACTGGGCAATGGTCACACTGACTACAGTGGGGTAAGAGCCCTTGACTTTTGAAACTGGATTTTAGGCGAAGTATATTTCCTGTTTGCTTGGTCGTATTAAATCGTTTGGCTTACATCTTCATTCCAATATTTGTTTCTTTCCATTTTTCTTGATTGGTTACTTTTCAAACCTCGCCGAAAATTTGTCATGTAATGTGAAGAAGTTTGAAGACGAAATTAAAGAAATATAAGTGGCATTTAAGACGCTCAACCCCCTTTTATTGTCTTAAGCGGAATGACTGGCGTGGCATCATGAATATCTTAAGTGGCAATACCTTGGAATGGATTTTTTCTGGTTCTGTCACATAGGTTTTATCACATATGTTTTAACCTTGAAAATCAGCGGTGCTTTCCACTCCTAAAGCATATGAAATGAAATGGGTCAAGATAGCATTTGCAATGCCCTTCCCTTGTTTAGTTTTATATCAAAGCTTGTAGAGGACCCTCTCCCCCCCTTTTTGCCCAGAGATTACAACTGACAAAATTCTTATTGTAACACAAACGACCAGGGGGTTAGATCTCTTAAGCAATTTAGTTGATAGAGGCAACACAAATAGAATTCCGAGATAAACTTTAATAGTTCCCATTCCCTACTCACAAAAATTGTTTGCTGCTTCATTTCATTGAAAAATTATTGATCTTATTTAGTTGATAACTGATTTTTGCTTTTTGCTTCTTTGATGTCTCAGAATCTGAAGGTTGATTAATTTTTTTTCTTTTTTGTCCAAAGGTACGGAGACTTGACCCCAAAGACAGTGTTGGGTCGCATTATCGCTATAATCTGGATTTTGTTTGGAACGGTCATATTATCAATGTTCACAGCCTCGATCACATCTGGCCTCATTACAGCTGTAATGTCTAATGATATAGCACTTGCAGGGGCAAAGGTTAGCATTACAGTTTGATGATATACAGTCCACAGTCTTGTGCAAAAGTTTAAGGCAAGGAAAACAACGAGAAGAATTGCAATTATTTTAAAAACACCCTTTTGTTTATATATTCATACTACTTTTTATCCGATCAATATACTATATACTCTAAACAGGCACGGCGCCACAAGGAGGGGGGGGGGCTGAGGGGCTGGACCCTTTCAGAAATAGAAATTTTTCGTCGTTTCTTTTTATTATTTCTGAATTAGAGTGTAAAATAAAAATGGAACAAACTATTTATAAACTGCCTGATTTTATTTGATCTATTTATTAACATATCTACCTAGGTTTATTTCTGTTATTTGTCTTTTATTTGCATGAATTCAGTAGATAGCTTTGTGTATCACAGCAATGTCTGCATTTTCGATGCGTAAAATTGGCCTATTGAACTTACCTGATATAAAGAAGATGCACATTTCTGTTCAGGACGTAAAATCCTCTCATTAAATATAACAGCTTTTTGTTAATCGCACCGATGTGCACTCTGAGCCGAAAGTCATCCTTTCTTTCTTTTCCAAACGTCGGTCAATAGAGTTTCAGCATGTCTCCTCCACTCCCGAGTGTTTCCTAAAAATCAATAATCAATGTTTTTCTGAGAAAAACGTCGAATTTTATGTTCTGAGCGGTATAGTATTTTCTTAAATTTTAGTCTTGGAGATGCATTTTTACAAATTCTTGAAAGCTTGATTTCAATAAAATTCTTGCACATCGGACCCAACCATGGTGGGTCCTCTTATGCCATGGAATTTGATTCTTGATTTCCCCAGGTCATGGATGGCGCCAGAAAAGAAATGCTGGGGGGGGGGGGCTGAAAAAAAATTTAAAAAATCACGAAGTGGAAGTTATGAAAGTGCCGACATTGCTTAAAATTTTTCATAAATTGAAGTGCCGACGGGAAGGGCTCAATGAATTTTTGGGGGGACTCCTGCCCCCCCCCCCAAGCACCCGGCGCCATCCCTGCCCCAGGCTCAATTTCGTGGCGTCATGTCCGGTAAAGTGCATTAGAATGGTTTTTGTTAACCAAGAAATCTCATTTTGATGGAAACCTAAAAAAAGGGGAAAACGTGATACATTTTCAAAGGACATATTTCCAATTGCCCTGCTCTCTCTTCCCCTTTCACTCTAAAAATGTTTCTTAATGCTATAGAGTATCGATGTGGTGACGTCACAAAAATATAGTTTTAGAATGTTTGAATTTTGATCCCATAACCTGAAAGAGCATCATGAAATGCCTCTATATGTGCAAAATCAGTTGAAAAAGTAGCCAATTTGCTGAGATATGGCCACTTCAGCACAGGCGCTTGCCCCTTCAAGCTTTTGTAATTTGGTCTTGGTTCATGACTTATGAACCAGGCCAGAATAAAAGTAATACGTTAGCAAACTTGAAATCTTTCATTGGCCACATCTCGCTCAATTTGAACATATCTAACTGATTTTGCATATTGAGGGGGATTTTATGCTATTCTTTCAGAATATGTGGTCAAATTTAAGAAACTCTAAAAGATTTTTGAATGACGTCACACTTCGGTACTCTATTATTAGTTCATTAGCATTACAAGGGGGGAGACCCCGGTAAAAATATAATGCAAGATTTTCAATCAGTTTCCTTTTTGTTAGCAACAACTCTCATTCATGGAGAATTCAGCAACTTTCGGCAGAGTTTTTACACTGATCTTTAAAGAAAGGTCTGGTCTATACAGTGACTTTTGAGACAAATTGAAAATGCTAAACAATTGAAGATAACAAAACATTGTCATCGTGAATCGTGATGCTCAAAGTGATACATAACACGAGTTTAAAGTGACGATGATTTCGAGATCAAACTACATTTGTGATTCATTGCTGTTTAGCACGAAACGTATTTAAGGTATCTAAGACATTTTTTAGGATCAAGATTGAATAATTAAGAAAGGACTAGTCCCAGTCTTCTTTTCGCTTTTAGACATGATAAGGAAATTGAAGCTTTGGTTAAAAACACTATGTCCGTAGGATATATTTTATTCAACCGAGACTTTGTTTGTATAAATATTTCGATTAGATTGTTCTTAAAATGTTCTTAGACGTATCGTTATCATTAAATTAATCGTATTCAAACATTTTAATCTTATCCAATTGGCGTGAAATGAATTAGAAATAAAGTTATCAATATCAATATCATTATTGGCAACTAAAATAATTAATGCTATTCGATATTTTTTGCGTCTCATAGGTGGCAGTAATATCGGAAAGCAAAGAAGCCAGCATCGCAATAAAGAAGAATGCCATTCCAGTCGGTGAGTGTCTAATGAAAGCCTACTGATCCTTTAGGGAACCTTCGTTCAGTACCTAAAAGGGCTGATTTCTTTATGTCTGTAAAACATAGATCAGGATTATGGAAGGCTTTTGGATCCTACTCTTTTTAAAAGAAAGTTTTAGATAATTTCAAATTAAGAAAATATTGATTTGTCAATTAGCTAGAATACAGTTTGTAGAAATGATTTGATCTACTTTAAGGATGTCTTTAAAGAGACTGAATTGAAGCTCCTTCTAAGAATAGAGAACATATCATTCTAGCCTTCTTAATAATTGTCCTACTCTTACCTAACATCTAAGAGTATGAAAAAGTGCCAGTTGTTACCGATATAATACCATTTTGCACTATCTCATAAAATCAATGGCAGCACTAAATGTCATTTGAAAAGGGACTCCTCATTGGACATTTCATACAACTTTTAGTTATTTAAGATATAATTTCGTCTCTAATCAAACATTTAGTGATAACTGCAATTGTAAGCTGAACTGCCTTTATTCTGTTCAAATATTTGTTTATAAAATTCGTTTATAGAGATTGATTTTTGAGTTTCATTGTCGATGATGCACTAAAATGCTCCAAAGGAAGCTTCTCCTAACTACCCTTGATAACCTTGAAGTAGAAGAAAGCTAGCTCCCTTCACAAATATTGGGATACCAAGGAAATATGCCCCTTTTTTAGATCTTTGCCTCCTCAAATGCGACACAAAGTGCCCATTCTTACCCTCCCCCAGCTTGAAATACTCTCGACGCCCCTACCTCTTACAGTAGGCCTAAAGTCTACATTCACGCTTTGAAATACCATTTATCCTAAAATTTAAATTTTATTAAAGATTATTCAGAAATCATTGAATTGCCGCAAGTACTACAAAGAGGTGAAACAGAGGGGTTATTACTGGATACATACGTGGCTGGCTACTATCAAAAATCGTTCGAGAAATTCCTCTTAGCTGATGTTATTGAGTATGTCTTCACATATGGACTGTTGCTGCGCAACAAGGGTATATGGATGGACAGTTGTTTCAGATTGTATACGGAGTTCTATAAGGATCAGCTGTTTCGCGATATATCCACCTCAATTGTACCGTTTAAGGTTAGTAATTTTCAAAATTCACCTCCTTTTTAAGAGTAATACAATACATGTTAATCCCAATACATATGAGACTTTCTATCATGGTAGTGAATTGACCTCCTTACGAAGTTGCTGTGTATAGAATCGTCTTAACAAAATGTGAGCTTGCGGAAGGAGGCTGAGCCCTAAAGACTTCTTTAAGTAGGCACTGCGCACCATTCTAAAAGTAGATGGGCTGAAAAGGGCAGACTGATAATTTTTTGAGAAACGAAAAAGGCCCCTTTTACAAAATACTTGCTTCTTTCCACTTATTTTTTCATAAATAGTCCAATTCAGAGAAGATATCAATTACTATAAAAATAGATTTAACAAGACACCAAGAAAATGAACAAAAAAGGGTTGCTACAATCCTGGACAAAAGTTAGGAGACATTCTCTGTAATTATCATTTATTGAAAAAACATCTAACCCCTTGCCCCCAATATCAATGTTGATGTTGATTTTTTAGGTTTTCTGGCTCCCATAATCAACTGCCATTACCCAACACCAACATTGACATTGGGGGGAGGGGGGGTAGGGGCATACCACTGGTTTTGAGGGCAATTACGCAGAAAATCACTTATAAAAGAATTGTCTCATAACCTTTTGTCCAGGATTGCAGTCAAGAAGAACAGCTACTAATTGGGATCCGTGAGGGCAAACTTCTCAAAGTTGCGTTAGAGTAAACTTTCCAAACATTGTTCAATCTATTATCACAATAAATCGGGAGGGGGGGTATAGCCCCTGTTAGCCCGATGGCTGCGCAGTGCCTGTTTGCACAGGTATACCACGGTTGAGCTGAGCCCATCGACCTGCAACACGGTACCCCTGATGATTTCTTTTCTCTATTCTTACAGCCATTGAATTATGGTAATCAAGCTTCAAAGAAATCTTCTACTCTCATTGACTGGACTTCTAGGCCTCTTCAAATGTTTCTTGCTGGTGTTGGATTTCTTTTGTTTACAATGATTATATGCGGGATTTCTTTGACTAAATATCGCAAATGGAAAAAATCCGTTGAAAATAAAGGTTTGTTCTTAAGCATTATTTGTATTGGCATGATGTTATCTCAACGAATGGGACTTTTTTCCCGACTATGATGCTATCATGTCTGAACTTAAATTTTTAGATAATTTTAAAAACTATAAAGTTTCTTAACTGATAATATCCATATACTCTATAATTGTTGGTAGAGCTCTGTGTTTTCTAGAAACTCTCAAAACTTGCATATTTCATGGATAGGAATTGTGTATTCATGCCCTTTCCATGCGTTTCCTCCATGACATACTACGGTGTACTCAAAAATGGCAACGACGGTGTACTGTAAATTAGGGTATCACAAGTCCAGGCATCTTTCAGTGGGAGACTGTAAAGAGCGCCTACCGTAAGTCCTCGATCAAGCCCCCGGGGGCTTATTTCAATAAATTTATTTTGATGTGAGGCTTATCCGAGGGAGGGGCTTATTCGACGGTGGGAGTTCATTTAGATGCAACCATAAATACTACAAGGGGAATATTTCTCTTCCTCTATTTGAGGCTGGTTAATATGCTTGAAAATGCAGATATATTGAGATAAACTAGTAACTGTCGAGGGATTATCTTAGCCCATTGGAATTACTATTCTTAAAGGACTTACGGAGAATGTGTGAGCTGTTATTCAGGGCCGTCAAGAAAGGGGGGGCACAGTGGGCCAAGCTTTTAGCTCAGCTTCAGTTCGTTTGTATTACGAAGAGTACGACTGGTCTTTTATATTTCGATGCGGTTAATGGATGGTCAATTCTCGTTGTGAATCGCTTTGAAAGTAGGGGTAGCCTGAGCCCCAGTCTCCATATAGAAATACTTCTAGTTTAGTTTTGGATCTAGGACACAAGCTAAAAGAGGGGGCAGCATTGGGAGAGAAGGGTAAGCAATGAAAAGAAGAGAAAATCTGCTTTCTGTAATAATAATATAAATTTTGCCCAGCCTCGATATTTTTAAGAAAGTGTCGTTTTGAGCCTGAGTAAATTCTAAAATAATTCTTTCTTTTTTCAAATCTGATATGGTTACAGAGGAACACAAATAGAAACAGCGCTTTTGAAAAAACGAGATATGTTGGGTAATAAACATCGCAAAACTGGCAGCTTCTGAAAAACGAACATTTTAAAAGAATATTCTTATAAAAAGAGCGTAGATTTCCGTCGTGTGGAAATCCTTTAGTGCAAGCAAACTATTTACCTAGACCCCCATGTGTCTCCAGTTGTCTTTTTTCATCTATGAGGTTCCTTTTTGAGATTCAAATGAAAGCAAAAACCATTCTGGGGACATGTTTGTCAAAAAAGTACTTCAGCTATGATATTCTTACGGTACGCTTCAAATAAGGCTTCTAAAACTGTTTTCTCTTCAGGAAAAAACAACGCCAACCAGCACTGGAATAGCTCAAAGCAGTTGCAGCTTCAAAGACTGGAACATATCAATGCAAAATGCTCGGCATACTATCACATGAAAGAGGAGCTCACCAGTTTGGGGAAGTCGATTGAAGAGCTCATGATGCATGCAGTGGAGGTACAGAACATCGAGTTAGAGAGGCCTGGACAACTGGGCAGCAATATGTACAGTCAGTCAGGAGTTTAGCTGTTATAGTCATGTCTGTAGACAGGGTATCGAGTTAATTCCTTTTGAATGGGTCATATGTTACTTTACACAATGAAAGCTGGCAAGTACCCTCTTCGCTGAGGAGTCGACCGCTTAATAATGTTGTTATGTTATCTGGTACACTGGATACAAAAACCAAGAATATACTTGTGTAGAAATGGGGATAAGCAGGGAGCAGAGACGTTGGAGCGAAGAAGCAGTGAGTTGAGAAGCGGAGATTGGAGAAGCAGAGATCGGAGAAGCTGGAGCGGAGAAGCAGTGAGGTGAGAAGCGGAGATTGGAGAAGCGGAGATGAAGAAGCGGAGAGCAGATAAGTAGGAAGAGGGGAAGCAGAGGCATGAAACGTAGTGACTTACGTATCAGTAAAAATTTGAAACACTATTCACATAACGAATGACCAAATAGTTCTAAGTGCCACCATACCACCTGCGATAAACTGTTTAAGGGTTATGAAAATCTTTACTTGAATTTCATGATTTGGAGGGAGGGGGTTAAAATCTAGGGACATGAACAATTTAGATAAAGAGCCTGTGCATTTTTAAATACAGTTCAAAGGCTATCATAACGATACAATCAAAATTTATTTGCATGCATTTCATTTTCAGTTTGGTTTATTCAATATGCAATCATGCGTTTCAAAATACAAAAAGGATATTCCAAATCGGATCATAAATATATGGTACCTTGAAAAAAAGACAAAAACATCGCTCAAACAGTTAAGAATTGTGGAAAATGCCTTGACCTTGCCCCGCCACTCAAATCCATTAATTTCTGCTACTGTCCTTGTTCATTGGACTCTGTTATTTGAGTTGGGGGCATCTGTCTTCTCTTATAAACAGTTTTCATAATGGGTACTTACAGGCCCGTCGCTTGCTATTGTGCTCAAGGGGGGTTTCCAAATCCCATTTTCCCTTATGTTCCCTTATCTGCCGACATGTTAAAACAATTTTCAGTCACATTTTCAAATATAAGTCAGTGGCGGACACTTGGGGGGGCAAGGGGGGGCGACCGCCCCCCCAATACTTTGGAGGACAATGGTCTTTTGTTCTAAAACAATGGGAAATGTGACGTCATCTTATTAAAACAATAGGCTTGCCCCCCCAATGTTTGATCAAGTGTCCGCCCCTGATATAAGTGACATATCAAATTCCCTGATAGCCACACTGGCACTGTCACTGATATTATACATAACATGTTCGCTTTATTCAACTATATGTTAATATGAGTGACATAGCAGTTATATAGCTTCGTAGGTCTTAAACAAGTATTAGCAGATGCTTCAATGCTGTAGTAGCTTCAAATTAGACTGTTAAAGCATTTAAAAATTGTAAAAGAATATATATAATGATTTAAAATTTATGGATTAACAATTTTTTCCAACAGGTAGTTATAATACAAATTTTGGTTTCAAAATATTGTTAAATTATTCCTAATTTTTATTCATTTGTTACTATATATATGATGAAACATTTGGTGCAAAGATTTCATATATAGATATACTGTAAGCATCATTTGTGGGAATATTTCTTGCTGTAAAATGTATATTTTTGCTTCCATTCACTGATCAAAAAAGTTATGTTCTCAAGAAAATTATTTGTTGATGCATTGTATGTTGAAAAAGAACTGAAATGCAGACATTTAAAGAAATAAACCAATTCTGATGGCTATCTCGATAAAGGAAAATTAACCTGCTAAACTGAAACCAAACTATAACAAGCCAGAATAGTTTGCATTGTATGGGTTTTTCAGAATAAATTTGCAGAGCTAAAATGGAACTTTAGAAAAATTTGAATTACTTTATCGTCAATCAAGTTTCTAACATTGCAAATCGTAAGGACAGATGGGGTGTTCAAAGTATAAAGGACCTCTTGCATTTTTCAGAATATAAAGAACTAAAAGTAAACAGAAAATTCATTTCAAGGTTTGAATCGAAACAGTTTTGGAAATAACTTGTAAGGTCCTAGTCTATATAAAACTAATTTCTTTGCAATTTCAACCAAGGACAATATACCACAGTTGGACTAGGATGGACAAAACATTTTCCATGGATCGATTTCAACATTCAATGCACAAAAAAGATGTGCTCTGATTCTCTAGAAGGTACAGTTTCTATGGGGGTCTGCTCCCAGACCCTTTTGTGCCATCATGCAACTGTCTTGTCCATACCTATTTTGGTGCTTACACTGGTCCAGGTTTCCACCTTGCTATCAGCAGATTTTATGTTTTTTATAGCAAATTTTCATCCAGAGCCCTTGATGAGGAAATCAAGGCTTTTTACGTGCTTCTAATTGCTGTGTTCATCAGATGTTGGTATAAGTCTGGTTGTCATCTGAGAAGGCACACGTTTCTTGTGAAAGCTAACTACTTGCTGGAATGCAGTTCTTAGACTGGGGTTTCTATAAAAATAAACAATGGGGTTCATAACTCCGCTGAAGACAGTAAGCCATACACTTACTGGTCCTGCAGCTTCAGTAATGCATGAAGTTGATTCTGTTGCATAAAAGCATTCAATGACCAAGACTGGTAGCCATACCAGAAACAACAGCCCAATTACAATTGCAAGTGTTTTTGCCAGCCTAACCTCGCGACTCTGAATTTTTGTAGCAGCAGATTGCTCAAGTTCATCTACTCGCATTCTTTTAGTTAGCCTGAAAATTTTGTAGTAGGCAGTGACGACAATGCTAAGAGGGATAACAATATGCAATGCAAGGAATGGGTAGTAAAAACTTGGATTAACATTCCAGTTGTAGACATGCCTCTGTGCATCAGTGAAGTTTCCAGCCATGAAAGCAACTGCTACTACACTATAAAGCCACAAAATTGTAATTACAATCAACAGCTTTTTGGTGGAAATTTGCTCCCTTGTAGCGAGGGTAAATGTTTTGATTGTTCGATACCTCTCGATTGTAATAGCTGACACGATTACAAACGGAGATACTAAGGAAAATAGCCATATTGAATTTAGGATATCAGTACCAGATCTTTCCAGTTGCCATCGTGGAAAATGCGACACATAGACCACTTCAAGTGGAGCCAAAGTAAGGCCAATTAGGCCATCGCTTAATGCCAGATTGCATATCAAGATATTCCCAGTTGTACGAAATTTCCTTTGTTTGAATATTGTTAAACAAACAAATGCATTCAAAAGTGGGGAAAGAACAGCAGTCACACCGAGCAACGAGCAAACAATCACCTTGTAAGCAGTTGAAAAAATGCATGCCTCCATCTTCCCTTCCTAGGTTTTGCCCTCGTTCTCAAGAGCACCTCACGAACGAAGAGAGGCTCTTCGGGATGCAAACTTTTGAGGATAGTAGGACAGCAAATTTGCGAAGATCGTGTTAGAGTTTGAATAACGAATTAAAGAAATAATATTTAACAGTGGTAAATTTAAAAATGAAGCATTAGCATTAATTAGGATCTGGAAATAGGCTGATTTTGAAATCAGGACAAGAAGCACAGTTCGTCATTCTGCAAAACGGTAGGCCTTTCCTTTTGAGGAGAGAAAATGGGTGATTCCTCTTTGGAAAAGCCAATCGAATCAGAAAATAGTTTGGAATATGTTTGCAAAGATTCTACGAACCCTAAAAATGATACTTTGGTCCTGAAGAATGGTGTGATCGACAGGCAGTGTCAAGAGTCGTCATTGAAGAAAGCCAACAGCAACGTTAATCATGCAGTCAACCATAGTGTAAATTGCAGCACGAATGATAACTGCGTGAAAATTCAAGATAGCGACAACACAGTGGAAAGTTCTGATGATCAACAAGGCATAGTAGCGAATGGATCACAACTGTGTGATGATAGTAGTGGAAATGAAGAACCTCTGTGTTCGAAGGAATTAAATTTTGATAAAACTGTTAGAGAAGTACCTATAGATACTAATAAAGAAGGTCTAAATGGCTGTAGTGAAAGCAGAGATGCTTCAGAAGCGTTCTCATTGATGGTCATAAAAGATCAGGAGATAGATAAGGAAATTCAGTTCATACAATATGAGTCTGAAAAACAGCTCCCAGATTTGGTTGCACTGATAACAATTGATCTTTCAGAACCATATTCAATTTACACATACCGATACTTCTTACATAATTGGCCACATTTATCTCACTTGGTAAGTTCTAGTAATAAATAGATTTGAACTAGTCACAGTCTGATTATAATGTGTAGATAACCAGTGGTTGGGTTTTCGAGTCCCTGCGAGACTTTTCTTAGCATGAGGAGAGTGACCAGCTCTCTGTATTCCAAATAATCATCAATTTCAGTGAGTTTGTGTAGATTTTGCCATATTTATAATAAAAGATTCAGGAAGGAAACCTCTTTGATCAAAATTTAGGAATACATAAATATGTTGATTCTGAATTGGATAACAAGTTATTTTCTTTCTCTTACTTTCTGAATTTCAGGCCTATGAAAATAATGTTTGTGTTGGTGCTATTGTGTGTAAGCTGGAAATACACAGAAAAAGTGTCATGAGAGGCTATATTGCCATGCTCGTTGTCCATAGAGATTACAGGAGGTGCAAAATAGGTATGTAAATCTTCATTTGCAGCCCTGGTTTAAAATTTATATGTATGAAATTTGCTGGCATGCTGGTAATCACATGCCTGGAAAAGTTAAGGCATGTAATGACTTGCGATCCATAAAATGTAGAATGCTTGAGTGGTGGATCACTGTTTGAAAAGGTGAATGAGATTTTTATAAACCAAAGAGTTTTTGAAGAATTTTAGATTTTTCTTGAAAACAGGCTATTTCAACATAATGACTGCAAGTTAATACCTTCGCCAAATATTTGGTGCTGGCTATCGTCTGCCCTTGCACAAACATGTCTTGCCGGCAAAAGAAAGGAAGAACATGTACAGAAATGCTAGTTATTGAATGAAAGGTAAATTTGCAAATGAAAACAAAGCTGTATTGCATCATTATTCTTCATTCTACATTAAATAGTTTGTTTAAAAATTGGTGATAATTATGCATTTAGGAAATCAAAGTTTGGGCAGTTGATACTCTTCTACTCCTACCCCACTGTGCTCTGGAGGACTTCTCTTTTAACAAATATTGTTGGGTGGGCAATGGCCCTCATTAGTTCATTCAGGCAGACAGTTCTTCATCCTTGTAAAAATTTCTTCATGGAAAGGCCTGTATAAAGACAGCCTGCCTAAGGTGTTTTCAAACTAGTGGTTCAAACACAAATAGAGCTGAATCTACACTTACGTTCAAAAAGTTTTGGGACACACTTCGAAACTTTGAAGACATTTTATGCAACAAATTTGGAAAAACTTTTTTTAAATCTTTCTCATTAAAAAAGTACGGCAGCCATTTCCATGAAGTTTTCACAAGACATTGTTGATATTTTGAAGCCTTTTATGTACGCCAAAAAATAAAAAAATGTCGACCATAAAATTTCTATAGGTCTCGAGACGAAAACATGGAAGCTCTGAAAACTCAAGAACTGAGTTAAGAGAAGCGCTTAGAAATTGCTTTCTACTATAATTAAGCAAATGGATTTCGCCATATTGCATCAATTGTTGGCTGCTCATTGAGTGCAGCTTTTCTGGTGTGTAAAAAGTTTTTCCGTACAAGAACAGTAAAAAATTTTCCAAGGGTTGGTCAACCAAAGAAGTTTACGTCGCCGAGGGACAAAAGGTCATTTCTGAGGGAACTGCGAAGTAATAGGTTTGAATCCTTACCAGACATCATGTTGTCATATAAAAAAGAAGCTAAAAATGGCTATGAAAGTCATGAAAAACACAAATTTTCCAGGCGTTATAAGAAGAAAATGCTCTCTCAAAGCAAAAATAAATCATCGACGATGAGCACAACGCAATTTTAAGTTTGAATAAATTTTAGTTAGCTTGAATAAATACAATAATTTAATAAAATTGTAGCATTTTCGTCGATGAAGTAAACTTTTTTTGAAGCTTAAACGTTCGATTTAATAATTTCTTTTATAATTTTTTTTGCTATGCAAGCATGAAATTAAAAAGTTGTATTTGTTTGGACAGCTCTAAAATTTTTGGAAGGTCATGTGATTTTGCCATTGTTAGGCCATACAACCCTTCTGCATATTTTGCTGTTATAATCAGGAAAATCGAAAAATCCTGTGTTTTCTTGGTTATGCTTCATAAGTTGAAGCATTTTCTTAACTTTTTATTCCATTTTGGGAAAACGTAGGCCTAGATTATTTGTAGAAAGACTGCCCAAATCTGAAAAAGTTTCCGTTGCAAAACCGAATCCAACGGAACATCACAATTCGTTTAATATTGAATTTGTTTATTGAAGTGTAGAAACATATTTTCACTGTAAACATGTCCATCTTAAAGTAAAACCCAGTTTCATTTGCTTTGTTGCTAACATTTCTCCTTTGATTTGATGAAGTCCAAATGCAGCTTGGATAACTAACCAACCACTAGGGAGCTTTTTGCTACACAATAAACAGGGCACAACCTTATGCAGGTCAGTCCTGGATATATTAGGTTACAATGCCTCCTTACAGGCCTAAAACTCCATATATGTATTTTTACCACACAAATTGCATCCAATTATCCAATTTTGACTGACTAGTCTTTCTTCTCTTTGCTTCTTTCAATTTCTGATTTATTTTTTCTAATTTTTTATTTCATAATTTCTAAATTGATTGTTTGATAAGCATTTCCGAAGACATAATCATTTAAAAAACTTGTATTTGATGATGTGATGTGGAGAGTGTTATCCCCACCCAGTTTTACATGAATTGGTTAGCAAATTCTACAATTGCCCATTAACTGGTCTGAAAAAACACCAGATGGTAGTTAAATAAAAACCAAATTGTCTTCATCTTTGTTGGTCGGTAACTTTGCCTTTATGAAACCGTGACCCCTAAGCTTGAAAAAAGGGTGCAAGGCATTATTTTCCCCATGACCGTGTGACCATTGGCCACAGGAAATCAGTTAGAAAATTTTTCTCACAGGTAATTTCTCAACCATGGAAATTTTTCTCACAGGAAATTTTGCTGCAAAAATTAACAAATTATGTCATTACTGGTATGTCATTACGACCCCATACCGTTATTAGTGTTTGAGATATTTTTTAAATGCAGATTATAAAGAAAGAACCAACATCCCGTATCATAGGTGTATTTTTGCAAGAATTTCCTGCCTGTAACTCATTCACAACACTACAGATAAATATCATTTGCACAAAGTTATAGTTTTTGGTATGAGTCTTTCATAAAATTGCTTCATTTATCAAGACGCAGGAATTGCCATTTTGGTGCTCGCTCATTGGTGCAAGAATGGCAATGTTCCACATTTCTTTGCCAACCCTTTGAACGAGTTTTGACAATAGCATACACTATAAGTGGGGCTGCTGAAAGGGGGCATGAGGGCAAAATGCCCTAGGGGGCCTCAGGGTTGATTGCACGATGTTAGGAATGGAATTAATCAATTGTAGCAAAAGTATGCTTAAGAACGTAGGATGTTAAACAATTTGAAAGAAATGACTGCAAGAAATATTCTGAAATGCATTTTAAGCTAATCTTGAGGGCTTGGTGACAAATATTTTCTTTTCCCTCCGCTCACTGGGGGCCTTGACCTTCGGCTTTCTCCTAGGAACTCCGAAACCTCTTTGCAGTTCTGATTATAAATATGGCAAAACATTTCTGATAAAATAGGTACTTTTATTTTATACTCATGTGTCTCCTTTTGTCTTCAACAACATAATTTTATCGCATTATTGAGGTTTTTGAATCACAAAATCCAAACTGATTTTACATGAAATTTTTTCAAAAAGTTTACGGCCACAAAAAGTCTTGAAGAAAATAACACTCTGTCAGGGTAAAACACTGGATACATTGGTACATTAGATTGTGCTTATATTTCCGGTTATCTCTTCATGCAATGTAACGGTATCCTTGCAGGTTCGTCACTTGTGAAGAAAGCAGTGCGAAAGATGAAGGAGCATGGATGTGAAGAGGTAATGTGATGGATGTAATGGTGTTTATTTCTTTTCTTTCGAGCTAGAACAAATTTAGCAAATTGATAGTTCAGAAGCTAATTTCGCCTAAGAACACCCAAGACTCGATATTTTATTCTATCTAATTATATGTATATGTTTTTAGTACAAGCCACCAACATCCAAGTTTTTTATATCAGATTTCACAAAACTCCTATTTCGTTCCTCTAAATTTGTGAGTTATGACCCAATCATCTTCTTTTCGGCTTCAATAGCTCTATCACCTATCCTTTGTCGAAGTATCTGTTAACCAAAGGGATATTTTCCTCTGCAAAGATCTTCTTTGTTTATATTTTAGGTTGTAAAACATAAAATAACAGGCGTTCCATCCCGTACCTAAGTGAATAAGTAACGTAATTTTTTCCATTCAGAGCTAGAATCCTCACTATGTTCGTTTCGTTTGCTAGAACATTTGTTTGTATGCCTCAGTGTAGCACAGTGTATATGGCGGCAATAGGAAAAAGTGCGCTTGTGACAATGTTTTACAATATTTTTTTTACCAAGATTTCAATCTGCTAGGCTGTACGCACATATATTGTAACAATGTCGTCCATTTACCCCCACCCTATCGAATATTTTTATATACACGCGAAAATTTCTTTATTAGGCCTTGTAGTTGTCTGGATTCGAGGTAGGCCTCTCTGAGGCCCCCATTTCAATGTATAGAGCTCGAAATCCTCAAGTGAAGAGCATAATGGCTCTTCAGTCCCTAAGAAAGGAATCAAACCTAGCCTCTGTCGAATTTTTTTATTATTTCCTATTCTATGCTTGTTGATATTATCATTTTTAGGTTGTTCTAGAGACCGAAGTTACCAATAAAGCAGCCTTGCAACTCTACGAGAACCTTGGCTTTGTTCGAGATAAGCGACTTTTCCGTTATTACTTGAACGGGGTCGATGCGTGGAGGCTTAAACTTTGGTTGAAATAGCCCTATACTTTTGCTTGCATTGTTTGTATTTTATTTAGCATGGCCTAATTCTGTTTACATTTTATGTCAAATATTCACCGTTTTACATTTGAGATCATAGTTTTCATGAAAATAGTTGTTTTTGTGACGCATAACCAGTTTTGGTTTTGCCAAATCTTTAAAATCTTTTCAATGATGACATTTTGGGCAACTTGCATTGTCGAAGGCACAAGTTTCAAAGAAGAATTTTCAAAATTAAATTTTTGTTTGCTATGTATCTTTATCGTTAAGGAGCGGAACTCTGTTTTAACAATACAACGAAAAATATACTGTATTACACTCTTTTTTTATAAGAATCAGTAAATTTAGGTTCAGGCTGACTGTTCTTAATTTTTTCGAAAATCTGAGGCTGGATTGTTCTTAATTTTTTCTTAAATCAAGAGGGTGTAAGCAGTGCTATTGCTAGCTTTTTCGCTCTAAGGAGGTGTTCAGGCCTCATTTGCCAACAAAGTGAATGAGACAGCCTTAATTTGCTGACAAATTTGAATCTTCACCGAAAAAGCACCCACGCATCGCTAAAAATACGCAATTTTGAGAGAAGACGTTATTCAAAATTGCATTTTGCAGAAGCTCAGCCTCAGCTTGTTCTTAATTTGTTTCATAACTTTTGACCAGTTTTGAGGCTCGTGTTCTTATAAAATTGTCCTTATAAACAAAAAGAGTATAATGCCTTAAATTTGATAGCAAATCTTAAATGTGATTGGATTAGGTTGTCGGATTGAACAAAGAAAGGCGACATTTCCGCGATACCGGGACCATTTCCATTCGTTAAAAAATGGATGCACTCGGTTCCGTACTAAAATGCATCACTTATGAAACAGACTCGGTTTGGTTCTGTACTCGTTGAAACAGGTGGACCGATTCCAAGAGGATTCGGATGGGAATCGAGGCAGCAAAATGTACTGCTGTTCGTTGCTGACCATATCTAGGCCATTCTTTTTATTTGCAAGACAACGAATGCGATGTAATGATAGATGACGTCATTTTGTACAGTCGTCATTTCTTTACATTTTTCAGCTTTGTCCATTTCGTCATTTAATATACGTAATTTAAAGAAAATAACACAGTGAACCAATTTTATGACTCACGACCAACCAATAATTACTATGATAGCTATCTGCGTGAAGCTGTTTACAAACTCCTTTATTCATATACATATCTTTATATCGATATCTCTATATTAAACATTTGATTGTTTTAATATTTCACAACGCCACATACTATATTTGTATGTTAACTGGCGTGAGAAATGAGCAGGTTCCACAAACCGTCTTTGCAGACCTCGAACATCAAAAAGTCTCCTTCCATTCTGACATATCTGTCATTTGTCTTAAAATCTATTTCGGTGGTGTACCATTTGTGGTTATAGTTGATGCAATGGTGATGCCATATATTGCTTTTGTTTTCAAGAAAGTGTATAGTTCTTTCCCTCAACATACTCATTTTGTTTTGTTGTAAGAAACCGAGCACTAAGATGACCGAAAAATTAAAAAAACTGATCACCCTCAACCTTACAAAAAATGCTCAAGAATCCTTCTTTCAAAGATGGGGTGGAAATCTTTCTTTTCGACGATTAGGTTCCTATTTTCTGTTAAGTTGACAAAAGTGGAAAAAAAAAGTGCTCCCTGTCAGTGGCGTCACCAGCCCGAAAAGTTTGGGATGGACAAAAAAATTATCGACCACACCCTTCAAACTCGCGGAAAACGTGGGAAACGCTTTTTAGTATTTTTCTTATATTTTGAAATTTCTGGAAAAGTAACCGATCTGGTCAACTCCCCCGCCAAAAGGTTTTCCAACGGATTTTGAGACACCCCAGTCCAACTCGTGGTGGCGCCAACGCTCTTTGCGGCTTATTAGGCATTCTGTTGCATGTGACCTCATGTTAATCATCTGAGATCATCTGGTGTATAAAAAAACTTTGAAAAGCTTTCTCCAGTGAAATCAACATAAAATTAAGAAACTGAGGGCTAATTGTGAGCTTAGTTTCTTATAATAATGAATGCAAGTCTTACGTTGGTATCTTGGAGGGATTTGAACGACGTTGTACAATCAGTAGCGTCTGTTGCTATGTTGTTGTTATAGACTTTCCTTAAGTCTATTTTTTGTTAAATCCCTAAGGCATTCGTACTTCGCGAGGGCATATCTTAACTGCGGAGGAGACGATAGAAGGCGAAGGAGAAAGAGATGATTTTCCTTCACCTACTGTCATCTCCTCCGCAGTTTTGATATGCCCTCGCAGTAGTACGAATGTCTTACGGATTTAACAAAAAATTGACTTTGGGAAAGTCTCTTGTTGTTAGCATGTGTTGTAAACACTAGGCTTGATAAATGAAAATCCTACTTGTGAGATAAATATTTCAATTCATATTTGTGTGTGTATGCTACGACACAAGTGAAATGAAAACGGAGTCAAACTAATCCGTTTTTGCCTTGCTTTCACACTACTCTGCTATGAAAACGGAGTCGTCTAAAAACGCTAATGAAAACGGATACTTTCGAATACGGTGCTTTCTAGTCCATCAAATCTCAAAAATTTTGAAATTGAGAACTCACAAAGAACTGGTAGCTATTGCAACAAAATCTTCACGATTTGCTTTTATTTAATTTCATTCATAATGACGCCAATTTGTTGAGGATTCGTGAACACCTCTTTTCAAAAATGAGGCCACCAACAGCGTTTTTGTTGGAGCAGTGTGAACACTTACCATATTCAAATCGTGTTCATTTAGAAATGGATAAAAGTGAACGGACAGCGTTTTTATCAACGAAAACGGAGCGAAACGAATACGGAGCAGTGTGAACGTAGCCTAACGAGGTCTTGTCCCGAAGCGATTTATCCAGATGCCTGTCAACGCATTGGTTGACGGGAGAAAAGGACAGGGCACCGCCTTTTTTCCATGATTTGATCGTTTCAGCAAAATGAACTCCTTTTTTGAGCAAAGCTTATTTATCCGCAAATTTCAACCAAATTCAAATAGCTGGAAAATGATTGAAAATGAATCAAAATTTGGTTCTAAAAATTATAAATGCAAAAATGTTCTTGATATTATCAAAATTTTCGACTTAGAATATTCCTTATCTGAATAAATAATATTGTTCATATATGTGCATAGTTGAAATAAAAATCGGAATAATGACGCAAAAAATATAGTTTACCTTTTATTTCATGGGTTCTTTACATAGACTAATGCTCCACAAAAATTATTCAAATTTTGATGGCCATGTTGTTCACAACGCTGTGTTTATTACTCTTGCATCGATCGAACCGTTCAGCGTAGGGATTATTTCAGAAGTTGATGGGTTTTTATTGCCCCCGGGGGGACTCTCATTATGGTCTAACAGGGGGGTCTAGTCAGGGTCAAAGAGAGCCAATGCTAAAATTATAACGAACACCCTCAAATGGTAGTATTTTTTGACAGTAACCCTCAAATGTTAGCAGAAAAACCGAAATTATGTTCTTGGTAGCATTCATTTCTTTGTGCTCCCCCGGTCCTTTTTGACAAATTTCTTCACAACTGACTGTCGTCGTTTCAGGAAAAGTGAAATCTTGTTCATTATCTATAATAAATGTCAAGCTAAACTGAGCAGTTGAATTATTATCAAAAGTTGGCCATTTTGTAGCGATTTGGCAAGAACTGGATCCTCAAATCAACTGGACCCCCCGTCAGGCCTTAATGGGAGTACCCCCCCCCCCCTCCCCGAGAATTCGCCTCATTGGTTTATAGATGGTTGAATTGAATTGTGTGATGCTGTTGTCATGATCACAGAATTGTACCGAATAAATAGTTAGTTACTTTAATCCCAAAGCCACACATCAAATATTTATGATTTGGCATGTATCAGAAAAATCCGTTTATCTAACTTCGATAAGATCAAAATTAGCTTAATTTACACCAAAAGTCAAACATAAATCAAGGATTGGCGGGAAATGGAAACGTTAGATGCAAACGAAAATGGCGAAACAGTTGACAAGACCACGTCAGATTTTGTGCTTGGATTGAAAGAAAGAGAGTCATTGAAGAAAGAACTTGAAGAAAAAACTCGTGAATTAAATAGGGTCAAAGGCCAGAATTATGATTTAGTGAAAAAGGTCGAAGACTTAGAGAAACAGGTAAGTTGAAAGTTACACAAATCTAAAAAGTTTTAGGCCAAGTCCCTCAACCGGAAGCTAACATGAAAGAATGATTTTAGGTATTGTGAATTTTATTCTGTAGATGGACATTTCTTCATTCAATCTCTCTATATTGAAATATCAAATTGTATTTCCTCTCTAATATCCCACGAGACTCATCACATGTTGCATAGTAACTGAAGTACGGCTATCCAATATCAAGTCAATTTCGGCCTTTTCACGACCAACCTGTATATTTTGCATAACGTTCAAGCAGATTCATGTGAACTCTAAATTTTTCAAATGCTTTTGATTACACTATAGCTTTCCCTTTAAAGTAAACTCTAAATTTTGTAAAGAGTAAGATCTTAAAATTGTCTATGTTTTCAAATATTGCTTTTATAATCTAGAATTAGAAGCATACCCTAGTTTGTTATCTCAGTTCCTCTGTATTTGCAATCCCAAAATAATCTGAAACTCCCTTAGTATTTCGCACAAGTATTGATCTGATAGACATGCATTCTGTTTTTAGGTCGCTGATCTCAAGTCAGATGTTAAAAGCCAGGTATTAACAACATTGTTTTTAGAATTATTTTTTAAAAATTTGATGTTAATGAACATTATCAACTTCTATGATTGCTAAAAAAGGCAAGATGGTGAGAAATAGGGAACCACTAAGGAAAAGGTTTTTAAGTTCAAAATATTTGAATAGAACTATTTCTAGTTAAACAATGTGGCCCTCATATTTCAAAATTAAAAATTAAATGAGAGAGTAGAAACCTGGCAAAATATTTGAATAATGGCCAAAAAGTTAACAGAATGTTGAAACAGGGTGCTGATAAAAAACATTCATGGCAAGCATATTGGAACAATGTGTTTGTTATTTGAAGAGTTACATCTTTTAATTATATGACAAACCTCTCAATGCATTTAGTAACTGCAAAAGGTCAGTCTCTGTTTGTCACAGTTATATTCAGTTTGGCAGATATCCGTTGGGTTTTGCCCTTCAAGAGAGACATTTAGTTCTATAGAAACACTAGATGGACCTCTCAAATGGCTCTAAAAGGCCTCATATCTTTTATCTTGCATTGAGACAAAGTTTCAGATATGCTACTGGTAAAAATTAAATCTTTTAAAATCAACATAAGAGATATTGGAAATTCTGTTTTAGATCAAAAGGCCAAAAAGTGGAATGATGTCAAAGAAAAAGGTTGCAAAACGAAAAGTTCCAAGAAAAAGCAAGCAGAAAGATGGACTTTTGTCCCTTCCTTCAACTGGAGGAAGTGAAGATATTTTTGAGGATACAGACAAACTATATGCGGTTTGTCATTTATTTTTGTCATTATTCCTTAGCAAATTCAAATTCAGCCTATTTATGATAAACTCTTTGGTACTTCAAAATTTTTAGTTATTATCTCTTTGAAAAAGTTGACTCCCACAAATTCATCAAATTTTCATGCTAGTAATGTAAAACATGCTTTTTGGATGTACTGGAAAAATTTCTAGGGACCTCACCACATACCCATCACTCTGTATCCTCTTACTGAATTTTCCCTCGGTACAATTCCATTTTAATGAAAACTGTGTTACTGTTCCATCATAATTATCTCACCTCTCAATTCTGATCACCCTGGCTGTTCACTGCCACATGTGAATGCCCTGATGAATAAAGACAGACATTCATCAATATCCTACCAATACTGCTGCCAGTGGAGGCGTTTTTTCCTGCCCCATTGGCTGTCCATTTCCAATGATTTATTCACATGTAGATGATTTATCTCCCAGCTCTCACATAGTATGTTTACCAATTTTTTGATCACTCAAGTAGCAGATAAAGTTTGGCAAAATTTTTAACTACTTCACTATAAAACTAAATTTTTGAACATTGATGAAAATTTTATCATAGATGCCAAAAGTTCCGGCAAAATCCTATGAAAATTAACATAGGAGTAGATATAATGATTCTTACATATTGTGAAGATAATTCTTAGGACCATTTACTGGCCTTACAATTTGAAGCCGCTACCACTCGCATGCCCTTTCCCCCATCAAAGAGCCAAAGCCCATTTCGAGTGCTCCCAGGCTCTCTCCTTATAAAGTACCCAATTGTGTCATAAGCCCCCATTTGGCGATTCCTCTTTTGGAAATGATTACATCACCACTGGTTTTCAATCAAGCGTTCTCTGACCTGGAAACCATATGCAGAATAATCCATGTTGGCTTTAAGATTCGTGTGAAAGATTTACCTAACAGTAGAGTATTCTAGTGAGATCTGCGCAATCATTCTTCTAAGATGAGATTGGATTATCCTAATGATGAAAGTGAAAGGGAGAAAGGTAATAGGCTGGCGTTGCCTAGCGATAAAACAACCTCAGTTGCATAAAAATTCCTGTTGCCCTATGACGTCACAATCTCTGTTATTTCGCATACCTGATTGAAATCCTTTTGAGATCATCTTACCTGGAAAATACAGCCCTCGGAAACAAGATAACCTCTATGCATTAAATTTACTTAGAATTGTCGATAAAATACTAAAAAGCATGTGGTAGTTCTAGCGGGCTAGGCCGTATTGAGCCCCCATTGTTTTTAGATCTTTTTGCGAGAGCCTCCCCTTCTTTGTCATAGAACTACACACCTTGTGTGTTAATGACTTAAATAGAACTTTAACTTTCTCTCTGGTCTATAGTTAACACTATAATTGATACCCTTTGATTGAAGTTTTCATAAACAATGGTCAAATTTTCATTATCATTTTCTTCTCATTCACAGATTTTGATAAGAATTTTGTTTTCGAATTTTCTGTTGAAACTGTCATGATCAATTTTCAATCGATATTTTCTTGTTGAAATTTCAGGGGTTTTCGTGATCGGTTTTATTTGATTTTCTTTATCCTCATTCTGTTAGGCAATTGCTGAGAAATTTCCAGAGCTAACTCTGTCAACGGTTCTCATTGCCGAGAAGAAATTCATAGAGGCGGACACGGACAAGAGTGGGGTGCGTAATAATGTCTTAAATATGTTCACTGTGTGTCCTTAATAAACGCAAGCTCTCAAATACAACTTCCCTTTAATGCACGTCGCATGCAATATATACCGAGGCCGAAGATGATCAACAATTAAAAACCGTAGTACTGATCACCCTCAAGTTTAAGAAATTTTTCGAAATTCCTTCTTTTAAAGATGGAGTGGGAATTATTCTTTTCGTCGATTAGGCACCTTTTTCTTGTTTAGTTGGCGTAGGTGGATAGAAAGAAGAGCTTCTTTTAGGAATCTGAGAACAAATCCTTAGTCTAAGACGAGTGTATTAGAAAATGGAAAGAAATTCTAAGGAGAGGCAAATAAAGGATAGAATTCGTTTTCACGCTAAAGATCGGCATCAAAACGTGGTATTTTAAAATTCCTCTTTCTGTGATTGATAGTTCAAGCCTTATTGTCGCGGTTTTATTTTTTGCATCTCTTCGTTATTGGTCGTTGATTTTGGCGTGAAAACAGTAAATAATGCAGGACCGACAGGCCCAAATTCTCAACTGTATCTCTGGCTATCATTGGCTATCCCTGATTAAAAGGCAACCAACCAAAACGTTTTGCTAGATTTTTCTCTGGATTTAAAGACACGCGCACACTAAAGCCACTGGAACTTTTCTCAATATATCATTCGCGAGTCGAGGTCATCATGATTTCGGTTTAACTAATGTTCAGTGGCGAATCTAGCCTTAAAAATCTGAGGAGCTAGCCGGGGGCCAAACTTTCATTTATAGGGGCCAACGCTGGCCATGACTTTGCGAACTAGTAAAATGTAAAGCAGTGGCGTGGTGGCTCAAAATTAGCTACAAGGGGTCGATTTCTAGCGCCCCCCGGATAAGTATGACTTTGGTACAGCTCTATCAAGGCTGTTATCATTATGCCAAATAGTTTTATTCGAGGCGTAACGAGCAGCCGCACCCCCTAGGAAAAATAACAAAGAAACATTGTTGCTGGGGGTCCCCAAAGGCTCGGTACCCTTTGTTATTAACTAAAGGTAACTTTGGTCTGTCACAGAAGAATTATACTTCTAAAAATAAAAGGCTAATAGCTTTGTAAAGTTGATTGGTAAAAATTTTCCATAGTAGATATGCCTTATATCCAACCACCATGAGATTAAGCAAATCATTCTGTTACACAGAATTTCAAGTCAGAGAATTTCAAGTCAGAGAACTGCGCACCCCACCCCAAGAAGGTGTACCTTCGTGATAATATATAACAAATATAAAATTTAAATGATCGTCAAGAACGAATTTTTCTAGGTAGCTATAGAAAGGAGCCAAAATTTCATTAATTTTCACCTCAGTTACAAATCGCTTAATCAGGGCCCCTAGCTTGTTAAATAGATGTGGTAAAGATCGCATTGAGAAAAATAATGAGAGCAACCCTAACAAAGTCAAAAAACCATTAAACAGCTTTCGAAGAAAACATTGATTTTTTAGTAGAAACTTTTTGAAAAAACTGGGGGGCCAAGCAAGGGGAAGCAAATTTCTAGGGGGCCGTGGCCCCCTGGCTCCCCCGTAGAAACGCTACTGCTAATGTTATCCCTTAATTGTAGAAAAACATGTTGGTAACCAAAATCTCACGTGGTCGCACAATTAAATTCCTGAAATTTTGCCCCATTGGCCTAAAGCACATGCAGCAATTGGGGCTATTAACCCTTTGAAAAGGTGTACGATATTTCCACAAGGATTTATACGGAATTTCTAATAAAACAAACGAGTTTCCATCAAGTGTACGAGATTTCCATTGAGTGATTTGTTCTTCGACTGATGCCACTAAAATTATGCAAATAAATTAGCTAAATGCAAATAATTGATATTTTTCAGACGATAGATGCCAAAGAATTGGAGACGATCTTGGATACAAGTCAGATGCTCTTTACAAAAGATCAAGTAAACGAGATTCTGGAAAGCATTGATTCAGATAATACAAAGTCTATTGATTTTTTTGAGTGTCTCGAGGTGAGTGCATCATACGCCAGTTTATAGCACAGCTATTGTATTTATATCCCGCTTTTTTGCAGGGATCGATTTATACAGGTATCTGTGTACCATGCGTAGTTGGTGTAGCGTTTTACACTCTCTTTATAAGAAACAGTAAATTGAAATATTAGGCTAGTTGTTCTTGATTTTCCCCAAACTTTGAAGCTTGGTTGTTCCTTAATTAAAAGGGCGTAAGCATTGAAATCGCTGGCTAGTGTCCTCAAAAGGACTTTCTAGGCCGCATTTGCCAAGAAAGTAAGTGAGCCATACTTATTTACCGAAATTTTTGAAAATTCACCGAAAAAGCACCCCTAAACAGCAGGAGCCTTCTCATTTTTGAAATGGAAGGTTTTAATGGGGTTTCACAACTTTGTTCAAAATAACATTTGACAGTACCTCAGCCTTAGCTTTTTATTAATTTGTTACAAACTTTTGACCAATTTTGAGGCTCTTTTTTTTATCAAATAATTCTTTTGAAAATGGAGTGCAAAAGAATGATAAATTGAAATTAAAATATGAGAAAATTCCAACTAAGAGTCTATTGATATATATCAATCATCCATCACCCATCATCAGCATCATTCTAAAAAAATCCACGTGTCAACCATTTTGGCAAGATGTTTTTATATATTTTCGCACTGTATACGCGTAACAATATTTTTATATCTTCTCGCAGGCACTTGATTTGGTGTACAAAAATAGAAAGACCGGGTTACCACAGTCCCTACAGAAAAACAAGAGCGCGGTATGTGTAATTCAATAGAATTGCTGTGCTCAGTTCCATTTTCAATTCATACATTTGTAGACTAAATATATTATTGTTCCAGAATATGAATGGAAGGGTTCCATTTGATCTTTTGTTGGTATTTTGAGGACAGTTGTAAATATATTTTTTCAATATAGATATGAATAATTAAAGATTTTACAGATAGGCTTATAATAACTGTTGATGCATACGGGTAAATAAGAAATGTACGACTCGAGGTTACGAATAAAGGCTGGTAGCTAGGTACCTATATGTACTGGGACCTTTTTTAGTTTAGGAAGCAGACATTTTTAAGGGGCAAGATCATTATGAGTGTGCTAGTCCATGCTTTGTAAATCATGTACCTAATTTCTGATATATTTCTGTCAGCATTTATTTCCCGTGATAGAATGAACGACTTCTAAACCAGATTCACTCAATACGCTACCAACTTGATTTGATTGTTGCACTTTTCAAAACCCAGTACCGATCTCTTTTAAGTTGCCTATTATTTAAGGTCAAATGTCCAGCCTCTTGAATGTTCCCGATTAGTTATGCTTTATAATTATGTAAGTATTTATTTGATCGTATGTTTAGCTGGGATGCAAATATAAATACAATTTATGTTTATATATTCTTAAGTTGACTTCGTTTTTGTTTACTAGTAAGATCTTCATGTTAATGGACCTTGATTTGTAAAAACGTTGTTGAATTAAATCTGTTTTAATCACGGAATATCTTGATTGTTAGTATTGATGAATTCGAGTTAAAGTTAAGCCCCAATCTCCTAATAGCGCTTTTTTGGTTGCAGCTTAGCCCCAATCTCCCATTTTTTTCGCAATAAATGGAAAAACACTTAATTAGGGCGACGTGACCCTACCTTTGTTTTCAGTAGCATTTTTATGCATTTCGAAGTTAAAGCTATTCATTTTTTAAATTACCCCCAAGACCAATTTTTACTGATCTCTTGCTGCCAGACTTCATGCCCCCAAAATATGAGGTCATTAAGATGACTTTTCGAAACATTTCCGATTACAGCAAATAGGCCTAGTCGCCCAAAATACTACCTTAATACACCAGATTATTTTTGATGCGTATTTGGGTAGTTGAAGAATACTATATTTTTGTAAAATTTATAAAATTATGTCGTTTAAAAGGAGTTTGCGTATATTCTATGACAATATCGGTTATATTTTTAGAAATCCACATTTAGAAATTTGAATTTTACGTGTTTAATCTTCAATGTCTTTTACTGTTGTACTTGATGTAGAATCACACTGCAAAATCCATGATGTGATTGGTTAGATAAATTTTTATCTACGAAGCTGATTGGCGGATATATATGGAATTCGGCAATCATCCTTTTCGGTTCTTCGATAAACGGTGAAAAGTGTTCGTTCTAATGAAGGCGTTCACATCGACAAAAGCAACCCTTATAAGAAACATCTGACTGATATTTCCCAAAAAATAAGAAACAAAATTAGAAACTCGTGAGGCTGAAGTTTTGAGCAAAAATTAACGCCAGGCTGAAACTGAACGCGCAAAAACGAAGGTTGTTTAGAAGAACCAGATATCTTTTATCAAGGCCCGGCGTCCTTTTTTCGGATAGTTTTAGGCTCGGGTGTTTTTAATATTGTTCTTATTTCAACTTTGATTCTTATATTACTACATAAATGCTAGTTCTGCAAGACATTTTTAGTAGCACGGTGCATTTGCTGATAAAATCCACCCTAATTTGTTGACAGGGAGCTTTGGAATCAGGCCTAGCCCCTCCCCCTCGAGCCCCCTAGCACTACACCCCTGCTTTACACCCACACGAGTTTCAGTTCAATAGAAAGTCGAGAATCGTTTCAAATGTGATACACAATCCTCGCTGTGTCCTAAACTGTTGTTAGTTTCAGTTGAGAAAATATACTTGATTAAATAACCGATTGATTACATTTATCCCCAAAAGTTTTGGACGGTAAAATTCTCGGACTGTGGAATTTTTACCGTCCAAAAACTTTACCTTCAAAATACTTTACTGCCAATAAACAACATAGAACTTTTGAGAAGCATATTTCCCTAAGATTGTTAATAACTTACATGTTAATAACCTAAAAATGGGATGCGAGACTGCAAAACCAACTTGTCTACATATGAAGTATGAATGCCGAGACTTACAATAACAAGAAAGTGTAAGCCATCAAGATGATTTTTAAACCACTGTTGGTAATCGGAGACCAGTGACATTTTACTACTGCAGCATCACTGTTGACTGCTTCCTAAAAACACCAAAAATACGCGAAATCTCTTCAGGTGTATGGCCCACAATATCTGGTACAAGTTTATCTATCCTTTTGAACATCCATACGAATAAATAGAGATATAAAACCAAGGACTCTGGGTTATTTCTTTCACTGCAAAAAGCCTTTCCTCTTGTTTGGGGTTAGTTCAAACACTTCTACAGCTACTGTAACCATTAACTTGATAATATAATTTTCAGATCTCAAGATAATACCCTTATTTGCTCAGATAAAACTAATAACTGTTATTGCTGTAGGCAAGAAAATCTTAATTATATCTACCAAGATGGTTTATTGGTTTGCGAACCATTTGCGAAAAAGCCAGATCAACAATTGAACCTTGATCCTTGATCATGATACAAGTTAAAACTGTATTCAGATGCTTAATAATTAGTGTTTTGTACGAGATGACATTATTGTGCTGTGTAATGAAACTAAAAGATAATGTCCAAAATTTCTTTGCCTCTTTCACATTTTGTACGAAATTTTTGTCCAAAATTGTCCGATTCGGAATTTTTTGGTCCGAAATTTTCTGTCAGAAAAATAAACGCCCGAAATTAAACCGTCCGAAATTTTTTGGAATTTATTTGGGTAGCACGAGAGTGACTCCTGAGAACCACGTGCCTAGATTCCTTCGATGGAAGACAACAGCAACAACATTTGTTTTATCCTTTGGCACCACTGTCAGTGTTTGGCACTTGTTGGAGAAAATGGCGAGGCTTGTGACAGTTGAGCCGGTTCTCTTCGGATTTATGTTCTGCATTTTTCTTATCTTTCCTATCGAAGAACAGCTTATCTACAAAAAGCTCTGTGACAGCCAATACAACCAGTCTGTTTGCAACAACATCAAAACAAATAAGGCCTATGCTCACGAAGAAGCAATAGTACAAAAGGGGACATCAACATGGATGTTGTACCTCAGCATGGCTACAACATTTCCGTCCATGTTCACAGCCATGATCCTAGGTCCTTGCTCCGACAAGATTGGAAGAAAGTTTGCATTGGTTCTTCCATTAATTGGTGGGATCATTGACGCAGTTGCTTTAATTTTAAATACTCATTATTCTGATTGGCCTGTATCTGCTCTTCTTGTTGGTGTCATAATATCTGGGTTCTTCGGCAACTATGCAACGATCCTCATGGCTGTCTTTTCCTATATATCGGATGTTTCAAGCGAAAAGAGCAGGACTTTACGTGTAGCTCTTTTGGAGTCGATGGTTCTTGTTGGTGGATGCTTGGGAGAACTGGTTGGCGGGGTATTGGTCGACAAAGCCGGCTATTTTATCACTTTCTCTATAACTGCCGGTGTTCAATTATGCAATTTATTGTATGTTGCATGTATCCTACAAGAATCATACTACCCTGACGTGAAATTGACGTTAAAAGAAGCTCTTGTCAGTTGCGAGAATTCAATAAAGTCTTTGAAGATATTTCTCAAGCCTAGACCTGGCAATGGACGTATGAAGTTATTGCTAGTGATTATTGCCCTTTTCTTCTCACTAATGGGTGAGTAAAAATCTTTGGTAAATCTTATTATGTTAGAAGACCCTAGTGTGGATTCCATGGCAGCTGCACTCTTGAAAAAGTTTTGGAAAATTGCAAGTGCACTCTTGCACATGTGACAAGTATGGTTTAGGTGTTTTTTTTAAGATTACAAAAATGAATTTCTAAATTTTTTTACACAACTGAGTCTTGTGTTCAGGCTTGCCAAAAAGTTCAGAGCTGCTTAGCTGAAAGATGTGGCCCTGTGAGCAAAGGGAACAGAAAGTTTTATGATCAAGTTCATTGAGTTTAGCTTAAAATACATTTCAGAATATTTTTTACAGTCATTTTTTTGCAATCCTTTGAAATGATTTGCCATATTTTAGGCCCTCTTTGCAACCCCCTAGACCTAATTCCTTTGACAATGTGCTCTCTGTCCCCCTCTTAGTGACCCAGCTTGAGATCATCAATTAGGTTTGTCATGTTTCTAGCCTTTTTAAAAGTTATTTTTAAAATTATTCCTTTAATTGCTAGAACAATAGGAATTTGAACAACAGCCACTTACGGTAGTTGTTGGAAAGCTTAGTTTCAACTTTCAATCATTTAACTTGCCTGTGGGGGTAGAGTGATATTAGCACGATGGGTAATTCCATGTCCAATCATCCAGGATTGCTTTGATTTTCACACAATAGTTAAATATGATCAAGTTACACTACTTTCCCAAATTTCAGAAGAATAACTTAAATATATACATTTCAAGTTATTATAGTTTAAAGATTTTGCTAATCTCAGCAATTTTCAAAATTAAAAAAGGCATGGCCATTCAAGCCGTCACTCTCTAAATGCGTATATCCCTGTTTTATAAACGACATGTAGCTGAAAATGCGTATCCAACCTTTTCTGAGGCTGTCAATTCCATAAATCAAGTCAATTTTATCAGTGGGGGTAGGGGAAAGATGTTACAAAGATGTTTGCTAATTTGCACGGTAAAGCTCACACCCTGTTCTTGATTGCAAGTTTTGGGGTGTAGCCAGGTGACTATGACGTTAACTTAGAATTTAACAGCAAATTTAACTTGGTAACTAGGCATGTAAAAGAAACACGTATCAATTTATTATTCTGTTTAAAAACACTCAAAGTGTTTGAGTGTAACTAGGGGACAGTTGAACATTTTGTGGTATGGGAATGCAATAGAACAATGCTGATTAAATATATGTGTTACTGGACACTTCCTGAAACTTAATAGCACTTCCTTGATAATTCCTTCCTTAACACAAATATTTGGGTGTTGCCAGGCTAGTTGTAGAGAAGTTGTGTTGCAAAATGGAAGCTAAATGTACTTTTGGATTATTACTGGAGGATGAGTGCCATAAACATTCATACAGCAGACAAACAGGTTTGAAGAGTTTATCTGAACTTTCTGATGATAGTTGCGAGGTCTACCTGTGGAGAGCTGGTTTGCTGGACAAAGTTGATTGTAAATTTGAAGGTACTATATGCCTTCATCACGAATATGTGTTCAGGACAAAGTATGAAGAAAAAGAAAAGAAATGCTGCAACTTGTTTAAAAAGCACAAAAAGAAAGCTGTTGGCAGCCTCACTTTAAAACTGGAGCTGGCTAAGCAGTTGAAAGACAAAGGTATTTCTGTTGTACCAGGTTCAAAGCTGTGTAGAAACTGCGATGAAATGGTGATATCTGAAGAAAAGACAGAGTCCAGAGAGGGAAAACCTCTACAACCAGAAGATCCAGACCCTACTTCAAAAGAGGAGGAGGATTTTGAACTATCATCTAGAGAAAGGTTAGAAACAAGTTTTGAACTTGCAGGGGTATCCCCAATTAAATTACACAGCTTACCTAAGAGTCGAAAGGTATCAGTAGCAAAAGAAAAACTGCAAAAGCAGCGAAAGTTATTGGAGTTGATGATTGGAGTTGATGTCCTACAAATGCTATCACTACAGGAACCTGAGATTTCCCTTAAAAAAGAAGAATCAGATAAAGCTAAAAACTATGATGAGCTTTTATACAACTTAAAAGAAAACATTATTTGCTCTGGATACAGGGAGAAAATCCAAATCTTGACTTTAGCCCCTGACTTATGGCCAAGAGCAAAGGTTGTAGAGTTTTTTGGAGTTTCTGAGTACCTTTTTAAAACTGCAAGATCTGTAAAGAAGGAGAAAGGAATACTTGCCATTCCTGAGTCAAAGAAGGGGAAAAAATTGCCTGACTAAACAGAGGAACTTGTAAAGTCATTATTTGAGGATGATGAATTCTCACAATTGCTTCCAGGAAAGAAGGATAATGTAAGCATTGCCAAAAATGAGCACAAGCAAAAAAGACTCTTGCTATCCAATCTGAATGAATTGTATGTTGCTTTCAAAGAAAAAAACCCAGCACTCAAAATTGGGTTTTCTAAATTTTTCAGTTTGAGACCTAAGTGGTGTGTCACAGTTGGATCATCAGGTGCACACTCTGTTTGTGTTTGCACTTATCATCAGAATGCTATGCTTTTAGTTGCCGCTATTGGATGGGAATTAACTTACAAGGATCTGATGAAAATTGTGGTTTGTAATGTTGACAGCAAAGAATGCATGGTTCATCGTTGCAAGGACTGCCCTGGAGTTGTAGCACTACAAACCTTTGTTGAAGAAAAGTTGGCAGGACTTGAAGTTTATGAAGTGACATTTAGTCAGTGGCAAAGCACTGACAGACCAACCATAATTAAACAGTCAGCAGATTCTGCTTCTTACACAGAGATGCTAGTCAACTCAATTGATATCCTCACATGTCATTCATTTATTGCAAAGAGCCAAGGGCAAGCTCTTAAAAAGAAAAAAATGGAGCTAGCTGCCAATGAGTGTATAGTATTGATTGACTTTGCAGAGAACTATCAATTTGTTGTGCAAGATGAGGTGCAAAGTTTTCATTGGAACAACCTACAGTGTACTTTGCACCCTGTTGTAATCTACGTTATGGGTGGTGACGGCACACTAAAGGAATCCTCTCTCTGCATACTCTCAGATGACATGAATCACGATACATGTTTTGTTCATGAGGTGCAGCGATTAACTACAGAGTTTATAAAGGAGACCCATCCATTGGTTACTTTTGTCCATTATTATTCGGATGGATGTGCAAAGCAGTACAAGAACTATAAAAATTTTTTGAACTTGTGCTTTCACCATGATGACTTTCTGTTATCAGCTGACTGGACTTTTTTCGCTACTAGTCACGGAAAGTCTCCATGCGATGGTATTGGAGGAACAGTTAAGCGCCTTACTGCAAGAGCCAGTCTGCAAAGGCCTATAACTGACCAAATCTTAGGCCTAGATTCAATGTCCAGCTTCTGCTCTTCCAACATCAAGTCCATTTCCTTTCATAAAGTGACAAAAGAGCAAATGGTACCTATCAGGGAGCAGCTTGAGAAAAGATATAAGGAGGGCTCCACTGTACCTGGCACTCGTAGCTACCATTTTTATGAGCCAGTGCCAAATAGAGAAATGGCTGTCAGGTATAAGCGTGTCAGTGAAGATAATGAGTACTGTGGGGAGTATGCATTCAAAGACATGCCAGTTCTAGAGGTTTTCCAGCCAATGCAATTCGTTGCTTGCACATATGATGGGTTCTGGTGGATTGGCCTAATAGAGGACATTGATGAAGAAATGAAAGATGCTAGAATAAGGTTCATGCATCCACATGGACCTACAACAACAGTGCATTGGCCAGCTAAAGATGATGTCTGTTGGGTTCCTCTTTCGGAGATTTTATGTAGTTTACAAGCACCAACTACATTTTCTGGTCGTATGTACATTCTAAATGCAACAGATACTGAAAGAATAAATTAATTACTAGGACAACAGCCAAATAGAAATATTGATTGGAATATTTAAATTTACGCATATACTTCTTATTCATCAATGCAGGCAGTCTATCTTGTAAGCGTGCTTAATACTTAAAAAGGCTTTAAACTTCAATGAGACATAACTTTGTCTCAGAATGAATACAATTGATCATCTACACATCAAATTAAAGGATAACCTTTAAACTTTGCAAAAATTGAAATTTAACCTTCATAGTCACCTGGCTACACCCCAAAACTTGCAATCAAAAAACAGGGGGTTAGCTTTACCGTGCAAATTAGTAAACACCTTTGTAACATCTTTCCTCTACTCCCACTGATAAAATTGACTTGATTTATGGAATCGACAGCCTCAGAAATGGTTAGATACTCATTTTTAGCTACAGCTCATTTATAAAACAGGAGCTATAAGCATTTAGAGAGTGACGGCTTGAATGGCCACGCCTTTTTTAATTCGAAAATTGCTGAGATAAGCAAAATCTTTAAACTATGATAACTTGAAAAGTATTTAAGTTATGCTTTTGAAATTTGGGGAAGTAGTATAACTTGATCATATTTAACTATGGTGTGAAAATCAAATCAATCCAAGATATCATGGTTTCAAATTGTAAAATCTCTGGATGATTTGACATGGAATTACTCTAA
>NW_027018682.1:2537516-2742774 GCF_013076305.1 Rhopilema esculentum | reverse complement strand
GAAAATAGGTATGTCCTTGATATTCTTGAAAGAAATTAATAAGACTGCAACGTTTCAGAAACGACCACTCTCAGTGTTCTACTTACCATCATTGTTGGGGAGTAACCTGTACCTCAACACGACAAGAAATAAAGCGTATTATTAAGCGGCCAGTAGATAATGAAGAAATAACGATAATCCAATTTTAATATTTCACAATTTAATACGCTGCGCCTTTTATCGATCTATAGTCAATACAAAAAAGAGACCCAAGTCATTAAGATAATCTCTGTACCCAATATTGTATGTAGAAGGTACCTGAAGGAGATCCTGATCCCCAAGTTTATCTATGATATTACACATATTTAGACCGGAGGCTAACCAGCCGTGGTATACAAAACCACTCAATAAAGCATCACTTGGTCCCGATTAAAAAGTGCCATTTTAATAAAAATAGGTTGATGGCTTACATTTGCTTGTTATTAAGGTATCTATGGCATTTAGCCCGATCAACGTTTCAACAGCTATAAAAAAGTTAGACAGATCTTGTGCTAAGTTGCCAAGTTCTACAAGACTATGGCCAAATTTTTATCAGGATTAATTATAAATTATTAAGTAACTTCATAAAATAACTTCAAGGGAAATATACGTATTCTTAAGTTCCGTTAATGTTCACTTTGTGTTGATTTGGACAATTAATATGCTATTTGAGGTAAATAATTTTGGTTACAGTAACAATAAATGCTCCCCAAATTACCAGACAAAGCTATATTACCAGGGAACCAGAAATCTTTGGGTACTAGATAGAATGTAATCAATATGCGGTCATTCTTAGAGTCAAGTATCAGCACCAGTTAAATACAAATTAACCGGACACTCCTTGATACCGTCGAACCTAACATGACTAGCATAACGAAGATTATGAGGACATAGGCAGGAGTCTGAAAACTGGGTTAATACAATTTATACAATTTCCGGGGTATGTCTTTCGCTTCTCTACGTAATTTTAACTAAAGATATGAACTACCTACAGAGGTAATAAAGGCGCTAGGTAATAGTCATGCAACGGGACTACGGAAACTGGAAGGGGAGAAACAGCGGCTGAGGCTACTAACCGAGAACATTACTCAACGTACCACCACGTAGACGTCATAGGTTAGTTAAGGGGTCAGGAAAACGTAATTAACTCGGGCAGCAAATGAAAAAATAACAAACAATCAGCTATGCAGAAACATTGCATTGCTTAGTAGTAAACAAATAGAATAAAACAGATATGAATAAGAACATAAGCCAAAACCGACCAAAAACATAACCGCCGAACAATAACCAGGGGAAAACCGGTCGGCCTGATTAAAAGATTATCGGTTTCTAATCGTAGTAGTCGGGGTCTCTAACAATCGACTTACTTTAGGGACCACGACATTGTCGATTCTAAAAGTACAGCGAATAAGGTGTGCGAGAAACTCAGCCACATTTCTAATTTTGTTCTTATTTTTTGGTAAATACAATCGATGTTTCTTATAAGGGTATTGTACTTGATCTATGAATAAATATAGAAGTTGTGTAAGTCATCAAAATGAGATACAAGGAACTAATTCCTACATACCTATAAGACGCTTAATACAAAGATATGCAAATAGAGACCAGAAATACCATATAATAGCCTTTAGACTGCGCATACTGAGCAGTATCTTCTTAATGGCAAGAATTGTAGAACTAGGACTATAAAAGCTACACAGAAACTCCAGTGTTCTGATCCGGCCTATGACTCGTATCGACAAGTACTGCCACGCAACAAGAGCTAAGAAGGCACATCAGTACCGGCCCTAAAATGGAGCAATGCATTCTATTGGGCAGAAGATGAGTGTCTTCAACCTAAGTGAAAAATAAAAGAAACAGTGAAGAAAAAGACAGAACCGCATTTGTAATCAGATGAATAAGAACACCCAATAACACGCACACAAAATGCCATTATACGTATCACCTATATATATATATTGCTCTCAAGAATCAATAGAGAAACCCGATGAGTGGTCGGAGGGATACAAGTACAAGTATCACACACAACACTTTCGTATAAAACGGATCAAATAAAACTAAATCGATACTCTAAGATAATTCGAGCAAAAAGTCGATGTCATCATTACACTCGACAGATCAGAATACCCCTCAAAATACACCCTTTAAGACAGAGCAAAATAACACCAGCTCTACGTTCAGTCTAACTCATCATAACGTTAGTGGACGCAAATTGCCTAAACTACACGACTCAGCTTGCTGGTGTATATGTGGGCGATACGCTAGATCATCTCAGAAAAAAAGGAAATACGGAAAACCAGCAGGAAGATTTAAATAGACTAGAAACACCGACGTCGCACAGGATAATACTTTGTACGGCGGAGATGAAGAGTTTTGACACACGCAATTAACTAAGAATTTGTAAATGAAGCGCAGAAAATTTGTGCATGAGCATAGAGTATATAACAAACAAAATGAACTACGCTATTTTCAACAACACTACTATTAGTAAACCTGACATAGTAAATATTAAGCTAACATGTGTAAGAGATGTAGCTCCAATTGGGGGAGCAAATATTCGAAGTTAGCGTCAACAACAGGCGCTAAATGAAGTCGTACAGAAGTAGATAACGGGTACCTAATGATCCCATCGCCATATATTGCGAAAAAATAAAGGGACGGAGAATAGTATCCCGAGGCCCATTAACAGAGTACCACTTTCCTCCAAACAAACACTAGCAACCGGAAAAAATCTCCCAAAAAAACGCTATTGAGGAGATTGGGTGCTTTATTTATCGAATTCATCATATAACATCAAGATAAGCTTCCGTATTAAAGACAGATTAATTCAAGCATAACGTTTTTACGAAATCAATGTCGATTAACATGAAAGGATCCTTACTTAAACAAAAACGAAGTCAACTTAAGAATATATAACATAAATTGTATTTATATTGCATCCCAGCGTAAATCCTACGATCAATATAATATTATCAATAATTATAAGCAAAATAATCGGAATTCAAGGAGCGGACGATTACCTGAATAAATGCAACTTAAAGAGAGGACTGGGTTTGAAAGGCAACAATAAATCAAGTTGTAGCAGTATTGAGCTGAATCTGGTTTAGAAGTCAGTCCTTCTAGTCACGGGAAAAAATGCGACCAGAAATATACAGAATTAGGTAATTGATTTAACAAGCATGCACTAGCACACTCATATAATGATCTTGCCACTTAAAACCTGTCTCCGCTTCCTAAAATAAAAAAGGTTCCCAGGTACATATAGGTTCCTTACAGCCTTTAATTCGTAACCATGTAGTGTCTTTATTATTTTTGCTCAGATAAAACTAATAACTGTTATTGCTGTAGGCAAGAAAATCTGAATTATATCTACCAAGATGGTTTATTGGTTTGCGAACCATTTGCGAAAAAGCCAGATCAACAATTGAACCTTGATCCTTGATCATGATACAAGTTAAAACTGTATTCAGATGCTTAATTATTAGTGTTTTGTCCGAGATCACATTATTGTGCTGTGTAATGATACTAAAAGATAATGTCTGAAATTTCTTTGCGCCTTTCACATTTCGTACGAAATTTTTGTCCGAAATTGTCCGATTCGGAATTTTTTGATCCGAAATTTTCTGTCAGAAAAATAAACGCCCGAAATTAAACCGTCCGAAATTTTCTGGAATTTATTTGGGTAGCGCGAGAGTGACTCCTGAGAACCACGTGCCTAGATTCCTTCGATGGAAAACAACAGCAACAACATTTGTTTTCTCCTTTGACAGTGTTTGGCACTTGTTGGAGAAAATGGCGAGGCTTGTGACAGTTGAGCCGGTTCTCTTCGGATTTATGTTCTGCATTTTTCTTATCTTTCCTATCGAAGAACAGCTTATCTACAAAAAGCTCTGTGACAGCCAATACAACCAGTCTGTTTGCAACAACATCAAAACAAATAAGGCCTATGCTCACGAAGAAGCAATAGTACAAAAGGGGACATCAACATGGATGTTGTACCTCAGCATGGCTACAACATTTCCGTCCATGTTCACAGCCATGATCCTAGGCCCTTGCTCCGACAAGATTGGAAGAAAGTTTGCATTGGTTCTTCCATTAATTGGTGGGATCATTGACGCAGTTGCTTTGATTTTAAATACTCATTATTCTGATTGGCCTGTATCTGCTCTTCTTGTTGGTGTCATAATATCTGGGTTCTTCGGCAACTATGCAACGATCCTCATGGCTGTCTTTTCCTATATATCGGATGTTTCAAGCGAAAAGAGCAGGACTTTACGTGTAGCTCTTTTGGAGTCGATGGTTCTTGTTGGTGGATGCTTAGGAGAACTGGTTGGCGGGGTATTGGTCGACAAAGCCGGCTATTTTATCACTTTCTCGATAACTGCCGGTGTTCAATTATGCAATTTATTGTATGTTGCATGTATCCTACAAGAATCATACTACCCTGACGTGAAATTGACGTTAAAAGAAGCTCTTGTCAGTTGCGAGAATTCAATAAAGTCTTTGAAGATATTTCTCAAGCCTAGACCTGGCAATGGACGTATGAAGTTATTGCTAGTGATTATTGCCCTTTTCTTCTCACTAATGGGTGAGTAAAAATCTTTGGTAAATCTTATTATGTTAGAAGACCCTAGTATGGATTCCATGGCAGCTGCCCTCTTGAAAAAGTTTTGGAAAATTGCAAGTGCACTCTTGCACATGTGACAAGTATGGCTTAGGTGTTTTTTTTAAGATTACAAAAATGAATTTCTAAATTTTTTTTACACAACTGAGTCTTGTGTTCAGGCTTGCCAAAAAGTTCAGGGCTGCTTAGCTGAAAGATGTGGCCCTGTGAGCAAAGGGAACAGAAAAATTTTATGATCAAGTTCATTGAGTTTAGCTTAAAATACATTTCAGAATATTTTTTACAGTCATTTTTTTGCAATCCTTTGAAATGATTTACCATATTTTAGGCCCTCTTTGCAACCCCCTAGACCTAATTCCTTTGACAATGTGCCCTCTGTCCCCCTCTTAGTGACCCAGCTTGAGATCATCAATTAGGTTTGTCATGTTTCTAGCCTTTTTAAAAGTTATTTTTAAAATTATTCCTTTAATTGCTAGAACAATAGGAATTTGAACAACAGCCACTTACGGGAGTTGTAGGAAAGCTTAGTTTCAACTTTCAATCATTTAACTTGCCTGTGGGGGTAGAGTGATATTAGCAGGATGGGTAATTTCATGTTCAATCATCCAGGATTGCTTTGATTTTCACACCATAGTTAAATACATCACATCAAGTTACACTACTTCCCAAATTTCAGAAGAATAACTTAAATACTCTACAAGTTATTGTAGTTTAAAGATTTTGCTTATCTCAGCAATTTTCAAATTAAAAAAGTGTGGCCATTCAAGCCGTCATTCTCTAAATGGGTATATACCTGTTTTATAAACGACATGTAGCTGAAAATGCGTATCCAACCATTTCTGAGGCTGTCGATTCCATAAATCAAGTCAATTTTATCAGTGGGGGTAGGGGAAAGATGTTACAAAGATGTTTACTAATTTGCACTGTAAAGCTCACACCCTGTTTTTGATTGCAAGTTTTGGGGTGTAGCCAGGTGACTATGACAGTTAAATTTAAATTTTTGGAAAGTGTAAAGGTTATCTTTTATTTTAATGTATAGATGATCAATGGTTTTCATTCTGAGACAAAGTTATGTCCCATTGAAGTTAGAATGTACATACTACCAAAATATGTAGTTGGTGCTTATGAACTACCGAGCAGACGAAAGGGAACCAGCAGACACCATCTCTTGCTGGCTAGTGCATCTTTGTTGCAAAGAATGTCATTTTAAAAACATCAATTCATGTCTCAACACTAGAAAAAATTAATTCAATGTCCCACATTTAATGCCACTGACCATCATGCACATGGTTGTTGTTTATATTTGCTGAACATTTCTATTATTGGATTCGTTTAGTAAATATGCGTATTTATCTTAATTAAATGAGTCACAGGCATTGAGTTGAAACATGCATTCTTGACAGTTTCCAGGAGCTATAGAATTTAACTTAGAATTTAACAGCAAATTTAACTTGGTAACTAGGCATGGTAAACTATGTAAAAGAAATTATTACACGTATCAATTTATTACACGTATCAGTCAAAGTTGGGTGTAACTAGGGGACAGTTGAAAATTTTGTGGCATGGGAATGCAATAGAACAATGCTGACCAAATATATGTGTTACTGGACACTTCCTGAAACTTAATAGCACTTCCTTGATAATTCCTTCCTTATCACAAATATTTGGATTTTGCCAGGCTAGTTGTAGAGAAGTTGTGTTGCAAAATGGAAGCTAAATGTACTTTTGGATTATTACTGGAGGATGAGTGCCATAAACATTCATACAGTAGACAAACAGGTTTGAAGAGTTTATCTGAACTTTCTGATGACAGTCGCGAGGTCTACCTGTGGAGAGCTGGTTTGCTGGACAAAATTGATTGTAAATTTGAAGGTACTATATTCTTTCATCACGAATATGTGTTCAGGACAAAGTATAAGAAAAATAAAAGAAATGCTGCAACTTGTTTAAAAAGCACAAAAAGAAAGCTGTTGGCAGCCTCACTATAAAACCGGAGCTGGCTGAGCAGTTGAAAGACAAAGGTATTTCTGTTGTACCAGGTTCAAAGCTGTGTAGAAACTGCTATGAAATGGTGATCTCTGAAGAAAAGACAGAATCCAGAGAGGGAAAACCTCTAGAACCAGAAGATCCAGACGCTACTTCAAAAGAGGAAGAGGATTTTGAACTATCATCTAGAGAAAGATTAGAAACAAGTTTTGAACTTGCAGGGGTATCCTCAATTAAATTACACAACTTACCTAAGCGTTGAAAGGTATCAGAAGCAAAATAAAAACTGCAAAAGCAGCGAAAGTTATTGGAGTTGATGATTAGAGTTGATGTCCTACAAATGCTATCACTACAGGAACCCGAGATTTCCCTTACAAAAGAAGAATCCGATAAAGCTAAAAACTATTATGAGCTTTTATACAACTTAAAAGAAAAATTATTTGCTCTGGATACAGGGAGAAAATCCAAATCTTGACTTTAGCCCCTGACTCATGGCCAAGAGCAAAGGTTGCAGAGTTTTTTGGAGTTTCTGTGTACCTTTTTAGAACTGCAAGATCTGTAAAGAAGGAGAAAGGAATACTTGCCATTCCCGAGTCAAAGAAGGGGGAAAAATTGCCTGACCAAACAGAGGAACTTGTAAAGTCATTCTTTGAGGATGATGAATTCTCACGATTGCTTCCAGGAAAGAAGGATAATGTAAGCATTGCCAAAAATGAGCACAAGCAAAAAAGACTCTTGCTATCCAATCTGAATGAATTGAATGTTGCTTTCAAAGAAAAGAACCCATCAATCAAAATTGGGTTTTCTAAATTTTGCAGTTTGAGACCTAAGTGGTGTGTCACAGTTGGATCATCAGGTGCACACTCTGTTTGTGTTTGCACTTATCATCAGAATGCTATGCTTTTAGTTGCCGCTATTGGATGGGAATTAACTTACAAGGATCTGATTAAAATTGTGGTTTGTAATGTTGACATCAAAGAATGCATGGCTCATCGTTGCAAGGACTGCCCTGGAGTTGTAGCACTACAAACCTTTGTTGAAGAAAAGTTGGCAAAACTTTAAGTTTATGAAGTGACATTTAGTCAGTGGCAAAGCACTGACAGACCAATCATAATTAAACAGTCAGCAGATTCTGCTCCCTACACAGAGATGCTAGTCAACTCTATTGATATCCTCACGTGTCATTCATTTATTGAGCCAAGGGCAAACTTTAAAAAAGAAAAAAATGGAGCTGGCATGGAAATGACTGTGCAGAGAACTATAAATTTATTGTGCAAGATGAGGTGCAAAGCTTTTATTGGAACAACCTACAGTGTACTTCGCACCCCGTTGCAATCTACTTTATGGGTGGTGATGGCACACTAAAGGAATCCTCTCTCTGCCTACTCTCAGATGACATGAATCACGATACATGTTTTGTTCATGAGGTGCAGCGATTGAGTACAGAGTTTATAAAGGAGACTCATCCATTGGTTACTTATTTCCAGTATTATTCGGATGGATGTGCAAGGCAGTACAAGAACTATAAAAACTTTTTGAACTTGTGCTTTCACCATGATGACTTTCTGTTATCAGCTGACTGGACTTTTTTCGCTACTAGTCACGGAAAGTCTCCATGCCAATTAAATCTTTAAAAATATGTAAATATTCATAAGATAGTTAAACATGACCAAACGGTCCAAAGAAGTTTTCAGCATGGACTAAGTCCAACATGGTGTTTTCTAATCTAATGTTTAGTTTTTAACAAACATCAGTAGATAGCAAAATGCTTGAGATTTTGGTCTAAGATGGACATTGTTTCTGCAGCTATAAAACTACTTTTTCTTGGACCTTAGTTTTTACTTGCTTGCCAAAGATTGTAAAAAAGTTACACTAGATATATATTTGAAAAATAGGAAATCCTCCTTGCCCATAGTTTCCAAATATACTATTTTATAGTTTTTTGGCAAAAATTTATCATCTGCATATTTTTAAAAGTATAAAAGTTATCAAAATGCAACAACAAGATAACATTTACTGATGCAGTTAATAGCGGTTTATATTTCTGGAGCTAATAGTGGAATCCTAATTTTTAGCAAACCACCATTTATTGAATCTTCTTGTTCTAATCAACTAAACATGTAAACAAATAAGCAGATCTTTGTCATCATTTTTGAAGTCTTTGTGCCTAATATGCTGTTTTAGGAGTTTCTTTTTGTTGACTGTTGTATGTCAATGATCTTGTCCCTTCATTGCAGTTTTTATTGGTTCAAACACGGTGAGGGTCCTGTTTGTTATGCACTCTCCACTGTCATTTTCTCCATCAATGGTTGGCTATTTCTTGGCTGCAGTTATGTTTTATTCGGCCATTGGTGTGATGGGTGGAATGCCTTTCTTTATCCACAAGCTGAAGCTACATGATTTAACGATGGTAATCATTGGTTCTGTTTCAACACTGGTGTCATCTGTGCTGCTAGCATTTACAACCAAGCCTTGGATGGTATTTGCAGGTATGGAAATTGTGTTAATTATCAATGCGAGAAATTCTCTGACAAGTTATGATAGCAAAGAACTTTTGTGTTAGTTGTAACACTATTGTTTACTTCTTTATCTGAAGTTCAAAGAACATTTACACCCCTTGTTTATAAGTTTGTGTTTTTTACAGCTTTCCTATTTAGAGTTGAGTAAAACCATATTCATATTAGGTAAACGTTTTTCTCCAAACTTCTCTACAACACAAGTAGAAGCAGATTCACCAGTTAGCACATTTGAGGGAAGAGATAGTTTTGATGGCTCCAACGATTTTTGAAACAAAATCTTTTTGTGCTTTATCTTTCTGTGCTAAACGCTCTAAGTTTTCCTTAAGTTTTTGTTGAAAATGTGATACACCCCTATCCAATAGACTTTTCTGAAGAAAGATAGAGGGTTGTTACCTCCCTCCCTCCTTTGATATCAAACAGGTAACATTTGTCAAAATACTTTTAAGCCTTGTTATAATGTGCTGAGAGAGCAATTTTAGGAAAAGTTTTCCTTTACTGTGATAGATCAGTAGTTTAAAGCTTAAGGTAATGTATTACTAAATGGTCCAAAAAAAAATTTCAGCATTTTCAGCAGAGAGTATAAAAATTACCAAAATGGAGCTTAGAGTATCAAATCAGGTAGCAAGCAAAGTCATAATTATCAGCACAAGCATTATTTTGATCTACTTTCATAGGCCTACATTAAAGGTGAAGTCTAGTCTAATTCAATTGTATCACCTTATTTACCCAGTTGTAATGTCAACCAGTTTTAAGAGCCTTGACCCTAGATATCAATTCAACTACCCAACACAATCCCTGGTTTGATTTTATATTCAGAGTGCATGGAAAGCAGTGGCAGGCACCTGGGAGAGGGCAAGGGGGCAGTTGCCCCCCAATATTTTGGAGGACAATGATATTTTGTTATAAAACAATGGGGGAATGTGATGTCATCTTTTTAAACCAAATGGCTTGCTGCCCTCCTCCCCCCCCCAATATTTGACCAAGTGTCCACCCCTGATTGAAAGCATGGATGTTTCATTACCTTTCTCAAGTTAAATTTTCTCATTCTCAACCATCTGTAAGTCAAGCTGGCCATATTTCATAAAACAATAATCAATGTTTTCTATGTGCCGTATTTTCTCTAATGAACGCCATGCTCTAGTAAACGCCACCCTCTATTTAACACCACACCTTCAGCCAACCATTTGTAAAAATCACTGCCCATTCATAAACACTGTCCTCTTTTTGAATGCCGCATCTTGAAAAGCGACGTTCATTAGAAAAAACAACAACAAGAAGTAACAAATAGTTTATACACTTTCTATTCGAAATCCATGACAGTTGTTATGACATATAGATGATAACTCTAACAGAGACAGGGATGTTGACATGCTGTGACATTTCCACACTCTAAACACATATTTTGTGAACTTTAAAACATTTTCCACGCAATCTTCATTATGTCTTTTCAGGAAAAAGAAAACATTGCTCAAAGTCTTTTTTATCGTTTATCATTGCACTTTTCTTGTCATTTTTCATTTGACAAACTTCTCATTTTTTATTAAACACCGCCCTCTGATAAACGCCACCCTCTATTAAACGCTGCATCCAAAAGTTGGATTTTGTAATAAATGCTGTGGCGTTCTTTAGAGGAAATATGATATCTCAAGACAACACAAGGTATCTGAAGGCCAGCATTCCTTCATTCAACAAACTCGAAAAACTTGTTAATTGTGGTTTCTAATATGTATTAATAAAAATATTATTAAATATATGATATTAATAATAATTATTAATAATTATTAAATTATTGTGTCTGATAAAGAAGAATTTTTATTGATTTTCTGGAATAAACCATCAAGCTCTCCAAGTACCCAAAGGCTATAAATTAAAATTATGTGGTCAGAGCTTTAGGCTTTCAATTTTCTGTAGACCCCAAATTCCCCAATTAGGCTCACAACTGACTATAACATTGATCTTTGAACGTTATTGATAAAAATATTGATTTTTCTTTAGAAAAAATGTGTTACTAATGCATCTAGTCAATAGGGTTTTTGTTATTAAATTTGGAGGAAATTTCTAAAAACAATCGAGAAAATGCAGAACTAAGCTTCAGTTTGAATGCCATTTTAAGCGTCAAGTTTTACATATTAATTTTTTTTCTTCTTTCAGTGCCTGTTTTTGCGATTTTTGGGGGAATCTCAGTTCCATGCATCCGATCAGCCTGCTCAAAAATAGTAGAAAAGGATGAGAGAGGTAATCTAATAGAGTGATAGTGTTTTATACAATGCTATCAACAAAGCCATTTTCAAGTTTTATACCACCAAAAGATTGTTTACAATGCTATCACTTGTTTTAAAAGGTTTCTGTTTTGTTGGGTTGTTCTAATATATTGTCAAATTGAATTTTGAAATAAATTAATCGTTCCCTTCCTGTTTGGAATGACTACGTTTTATCACAACCCTCATTGCAAGATTCACAGAATCCAATTCGCGAATCAAGTTACCAGTTATCTTCTACAAGAGAAAAGTTATTTTGACAGTTAAAGTAACTGGCATATGTTGGGTGTTGACCAACCGTTTGAAGTAACGAGCATATGATGGGGGGGGGGATATTCTCGGAGGCTCGGTGTTGATTAAAGTGTAGATTTCTGAGCAAAATCTAATTTCAAAATATTTACGAAATTTATGAATATTAACTCTTACATACTTGACAATAATTTATTGCTATGGTGATATTCAAGATAGGAAGGTAATATTTAAAATGTTTTTTGGCTTCATGTTATGTTTACTTTCGAGTCTGGCATAGATTGGAGGTCTGGAATAAACAGGCTGGTTGGAAAATTTTCCCTAACCCAAATAAACAGTGTGTTCGAAAATCAGGATTGGTGGAAATTCCCAAACAATAATAACACTCTCTTTATTCTAGCGTTTGTTATCGTTTAGCAAAATAATTGCTAAAAGATTTTGAATTGTTTCCTTTCACATGTTCTTCTAGCTGTCTTTTTCTCCATGTTTCCCTGGCACTCCTCCATGTTTCCCTGGCACCTTCTAGATGTAAAAATTGAATGTAATTCTGATTGTGTCATGATTTTTTGTTAACTGTTGTTTGTATACTGTACTTTTTTATCAATATTGACGTTTCGATTTAGCTATAAGCATATGTAACAGTGAATTGTAATTTTAATCAGTCTTGAGTTCGAAGGAGTGTAAGCACATGATTATAACAGCGTTGTTGGTTTGTGGAGCTCTCTGACCTAGGTTCTACAGAAATAAATTTCCCCTCATTTACAGGATCCATGCCTCATAAAATATATTAATATATTGGTGTTATCTTCCTTTCAAGGTGCGATGTTCTCTGCAATTGCATCAATAGAAGTGTTATGCTCGGTTGTGGCCTCTGCCCTTTTTAACAGTGTGTATTCGGCAACTGTTGAGTGGTTTCCAGGCTTCTGTTTCTTTATAATGGCTGCAGTGTCGATAGTTCCAATTCTGCTAGCATGGTAAGTTTACAGATTAGGACAATTAATTTGCTATCTTTTTTAGGTATTATTACATCACTATACTACTTTATTTCTTTCTAAAAAGCCTTGCCCTGGGGCCCTTGATTAAAAAAGGCACGTTTTTTTAAAATTTGGATTGAGAATCTTTCCCAAAATATTCCAAAATTCGAATGTTTTTCCCATGTGCTCAAAGCCTTTGAATTCTCTTTGGGTACTTCTTTGCTCTCCGTTTTGATGTTTCTTCCCAAAATATTCTTCATTCGAACGTTTTTTTTTGGAACTCTTGGCCTTTGAGTTATCCTACGACCTACATTTGCCCTCCGTTTCGAGGCCACAAAATTCCTAACTTCGAACGTCTCTCTCTAGAGACATTTCGCCTTTGAATTATCGTTTGTGTCTTTCTTGCCCTACGTTTTGAGATCCCTTCCCACAATATTTCCACCTTTGAAGGTCTTCTTCTAGGCCTTTTGAATTATTCTTAGTTCTCTTTTTGATGCAATTTTAGACCTTTCCCTATGCAATATTCCCAATTTGCAAACCCCTTTTGATAAAGCTCTTTATCAGAGATCAGAAAACGTCTTTTTTTGGTGTAGTTTTAGACCTTTTCCTACAACATTTACATTTTGTAAACTTCCGGTTGAATTTTTGCTCCATTTGCATTCTTTGTACCTTTTGAATAAGTGTTTCTTAAAAATATAACTTTAGTTAAAACATTAATGGTTTGTCAGGAAGCAAAAAAAGTTCCATCACAATGTCAGATTCCTTTCACTTTCTATATTCTGGTCAAGTTATGTATTGACCTTCCTAAAATCTGCTGTATTGTTGGATAACCATTCTCCGGCTCACACCCGTGGAACCATAATGTTTTCTTGACTCTGCTCTCTGCCTGCCCAATTTTCTACCTCTTATGTACTTTTTAAGAGCATTGCTAACTCTATCTCCAAAATCTTCAAACAATCTTTTAACTTCCAACTATCTTTTCCTTTAAAAATATCCTTAGTTCTTCAAAATAAATAAAGTTTCGAATAATGAAAAGAATAATGAAATTACTTTCACCTGGTTGTCGATTTGTTCCACCTCTTTTTCATACGGCCATGTGGAGTTCATAGCTATATTTTTTAATATTCTTATTTTCATATTTCTAAATCTGTTAACGCTTCTCTCTAAGCCTTGATAATTCCCTTGGATAAATAAAAAAGAACCTCTCCAGTATAAGGGATTTTAATTTTTTTTCAGGTACTTAAAAGTAAGCGACAGTGGTGTTGCTTATTCGTCGTTCGGATCAAATCAATCTGGTCACGACGACCCTAACTCTGAAAGATCAAAATCTGTAAACAAGACAGAAGGCCCGGTAGCAACGTGAGAGTTTTAGAGTGTCTTAAAACTTTCGCTTCTTTTATGCGGGTTCATTTAAAAATGAAAATCACCGTAAAGGAATTTACTCAAAAAAGAGAAATTATCGAAAAATTGTCATGAAAAATCTATAGGGTTGCTGTTCTATTTAATTATAAATTATTTGTAAGCGAATGATTGAGACTTTCCCTTAAATTTATTATGGGCACCCGTCACTTTTTGGCGATGGAGGTTTTCCTGTTGTTAAATGTCTTCGAATTTTTTGTTTTTTTTATTACGTTCCGTATATGTTATAATTTTCCATATTTTGGCTCTTTTGAAAAGTGCCCTGTATAGATGTTATAATTAACAGTAGCCAAAGAACAATGGTATTAAGAAATATATTTCAATGGAAGCTGCAATGTCCCTTGTGCAAAGTCTCCTCCAAGGAGCGGATTGTATGTAATATTAATAAACTAAATTTGCATCCTCCGTTTATGTATCATACTATCTAACTATTAAATGCTGAAAACCTATGAGATCAAGTTCGACCACTTTTTTCTTCCTTTTTATCGTGGTTTTTGGCAACTTGTTTTTTGTCTACCGGAAAGTAATGATCAATAAGACGGATTTGGCTGTTCTGTTCAAAAATTAGACGGATTTGGCTGTTCTGCTCTTTGAAACGCAATGTAAAAAATTCAGAAACCAGAATTTTAGCCAACAAAATGTTCATGCATCTCGTTAATGTTTAACATTGCGTCTCATAAATGTTTAACAGAAACTTTTAGGCACAAATTTTTCTCGTGTTTCATGTTTATTCTGAAGTTCACCAGCATTTTGCAGCAATTCAAATAAAGCCGTCAAATGCCTTTCTTTCCTTCACTTGTTATCTTCATTGCACGCAGATGAATATGCAATCATACATTTTTACGGCGCGTAGAAAACCCCAAAGAAAAAGAACTGGCCTTTAAGTACTGCAAGATAGTGATTCACGAAGATTAGAGCTAGATTTTTGGTTGAAATCGTTCTTAAAGGACTTGGTTTACTGCGTAGAACGTATGGTGTGATCACATGAATGAATTTGCTCATAATTAGAGTTGCTAAGCCGAATTGTTTACCTAAATATATATGAATAATGTACTATTTTTTACTCTTCTAGATTCTTTTATAAGGCCTCGATCTAAAGGTAATGAAAGCCTTACAATAAAAAACTGCTTATAAGAAACTTGCTTATAAAAAACTGCAGTATGACTTTGTTAAAGTTATGTACCAAAATATGAGAAACTGTTGAGACTGGATTTTTAGTTTCTTATGAATGCTTATTTAGAGCAAAAGCTTGCGAAATATAAGAGATGTAAAAAGCAGTTTTTCCGAAAAAATTCGGTATCAAACTCATTGAATTTAAATGACTGCCCTGCATAAAGTTATTTTTCAAAATGTATAGTTGTATATTTCATCAGCCTTTTTTCAATGTTTTTTCCTTTAGTAAGAAACTGTACAGTCTGATTCGGAAAAACAAGTTGCTTATATGTGGGTTTTTACTATCTTGGATATGAACTGATTTGTGTTCTTGTGTTACATCGCCAAAGGAATTTCAAAAAAATGACTATTTCTCGATTGATTCTTGCCGTGGATAATTTTTGGTTTGCACAATTTTAATTTCCCTACCCGGGGGTGGATACTCCCATTAGTGCCTGACAGGGGGTCCAGTTGGTTTGAGGTTCTTACCAAATGGCTACCAAATGGCACATAATAACTCAACTGCTCGGTTTAGCTCGCGATTTATTATAGATAATGAACAAGATTTTATTTTCCCGGAAACAACAACAGTTAGTTGTGAAGAAATTTGTCAAAAAAGGACCAAGGGAGTACAAAAAATGGATGCTACCAAGGACTTAATTTCGGTTTTTATGCTACCATTTGAGGGTTACTGTCAAAAAATACTTCCATTTGAGGGTAATTCTTTTACATTTTAGCGTAAGCCCTGACTGGACCCTCTGTTGGCCATAATGGGAGTACCCCCTCGGGTTTCCGACTCAAACAGTTTAAAGATATTTTGAAGAAAATGTTCTTTGGTTTGTAAGAAAGAAATGAGGAACTTTATGCAATAGAGTATGAAAATGGAATTTACTGCCGATCAATGTGTAAAAAATTAGTTAAATTGAGAAACCTAGTCATTTGACAGCATTAAATTGGACATCAAAAGAAGAAATTTTAACAAATTCAATTTCTGCTTCGAAAAAACTACCAAGTAGCCCTATTGAGTAAGTTCCAAATGACTATTAGATGCTCAAAATTTCCCATCTGCCCCAAAGCTTACTAATTCCAGAATGAATTTCTAATCGCAGTTCCTTTACAAACATCCCAAGAATATCCAATTTGGGATGGCTACCTAGGTTTTGTATCTTTGTGCCACGACGATCATTTCTGTGTGTCTTAAGAGATTTTTGTGGAGAGAGAGCACCAGCCAGCCGAAGCTTATTTCTGATCCAATAAAGCTGTTGATCTCAAATTCGAAACATAAATTGAATCGAAATAGTTACACAGTGATATGATTTTGTCTTTTGTTAATCAGTTTTGCCCAACTAATTTGCATCAAAAGGTGTTGTTGAACAAAGGTATTTGCACCCAGTCAAGTACCAAGGCCGCAGTAATGTGGTTCCAATAAGCTTGGATATGGCTCCAATATGAGCTAGTGTAAAAATCTTAACCTATCACCTTATATAGAGAAACATAATTTCAAAAAATGCTTGAAATGTTCAAAATATATTAGACTCGGAAACCACAAGAACGTTTTACTACCGTGTACAAACAAATAAAAAACATTCATTATTCTGAAGTCAGTTGGGACACACACACCCCCTCCCCCCCCCAAAAGATTGTCAAGACTCTACTTAAAGCATACATAAGTAATCGTTTCATTGACCCGTTTTTAGCAAATCATTAATATACTCCATTGCTCCCGTTTGTCATTCGGCTAAAAGCTGTCTATGACTGTCACAACTTTCTATCACGATTTCCTAGAAAAGTACATTAACCAGGATTGATTTAAAGGATTATGGATTAATCGATTGAACATCCCAAGTACCATTCAGAAAATCTTGTTATCATATTTCCCCCGCTAAGTTAAACCTGTTTTCTTCGTAAACTTATTTGTACATGATACCGAGAAACTCTTGAAAGAGAACCCCCATAACATCATGTAAAACCCGAGAGTATCTTGGGTCCTCTGGAAAAGTATGGACCCCAGACCGTTGCACTCCATCTTTTTAGAACGATTTGGGACCATAGTAACTATGAGCAGCTCTAGCATTAAAGATGCGACTATGATACAAATCAAGGGGCAAATCACTGAGTAAAATCATTTTAGCTCTCGAAAATAATCAAACTTTAATCACAAATTAATCACATTAATCACAAAATATTGCATTAATCACAAATTAATCACTAGTGATTGTTAATCACGTACATCGTTTTCAGGAATGATTTGGCACTCGATATGAATCATATATTTGTTTTTGCTTATTATACGGGACATTTTTTAAGCTGTCTGCGAGTGACAACCTAAAATAACTACATCGTATCATGCTTCCAGTCCCTTCTCTGTTGATATTTCCCGCACCCAACGAGTGCTATTCAAGAAATACACTCAAATCTCATTTCACACGTTAAAACCTTCTTGTTACCTTCACTAACGTATTTTTTCTCGGCCTTTGCTTCGCCTGTCTTCAAATTTGCTTTATGGGAAGCTTTCAGCTAGTAAACAATCAAATAGAAAATTTAAAACCAACTATACAATCGCTTTTTGTATAGTTTTAATGGGATTTGATGGCAGACAAACGATATTCAACAGGGACCAACTCCCTGTCCTATCACGTGATATCATTAGAGAAACAAAGAGAGAAAGGACTTTGATTGAATCATCTATTGAAAAGGTCGCTGTTCATATCGAAGCTCCTACGTTGTTAAGGAATTCTAGAAGGGAGAGGGCACTCAAGAAAGTTTGTATATGGTAAGTTGTTCGTTTATTTGTGTTTTTCGCTTCCTCCTCGCCAAGCCTTATCGCTAATTTAAATAGAAATGGATTCAGTGTGTTTGCCAGGAAAATGTTGTTTGTTGTACACAAGACAGACAACTAAGGTATTGACCAGTAATGTTTGTTGGTCCTGTGTTTCCTTATCTCCGTCCATTATTAGCACTTGGGCGTTTTTACATGGGACGAGTTAAGGATTTTCGTTCAACATTGAAATGATTTACGCTTCCAATCATAAGGAAATTGATAAAGTATTTCCAAATAGGCAAAAGTTTTAATGTGTTTTGATCAAGATCTTAATGAGATCTTGTATAATAGACAAAAGCATACGACATATGAATTTTCATTTCAAACCAGGAATTTCAATCAACGATAAAGTAAAACTAATGAAAACTAGTAAATAAAGTAAAGTAAAAAAAAGAAAGAAAGAAAAACAAATTAGTTGAATGAGAATTGGATGTAAATTGAACGGAAACAAGCAATCAAGTTGATTTCTTATGAATAAACTATATGGCTGCCGGCCGGAGTTTGGGTGCAGATCATGTGTGTTCTGCACCCAAACAACTTTTACAGGTTTCAGCGCACTGGCATATCGATAAAAAGGGAGCATTAAGTTGTACTCTAATGATAATTTTGATGCTTTCTAGAACAGAACTCGTATTGTAAAATATGCTTTAAAAGATTCTAATTCTCTTCGTTTGTAGAGCACATCATGGGTGAGACATTCAGGGTGAAATTTCGTGTTGAGTACAAAGGGAAAAGAAATGATGTGGACACTCCGCATCCTCTAAGTGTAGAGCTTGACGATGGATCAACTATTATAGATCTCTTACGAAATGCTGCTCGCTTTCATCAAGAGTATGTATCTATGATATTTAATAAACTTTGGTGTCAATCGATCTGTTAAATCATGGTTAAATAGTGCTTGATCCCATAAGGACAGAGCCCTACATCCTTTTGTATACACTGTGTATCCTTTCATATACTCTGTATACCTTTGTATAAAACCTGTTGGTTTACCCTGGGTATCAAAGCTTCATGAATCTGGGGATGAAGTTTTGTAGACAAATTTTTCTGCACCAAGTTTTAACTTTATTTTTTAGAGTAAATGATAGAGACTCTGGTACTCATGGTACTGTTGATTCTACGTTTTGCGCTTGATGTTCCAATATTATAATACACTACAAATATAATATAAGTATAATATAATATAATATAATATAATATAATATAATATAATGTAATATAATATACGATATAATATATATAATAAAATAATAATATAATATAATATAATATAATATAATGATATATAAATACAATTAATATAATAATAATATAATTAATATATATATTATTATATAATATGATATAATTAATATATAAATATAGTATAATAATATAATATAGTATATAATATAATACAATATAATATAATATAATAAATATAATATAAACATAATATAATAAATATAATAGAATATATTGATATAATATAAATATAGTAAAATATAATATTATATGATGTAATAAAATATAATATAGTATAATATAATATAACATAACATAATATAGTATAGTATAGTATTATATAATATAATATAACATAACATGGTATAGTATAGTAAAATAAAATATAATAGAATATAATTTGATATAATATAATATAGTAAAATATAATATTATATGATGTAATAAAATATAATACAGTATAATATAATATAACATAACATAATATAGTATAGTATAGTATTATATAATATAATATAACATAACATGGTATAGTATAGTAAAGTACAATTATTGATATGATATAATAGCAAACTTTCAAGTCTTTGGGAATTTTGAATTCAGCATGTTTACAGTTCTGTTACCATAGAAGCAAACAGATTAAACGGTTCCTGGTTCTAGAGAAGTACCAGGAAAGCAGAAAAGCATGTTAGTGCTAATTGGTTTCAAGCTCGTTTTGCTTTTACTTGGTACATGATCTAGCAAAGTGTATTGCAAAAATTCTGTATCGGTTTATGACGGACCCTCAAAGGAAATTACGAACCAAAAATGGAAGGTTTTAAGTATCACCTTTGTCTGGATCTGAAAGGCCTTACTTCTTCAATTCCAATTTGCCACCCCCGACTATTTTTCTTTGTACCCCATCCACTCCCTCTCTTCTCTTTTACAAAGATGTTTTAGAAGTATAAAGACGAATCTTACGGACTTTCCAAATCTTACAATATAAAGACGAAGCTAAAATGAAACGAATATCGTTTGTGTGAAATTTCTGATTTTGTCTGGAAATCTGGAAATTGTACCCTTCATAAATCAGCCAGTGATCTTCATCCAGAAAAATGAACCCCATAAAGACAAAATTTGTGCATGTTGCATCGAAGTATCCGTTTTGGACGTTGTCTGTTTTTTGGGGGGGGCTGTCCTTTTGGAGAGATATTGAAGGTCAATGTAGCACTCACTCTTTCATTGTTAACTTTTGCAATACCTTTCTCAACAGATACGGATTTACAACAAGGTACATTAACGGCGTTGGCGATGTTGTCACGGCCTTTAACAATATCTTGAATGACGAGGAAGAAGATATGCGGTGGATTTTTTACAGCCCTAGTGGTATCGCCATTGAGAAACCGCTCGGCCGCTTTAGATTGACCGCAGGTGACGAAGTCGTAGCTTGTTACGAGCGGCTTCAAGATGACAGAGATGATCAACTGATACAATTGGGGATCAAGAAATTGCCATCCAAGTAACTTTTTTTCACTCACTTTCATTTTGTAATGTGATAGAGCTTGCAAGGAATTTAGGCTATTTTATTTCAAAGTTGAGCGACGGGCGCTGTTTTTGGAGCTAGTATATTTGTGTTGAAATTTGTATTAGTGTATTTTTTTGACCAATTTTCAAGCGACCCTTCCCTTACTTGCACTAGATGGAATATTTGGATCACAACACATTCTATACTGGTACTTTACGCATTATCTTTTGTTATATTGTAGGTTAATCATTTCTTTTGCCCATGCAGTGAATTTTGTCAATAAAGGCGGGAATTTTGTATCATTTACAAAGTTTCAGTTTAGAAGGAGTTTACAATTGTCCCTAAACGGTGAAATTAAAATTACAAACAAATATTATTTCAGAGTCACAATCTCCCATGTGGTTGATTTTCTAAATCTAGCTAGCATCCCTAGAGGGAGGGGGGGAGAGATGATTGAAAGTTTATCTGGGGTTCTCAAAATACGGTTAGCCTTTTTAGGTGATAATTTGTATTTACGAACATTCATTGTAGTTTATTTCCTGAATTTGTTGCTGAAAGTTAATTATTTTATTTGGCATCTTAAGAAGTGTTTTTTTTATAGTTTTTTATAAATGTCTTCTTTCACCTACAAAATTTTGTTCCTAGCAAAAAGAGCAATCGTCTGTCTGTCCGGACTCTCCTGCTTCATTTTTTCTACCCTGTTACTTTGCAACCAGTCGCGTAGCTCTAACACCAATAACGTCCAACAAAGTATTATGTATATAATGCCAAGGGTATACCTTAGAGATACTTTTTAAGTTAAAGAATGGATCTGGAAAAAACATTTTCAGGGTACCTCTACTTGTTTCTACCGCAATTTAGTTTTGATTGTGCTTACCGATGTTCCAGACGGTTGCGGCCACAGAATTCGTCTAAAAATTAATAACTTTGCACTGGGCAGCAGTAGGTGATATTTTATAGGATTTGCCTAAGAAAAATACATCTGAAGCATTGAAACGAGATAAAAAGGGTGTGGTGTCATGGGTCATGCCCATTTCCCGCCCACTCAGAAGTAACTAGCGCTGCCACTAGTTCCAAATGACTAAGCTTTTTCTGACGATTGTGATGTGTTGGCGTCTGTATAAAAACATCATCTTATTTTACCACAAGCCTCTTTTTATAAGTTAAGATCTAGATGGCTAGAACGATTGTTTGACAGCTGTACTCGCATGGAAGCTAACACTATTGGAATAACGTGCGATTAGAACTATTGACGTCTCACTTATTATTTATTTCGAAAAGTTAGTGTTCATTATCAATAGGAACTTTTTACATGATTGCTCCTATTTATAAACTCAGTTGCTCCATGATTCAACGTTTTTTTAGTTTGATTTTTATGGTCTGGGTTATCGGCGATCAATGGCCCCATTTTCCCCTGGTATGTGGCCTCCTTTAACAAAACTTCAACAACAGTGAACTACAATGCCCGCCAAAAGTAGCTGAAATACCGCGATTGCACTCGTAATAGATGTATATTTTTCAGTTCATTTCCCTATTTCAAGCAGACGGAACCCCCTGCCCCCTTAAACGATGTTGTGAAGGAAGATGAACATGTCGCTAAACATGGGTTACACAATTTGCGCTCCAACTTACATTTGTTGTCATTTTCTAATCGGAATCCAACATTGCATATGGGGGGGGTTGGGGGAGGGGGGACGTTTAGTAGAAAAGTCGATTGGACTGTTCCAACACTTTTGGCAGAAATTGTAGCTAAGCCCTAACAAGGTAATCGGGGGACGGATTTTGAAGAGAGGGAAGAGAATCTCTTGCTTTAGCACAAAAAATTATCTAGATCTACATGTCTACCAACAGCATCTTCGAAAGTATTTGAAAAAGCAATAGACTTCCCCAACTCCCTCCTTTTCCTGAAAAGAAATCTCAAATTTTTTATGTGCCTATAGAAAGAAGGTTTCTTCCCAGCATGCTCTATTTAGACTTATCGAAGACTGGAAAAAATAGTTAGAAAGTAATCACTATGAATTTATGGAGAGCTTTTGGCTGTTAAAGGCTGTCTACCGAAAGATCTTCTTTTGGCAACTACATACTTACGGAGTAGAAAAAAGTTCCCTCTTGCTTGTACAAGATTACCTCACCGATAAAATGCAAAAGTCAAAGTTGATGGGTACTACAGCACCTGGGGTAGGCTTGGACAAGGAGTACCGCAAGGATAGATATTTAGCCCTCTGCTTTTTAACATGTAGCTATAGATTTGTTGCTGCCTTGACAATTGATCATTGTGCACTGATCACTGATGCCTACACACTTTCTGTCATTGCAATTAATGCTAATGAGCTACTACAACTGATAAAGACAAACGCTAATAGATCCCTGGATATGGTTTAAATTGAACGAACTCTCATTGCAAATCCGTCTAAATTTGAAGCTGTTACAATTAGAAATAGGGGTAGAAATATAAATAGTATTGAAATTAACAATGAGTTTAAAGGCAGTTTGTCCTCTTCATGTTGCTCAGGGAAATTACGCTATGGTGATTCTTCATTCTGATTGTCTATTTGTGCATTGAATTAACGATGCTTGAATATCGTGGCCATGAAAAGAGGTTCTGCGAACAATGGGGGACATACTGTCTTTAAGATAATAGCAGATAGCCGTGTAGGATTACATGGTGTGGAAATTGATGAAAATCTCAAGTTTGACACTCCAGTTTGATGAAATTTGTAGTAAAGTATTCAAGAAGTTAAGGTCACTTGAACGAACAGCAAAGCATATGGAGAAATGAAACAAATATAGATTCTTTTACATTATGTTTTTTAATGTGTAGCAGCAAAGGAAGTCAGGATAAACTAAAGAGAATAAACGAGAGAGCGTTACGACCAGCGTATTCTGACTATTCACCCTGCTATAGAGAACTAATCGCCAACTCGAAGGAAACTTCCATCAATAATTCAATCAATTTGAATCGTAGCCCTCGAAGTATGAGAAAAATCTCAAAAATCACAATCCTATTTCTATGAAAGATTATTTTCACCAAAAAAACCAGAAACAACCTTCGTATACAAAATCTCCTTTTGATACGAAAAGCAAAACAACCCGAAATTCAAAGAAATATAAAATCTTGGTGAAACTTGGTCCCATGAAAATAAATGCACGTGTTCTTTTTGCAGTAAATGAAATCCTTGAAATTGTTTCATGTTAGTCTGAATTAGTGTTTTTCCACTATTGTAACAACTAACATTGAATAAATCATTATCTTTATCATATACATACACAGTAAGTACCCGCATATAAGAAACCGCTTTTATAAACTGAGGCATCAGAAAGTTTTTCATTAACTTTCTGGGAGATTTTTCATCATCAGGGTCTGAATTTCTTATAAACAGGCTCTGTCAGGTCAAATCACATCAAGCTATATGACAGTACCGTCTATCGACGGGCATGCAATATAACTGGTAGTAGTATATAATACACAATCTACCGTATAATTTATCATATCAATAGAATACGCACACTGCAATCATTCTAAAGCATAAACAGAAAATATAAAGCTTAACTGTTTATGCGTGAAATAAGGAACAATTTAGCTTCAGGTCTAAAATTGCTTTTAATAGAAGAAGCCCCTTTTGAAGAAAATGAAGCCTGTTTCTTATACAAGGAGTTTCTTATCTGCGGGTACTTACTGTACGTAATAGGCTCCTCCCATTCGGCTTAGCACCAGTGGTAAATTGCTGATTCGTGGAAGCTCAATAACAATATAAAGAGAAATTCGTTGGCAGTGTGTCGTCAAAGCTTCAAAATCACTTTGAAATTCAAAAAGGAAGTTGAGCCCCCCGAGCTTCCCTCCAAAACACCTCTATTACTATCCGCACAAAAGCTGTGTGGCAAGGGAAGCCTACTGAAGTCACATTCGTCCGCTGCAAAGTAAACAGGATCTATAATACTGAAACTGGCGCGGTTCTTAACATCTTCAACATGAAAAACACGATTTTCTCAGCATTTTAACATTTTTCTTTTTCGTTCTTTGTCATATCAATGGCAGATGAATTTTAACATATTGGCTTTAAAAACTAATGTTCCACACGAGAAAATCCACAAAAAAACAAACTCAGATCTTGCAAAAACAGAGTAATGCAACAAAAACACATTTTCAGTAAAAACAACAACCAACATTTAAAACTATAAACTATAATTGACTCTCAAATAAAGCATCATATCTCTAAAGAATGAAGTATACTTTCTATCTTAAGAGTTATTTCAAAGAACTCCAGAGAAGCTCTTCCAGAGAGCAGCGGACTAGGAAATCTCTGGACATACCATTGAAAATAAGCAATCTTGTTTTTAAAATTTATTTCACAATGGCACGAATAGGTGATGACAACGGAGGGTCCCACATGAACAAATGTAATGCTGTTATTGTTTAAAGGCCCTTTTGAGGATATTACATTTGATATCTTGTAAAAAGGGTTTTTATTGATGCTTCCTCGAGCGTTTTTACAAATTGCTTCAGATGTTTCGAGTTTTGACGCCTTTATCATGGATTTCAGGTTTTTGCTATCAACCATTTTGGTAAAGATAATCAACATAGGCCAGCTCCAATGTATGTAAATACCTATTTTCTTTCTGTATTCAATGTCGCTTCTTGTTTTCTAAAAGTGCACGCTTTAATCAAGGAAGATGAAATGGTTTAAATGATAAGCAACAGTCTATTCTGTATCTAGAGTTAATTTAAAACATAATACTTATGTTATATGCATTCCTTGATTGTAAAAACCATCATATGGCCTAAAGACGAGGATTTCGCCCACTATTCATCTAAGGCAAGTACTTGACCTCAGAAGTAGATCTAATTCAATAACTCTATGGTCAAGGCCTCAAACGGTTAAGGCCTCAGACGTGTGTGAGACTGAAGAAGATATCAACAACTTCATTTAAGTTTGCTTAAACTCGCTTTTACTTCCAAGAAGCATTAATCTTATGATATTTCTATCAGTAAAATGGGGACAGTGAAGCTCTTATTCGTTTGCCTTTAATAGCTAGAAAGAAACCCCTTAGGATTTGATGAAGCTTGCTCTCGACAATAGATCAAAACTTGAGTTAAATTGCGTACATTAGGCGACAAATTTATTTACAGCTAAGCCTTGCAACATTGCTTTAAAGTCTGCAATTATGACCTTGGTTTTTAGACCACAAATTCTCTTAAACAACAAGTGTTGTGCACAATAATGCCTTTGGTGGCAAACTGAAATCCGCTTATTGCAAAAGCTTGCGATGAGGAGGACCTTCTGTTTTTCAACTGAAGAGTACCATGACACTGTGGAGGCACATGTGCCTTGGTTTGGCCTCCTCGTGATACAAACAGTTACAAGGTTCTAGTTTTCTAGCTTTGCAACCCGACAATACAAAATATTTTACTGTCAAAAGCGCTAAAATTGTCCAGAAATTAAATAAATGTTCCGCTTTACTAAAAAAATCTACTTCAGACGGGGTCTGCCTAACATTTTTGCGCATTACCTGAGTTGCAATGCTCTTATTGTCAATGAGAACAAAAAATACCTTTTACCACGCTCTTTGTTGGTTTCCCTTTGCTTTTAAACAAAAACGTAGATTAATCCAAAAAGGAAATCTGACTTGAGATTAGGGATGAAAAGCCCTATATCGGGTTTATTCCTAATTATCTGATAGATTTAAATTTATTTCCTATAGATAAAAGATAAATCTCTAACGACCAAGCACGCATGTCCTAAATGGGTAAGCCACAACAAAAAACATGGTGCTAGTTCAACTCGACGGCTACGAAAACCAATGGGGCAATTCATCCTTGGAAATAACGTACTAGATTTTGGCAAGAAGAAAAGAATATGAGGGATTTTCAGAAAAAACAAAAGGAATTCCATCAAAAGCGTTCGAGATTTCCATGGAGTGATCTGCCAATGTTATTAAAAGGCTAATAAACCTATCATAAATAACAAAACTTGATAACGAAATTTGAAGCAAAACTGGAATCTACTGTCCATGACCCACTTTGGAAATTAATTCGTAAGGGAGTACATGTTGAAGATGAAATAGTGTAGATGAAATTTTCCAATGCTAAATGGTATTAATTAGTCGATGAAACATAATTCACAGATAGTTTTCAAGCATTGGTTTAAAGATTTATCTTTATCTTTTTCAAGCTTTATCTCTGCTTGCAGCTTGTCCATATAAATTTAGGAAGCAAACACACATACAAAGATGGTTTCTACTTTCTTAAGTAAACACATATAACAATTATAGATGCATCTAAATGCTTTTTTAGCATTACCAGAATTCGATTTATACTGCTCTGGGGGATTCAAAAAGTAACAGAAAGCTTTATATCTGCACCTAGGGGTAGATACTAACATTGTATTCGAAGGGAAGGGTAGGGAGTCAGAGACTCAAGATTTTTCCAACATACACACTGAGATGACAGAGTATCATTGGGGCGGGGTTAAGACTAAAACAATCTTTAGTATCAGCTTTTCATCGATTAATGAAAACCTTAGATAATCCTCTCTTTTTAAGCCTACGTACTTCATTAATCTCTCTTTTTGTAAACATAACATTAACAAATAAATAAGAACCTAGAACTCTAAATTGAATTAAAAACTGAATCTCTAGCGGCACTTGGTCGGCAGCTGATACAGGTCTGACCCATATCGATATAACATTCATAGCAAAATGTTGCATAACAGTCTTCATCACGACAAACAAATGTCTTTCTGGCAGACAAACTGTTGCAAATCATGCAACGATACACAAACAGCTTTTCAATAAGATCTCTAATCTGCATTGGAAGGGCATGGAACAGTCTGTGGCCGATTCCAATTCTCCATCTGATTCTCCGACCCTCTGACAGCATCCTGCCACGTTCTTTGCAAGCTTTCCAGAACTGTGCACGATCGTGTAAAATCTTGTAGTAAAGATAGACACCCCTGGCTGACTCTTTTTTCGGATAGAAAAACGAGCAAATGCGACTTCGTGACCGGAGGGCGTAGCTTTGAAAAATTATAGCAATTATAAGTAACGCTAGGACTATGCAGATCGAGTAAACGATGTCCATTTCAAGGGATGTAAAGGCGATAGGGCATTGATTTGAAGCGTGTTCATTAAGATATGATAATGCTTCGTAAACACCCTTGTCCAGAAAAATAGTTAGCAAGACGACTAGGCCAAGCGACAACCAAACAATGACCCACTTCAGAATTTGCTTTACTTCCTGTGATGTTTGCAAAAATGATGAAGGAAGAACGTATGTGCGGAATTCAAGTTTTCTCAATGGAAAAAGTTTATTTCTCATTCCACGCTCTTTTCGTTCGCAATCAAGTGCCTGCAATTTGCCTGTGATATAAACGTTGTCCATTTCTTTATTTGACAAATAGTCCCTGTTGTACCAATAAGCTTCATGAACCAAAAGCAGAAGTAGCAATGGTAACATCTGCAGCAAAATATTTCTCAAGTTGAAAATTGAATTTCTGATCGTCTGCTTTGGTTTTGCCGTTTGTTTTCTTTCGCTAAGAGAACATTTCGCCTTTGCCTCGCTGAAATTTTGGCAAATGTCGCCGAAACGAGGTTCTACCATTTTCATTACACATGACTTATCTTCAGCACTGCATACGGGCAAAACATTTTCTAAAGCTGTACGTAGCGCATTTTTGCATGTTTTAACTTTACTCTTTTCTTGCGGAGAGCTGTTCTTGGTGAAATTCACTGTTCCATTCACCAAATCATGGCTACTCGGCCTGGCCATGTAGGGATCCATAGCTTTGACAACCTGCTCGTAGCTACTTTGGTCTAACGGAATGCTGTCACTTGCATTTGACGCAGCCGAGTTGCAATTCCATACAATACGCAGATTATTAGCGACATTGCAACCCGGGCCTGTGATAATCAAGACACAGAGTGTTATACACAGACCAGTTTTCACTTTCTTAGAAAACAAACTTGGGGCCAAAAGAGTAGCAATGCAGAGCCATCGCCGTTTTCCCATTGTTAGCAATCCAACCAACACAATTGCAAAAACGTTCACTGCCGTTGTAAAGCAAAGGAGTGGGGATGTCTTGCACACATGCAGCATCACTAAAAACAGTCCAATAGCTATTAGAAAACTTATTGCGAAATACAGCAACACAAAAACCCTTTCCTTTCGCAACTTCCTCCGATCTTGAGATGGATTTGATGATTTTTGATCTGTCGCCCAAGTTTCATACACCGACTCAGAGTTTTCACCAATCGAATCTAAAGGAATCTTAACAGAATCTGGAGATGCGAATCCGGTCTGCGTATCATCCAAATTTGTGCTTTTTCTCTGGTATATCAACTTTAACATGACACCCTTTTCCTCACTTGATGCTAGTTCACCGTTCAAAATGCTGACGCGCGGTGCAAACGCGGGTATTTCATATCCATCTTCATCCTGAATGGAAGGCCGCGGACTTGTGGCCCGTTGCGGGCTTTCTCGAAAACTGCTCAAAAGCGGTGCCTCACTGATTGTTGTATTGCAATAGCTTCTTCTTGTGACAATATCCTCGTTGTCCGGTTGTTTATCCCCGCTGTAATGACTGCAGCTGTTGTATCCTTCATCCGATTCACGAGAGCGAAACCTTTCGTGATTACCGTTCGATTCTCGCTTCCGGCGTGATCTCGGTGGCGCCTTCGGCAAAGGATTGGTGACTAGATTCGGCGATAAAGGCACATACTCGTCTGCGATTTCGGACTCACCATCGCTTGTGATCTGGTTCTTATCGCCTTTGCGCTCAAACGGTTTAACGATGCTCGTTGGCCTATGTTTTTCATCGATATTTTGTGATTTTATCGGAGATTCTTTAGCAAACACAGAGACGATCTTTTTTCCTCCTCTGCAATTTCTTGTCGCTCTTTTTCACAAGACATCTCGTTTTCGCTAGGCCCCTCATCGTCTTCATCATCATCTTTCAACTCTTCGATACAGCCTTTCGGTATTTGCACGAACTTCTGCGATACCAGAGTCTTACCAACAACCGAATTATCATTATACGGCTTTACATCAACAATAATATCTCCCTTTTCGACCGCAAGCAGCTCGCCATTTGATTGGCAACTCCCGTTGACAATGGTCGGAGCTTCAAAATCCTCAACGACTTTGTAATAATTCCTCATCATTGTCGAAATCTTGATAGTGAACGTGACCCAATAGTTGAATTAACGCATAGGATTTCCTCCGGTTGAGAACATTACGAAAACCGATCTTGTTTTCCCACAGCCTTCTCACGCGCGTCTTCCCACTTCATCTGTTAAAACAAGTAAACAGATAACATAAGAGAAAATTCAACATTGTGATAATAGCGACAAGACATTTGAATAAGCTCACGTACTAATACAGAAAAAGAGGTGCACGCCCTTAAAGCTTGGGCCTAAATACTTCCAATATAACGAAACTATCGCCAAATAGGCTGGTGCTCAGACAGTTTTACCTAATAGGATTGCCAATCATTCAACCGTCCTTCAGGATTTCTTCTTGCAGGTATTCAGAATTGAGAGAAATTCAGTCAATTTTTCAAAGAACAACAAATCCTGAATTAATCGGAAAAACTTTTGATCCCAGCTGAAAACAAGCAGCATCTTAATCAAACGTCATAAAATATTAAACATGCAAATACCATTGGACTTACGATGACGTAAGGACAGGTGAATAACAGTTTTATGCAAGCGAACAATCGACTGTGGGATATAAGGGCTACAAGGCTTGTTAGCCGATTTGCCAATCCAACTGCTTAAGGCCTTTATGGTGCAAAACAATGATCAATATAGCTAAACCAATGAAATTTCAATAGAAAATCAGAGTCATGTAGGAGAAAAACAAAGTAGAAATAAGCTTACTGAGTCAGCGGAGACGGAAAACGTAATGCGAGAAGACAGTTTGACATGGCAAAAGAAAACACCCTGGGATACATGTTTTATTATAAGATGAATGAGAGAGACGGCAGAAGAACAGAGTCTTCTTTTTCCTCTACCGCTTTTTTATTCTCAAAGGGCATTATTTACAACATTGCGATTCCCAGCAGATGACAGTTGAATATTCCCTATGGACTGCTTCTGCGAAAACGCAACCGCGCAAATGTACTATGTATTAACCTGACAGCCAAGATTGTGAGTACATGACCTTCAACAGGGCCCGCGCCAAATAGGGGGCCGGGGTAGCCATGCCCCCCAGTTTTTGAGAAGAAAGTAGTTTTAGAGCTGCAGTAAAAGAGGTAAGAAGCCTTGGCCCCCTACTTTTCCTAGCCTTGCCCCCCCCCACTTTCAAGAAGCAAAAATGTATAAAAGGAAGCAACGAAAACATAAGCTGCAAGGTTTGATTCAAAAATCGCCTTGATATCAAAAAAAGTAGAACTAACAGAGAGGATATCAGATCACTAGGTTTACAAATGCATTACGTCTAGAATTTATTCTCAGTATAAAACAGCCCAAGAACACTCTTTTCATAGGAATACCTTGATTCTTTCAGAGCTGCGATATTCTAAAAAATTCTAAAAAATATACTCTTAACATAACCATTCTTTACTGATAATTTCGTATTTGAAAGTAAAAATACAAACGCTTGATATTAAATTTCCTCCATGTTAACAGTTTTGAATAGCATAGAGACTACGTAAGTAGATCGTCAGTGAATAAGATAAGAGGATTTGTTAGTTAAAAACTGTGAGCCTATTTTCTATCTCGTCGTCACTTTTCACATCTGTCTTAAATGCCGTCGGCGAATAGTTTTAACTCGCATCGCCACAATGGACAAAAATGGAACCCACTTACCACCGAAATTCGGCAAAGTTCATGAGAAAATAGCGACTCAGTTAGTATTCAATGGCCTATTCTACATAAATAGGTTCTCTGAAAAACCCGGAATTAACTTATAATGTGAAAGAATCTTGCACTGAAAAAAATGAAAAGGAAATGATATAGACGATGTAACGAAACATTTGTGTTATAGTCTTGTTATAATATACATAAATATTATCACTTACAAGTGTATATTTCTCGAATGTTTGAAAGTAAGGATCTTCTCCGTTAGAACAAATAGACTTATATACATCACTGCTTTGAGCATGGTCGACAGCAGTTGAAAAATTGAACAAAACACAGCAGTATGTGTCCACGCGGTACTAGCCAATGACTCACTGTCCACTGCTTTTATTCAAACGGACAGCAGGAGAGTCGGACAACCCATGATAGTGTTCATTCACAACAAACATCCTGCCCGGAGAATTCAAAGTCTCCTTTGCCGTTATCGTGGAAAAGTAACGGTTCTAATACGTTAGTTCGTTAATCGGTATGAATCATTCAGTCACGTCGGTCGTGGAATGAGGGACGGGAATTGGGGAATAGGAAATTGCTCTTTCTCGGAAAATTTATAGCATAATAATAGGGTTAATAGCACAGAATTCGTCCAGCCAAACATTTGCTCGCTGTACCTTAACAAGAGGGGCCCAGCTTCCCAAGCCCCCCTCCAAGCGACCCTGTCTACCAATCATCCTGGTGAGAAGTTCTTAGTTTTATCTAGGATGAATTATTAAATTCGTTAATATCAATTCAAGATTTCTCATCTTCTTCAAATTGCGGAGGGGGTCTCAATTCTATTTTTTATTCTCCGAAAAATTATGCAGATTAACTTGCCGTGACAAAATTACACATCCCTCTTTACAGGAATATTCAAAGTTTATTCTTTGATCATTTAAAACTATGACGCAACTGGGAAAAATCGAAAAACTGACTTGAGAAATATTTCATATTTGTGGAAGACATATTAAAATTCTATTTCTGATAGCTCTTACTAAAAAGGTTTTCGCCAAGGCTCGATATTTTTTGGGATAATGTATTCATATTTTGAAACATATTTTTATAAAACTTCATAGAATTGATTTCTTCTTTGACCACTAAATAACAGTTTTGCATGACATTTTTAGTGGCACGGTTAAAAATCCAATTAAAATCAGCTCTGGTTAGTTAACACGAGAGAAAATTTTCAAAAACACTTCATGATGTATTTCAGAGCCTCCTGAGCAACTTGGTTAAAATGCACTTTCTTTTACTTAACGAAATTTCTAGGGAGGCCCCCTTTTTTCATTAACACCACATCCCTACACCTTTTCATAAAAACATAGACGCCTTTTTCTTAGGTAATGCTGCTACATATACAAAACTCATTAATCCTGTGCTAGGTCAAGTAATCTATTCGCTCTCAAACAGCGAATAACCGAATAGATCAATTTCAGATTAACAAGTTTAGCGAACAATGAAATTACCAGATGCCTGGAAAACTCTGTCGGAAAACGGTAAACAACTTTTACTGTGTTTGTTTGGGAGACGAGTAAGAGAAAGTTTTTATCGAGTATCGCAACCCTTTATTGAGTTAAAGAGCATGTTCACGTAACGAAGTTATTATTGCTCTCTGACTCCAGGACGGAGGGTTGCCACACTCATTTGAAGGTTTTCGCTCGTTCGTCTCTCCAAACAGTATTTCAAACAGTCAAAAAGGAAAGACTTTGATTTTACTTGATTGAATATCTTAATTTTTAGGCAATAGCAATTATTTTAAAAATTTTTGCTTTGGGCTTCAGAGTATCACAAGAAAGTTTTATAATACAAACATCTAGTCGTGAATTTTCAGATAAAAAAGGAATGCTCGTTTATGAAAAAAGGCCTCATAGGGCTTGCATTTAGCATGTAAATGAGAAGCAACTATATGAAAGGTTTGAAAGCAAGATTCGACATTCTCGAAAGTCCCAAAGCGGAGTTTCAGTTCATCATGGTGTCTCTTTCCTTCCTTTTTTTGTTATGCGATCTCGTAATGGTGTTGCAAGACACATTTACGAGGCTGCAAATTGATAACTTTAGACGATACCTCGAAAAGTCCCGCAGAGTTGTACGGGTCCGAATTAACATGAAAAACTGTTTTATATTTTAGATAAGAGAGGGATAAAGTCTTAATAACACAAAATTCGATACAAGTGAAAAAGTTGATTAAAGCTCGCATCATAATGCAGTCCAATCATTGAATACGGCCAAGATGTATCAGACTTTTCAAGGCTCCGATCCATAAACTTCGATTAGACCTCCCCATTTGAAAAGTTTTAAACATTCCCTAAAAGATTAACTAAGTGACTTCCTTGATAATTACGTGGGTCCTGTTAAGTTATTCGTTATTTGAACCTGTTGCTTGGCTTTGTGATTTTGCCACCTACCACACCCCATCTATCAAAATAGACTTGTTTTGGACATACGGAAAAAGTGAACTTTTGGTCAAAAATGGGAGAGGGGGTGCAATAACCCCTTGGCCCAACAAACACATCTATGGGCTGGGAATAAGGGCTAAAAGCTTTCGGGACAAAAAAACACAACATTATCTATTACCTCTAACTTAGGCAATCATAATGAGTAAATATCTGCGAAAAATATCTACTTTCCATTGTATGGTTCTAATTTTATTGCTATGTCATCGCTTTCACCGCGTGAAATTAGACACACACGTTTAATTTGGCACAGATTCTATTTTCACCACTGTGTGACTGAAATAAATCCTGAGTTTGCGGGTGAGCTATTTTCTGAACAATAGTAACCTTTTTATCAATGGAAACTTGCTCAAATACAGGATATGGAATTGGCATAGGGCAATTTCACACGTTCGGGTCGTGTGGCGGACCCGGAAATCTTTTAGGATGCAAGATTTGAACTTGATAACGATACGTATATCACGATTCTTATGCGCTGCATCAAAGCCTTTGAATTTAAACGAAGTAACAATGCTATGCATATTTTAATAAGAAACATGCGGCTAGAAACAGATTTCTTTTCTCATAAGAAAAAGGGGGGCAAGTTAAGAAACGGCTTTGCAAAGGCAGACGTCTTGTCTACATTAATGTTCCTACACTATCTAGCCACAGGCCCGTCGGAACCGGGGTGGTGGGGGGGAAGGGGTTGGGGGGTTGGCTGGAGCCCCTCCAATAACTGTCAAACTGTAGTATGTTTCCTTTATAACAGTGTACTGAATGAGAAGGAAAACAATGGGCAGCCCCCCAGCCCCCCCCCCAATATGAATTTCGTTCCGACGGCACTGAGCCACCATGTTCGAACAAAATGAAATAAACAGTTTAATAACAAAACCGGACAAAACTATTCCAGTGAGAAAGAAAGTCCTGAAATTTTCGTTAAAATTCTAAAAATGAGAAACTGTAAAAGGAATATAAATTGCTTCTTTGCGTGACCTGGTTGCAACATAGAGATTTATCTAGAGTTCTGTCCAAAACAGTTCCCGTCACTGCAACACAATACTCTGGGTATCTAATGTAGTTTCGATTTCAAAACAAAAGAAAATCTTACCTACTCAGAACATCTAAAATATCAAGGGAATTTTGGCAAGTAGAGATGATGACCTACGTGACGTCAAATCATTGACCAGAGATTCATCAATGGGATTACTCACAGAGCTCTCGAAATTCACAAACTTGCGTGCTCTTTTGTTTGTCAGAAAAGGGCTTAGATTTCTGTCAGGCATTCTGAAAATATTCAGTTTATTTTCTGAAAGCACGTTTCCTTAAATAACCAGGCCTCTGGTCAAAATCACCGCAGGGATGGATCATCAGCAATCAGTCAGCACTTCACATCAGATATGTTTATTTGAAAATGGAACAGTACCATCAGCAGAAATATTCTTAGTATTAAAATTTTTGCTCAACACAGCCGAAACTGCTAGTAAAATGGAAAAATTTAAATGTTGTGTAATTTTAACAAAGACTGCATAATTATATTACTCATTTTCTGCTGTACAGTTTTGAACCTCCAGTTTGATCTTTTACAGTTTTCTAAAGTTTGCTAGGGGATATGCTTATGTTCTTTTGCTGACAAAGTGGGTGAGCCATCCTTTATTTGCTGACAAGCCTGAAAACCTGCTGACAAAGCAGTCTCCTCATCTCTTCTCATTAAAAAACTCCTCATTTTCTCAACAAAAATTTTTGCAGAGGGGTGTCACACCACCACACCTCACTATAGCAACAGCCCTTTCCTCTGGACACAAGGTTCAGAAAATCTCCTTCTTGCTGTTTTTAAATCATGTGATGAGGATTACAGATAACTTAAGCCATATTGGCTTTGCAAATGGCAGAGATCAATACTTGATAATTATCTGCTGAATTACAAACACAGTTAGGAATAACCTATTTTAACTGTGCACAATGTTTCAAATTTCAAACTGATTTCCTTACTCAAACAGGTGGCATAAATCCATTAGGAAATTAGACCAATAAAGATTTGATGAATGGTATTCATACTGTTGTACATTGTTTAAAACCCCAGGCCACAAGCATATTCATGAAATTGAAAATGCTTTGCTACAGGTATTATTCAAGGTGAAGGAAGGACTTGATTTTCACCAACAGTTCCTTAGTCAAAACATGGGGGATGGACTTAATATATAAGTAGAAATTATAGATATAATAAGATTTCCAATTTATCATCTTGAATGAACTATAGAGTTAGTACTTCCTTTAAACTAATTAATTTGATGTTTTGGCAAAACTCAAGCCAATTTTAGTAAGCTATATGGTTTCCTGTTGTGGGGAGGATACACCCCCTCCCCATAAAAATATGAAAGTTCTGTTAAAAGAAAAGTCATATTCCATTTTTCAAAAAGATCACCCAAACATCATTGTCTTGAAACCATTGTTTCAAATAGTGTCAATAACACTGTCTATTATTTTTTCTGTTGATATTGCAAAAACAAAGATTCTTTGTATAACTATGTTATTATCCTTGATTGTAGATAAGAACCTACTGTTATTAACAAAGAATAAGATACAAAGAGTTTTTCAATATTTAAACTGGTTGGCAAAAACAACATCTTATTTTATACAAAATGATGAAGAACAGACATAAACACTGCACCACTGTGCCCTTTATTGCTTGTGGCAAGACCAAAGTTTGTATTAAATTAACAACATCTGATAATAAAGGTTGTACTCAGGCCTGTTGTTAGCTGTTGTTCTCAAGGGGGGTTTCCAGGCCCCATTAGCTGACAAAATTGGTGAGGCATCCTTTTTTTGCCGACTAAGCATCCCAAGATGGTGAAAACTCTTTTTTTGAAAGAGAGTGTCACACCCCATATGACCTCTTATAGCAACGGGCCTGGTTGCACTGCAAATGAGTCACTTTTGATTACAATCTGGTTTATTTTAAAGGGGTTACAGAAACAAATGCTTACTGTAACATATACCAGCAATTGGATAAGTAGGATAGGCAACATTTCACAACTCCAAATACAACAAATCAAGACTAAAATGAGTTTTAAAAACTGTTAATATTAAAAACTTGCCAACTCCTAATATGTAAACTGATTTAGGAATAAGGAATTATCTTGCAAATATGAAACTTGAAAAATATCCAATGTACCACAAAGCAAATGTTTTGATTGCTTTATCTTAAGTAGGCCTTTTGCTGAAATCTTGAAAGATGTGACTTGTTGAGTTTGCGTTTTCATGAAACGTGTGCTAAATATATCTTCACCAAGACATGGGCAACAAAAAAACTGAAATGAAAATTTTGCCCTTTTGAAAAACAAGCCAAATAAAGAAAAAACAGTCTTTTGAATACCAGTGAAAATCTTGGCTTTTATTTTAATTCCTTGCCAATTATGATACTCAAACACAAAACATTATTAATCTGTACAAATACTTGAAAAGCTGAGCATGTGAGATAATGTACCAAGCTATATTTAGATCTGTGATTCTATTTTGGCACACAACAAACAATAGTTGAGGAATTCTGTCACAGCCATTGATGTGCCAAAATATTCAGTAACACAAAATGTGCTGAATGAATTCTAACAGAAATAAGTGCAATGTAAATAGATTTTAATTGATACTTGAAACTGAACCAAAGGCAACCTAGGGGTACTAGAGTGACTTGAGCTGTCTGTGAGCTCATCTATTGGTTGTTTTTAATTGACAGATAGCTTAAGACAGTTTGGTATCCTTTGATTTCCTTTAAGCATCACCAAATTCTTTATTTTATTTTGACACCACTAACTTTCAAATATATCAACATAGACTCTAATTCATTGTTTAAAAAAAATAATTAGGAGGCCAGTTCAAAATTGAAGTTTCCAATGGAGAAGAAAAATATTCAAACAAATTATGCCTTTAGAAATAAACACCACAATTTTTACTATAAGAGAACACTCCATTTAAATCCTTTCTTTACTTTAACTGCACTTTAGCATACTAATTTCACTGACATTTTTTACTTCTTTTCGAGTTATGTTAGAATTGACTGCTGTGAAATAAATATATTGTTGTGACATTTTTGTTTTGTTTTATTGATAGCGGAAACTGAAATTATTTGAAATACTATCAACAAATATTCCGCTTCTTAATGAATCCGGTAATTTGACAGAAAAAGTGCTAATTCTGCCTTCCCCTTCGGTGATTTGTTAGGTTCCCTTACTGTTTTTAATAAACTTTAAGTCGAATCGCTACAAGTCGTTGTGGAAAATTCACCGAAGCAAGCTATGTATGGGCCTGATCATGAGAACAAGTGATTTCGGCCAGTAGACAATGGATTATCAGTAAACCGTAATCAATCAATTTACCCCTCGCAACAATTAACAATACAGATTATAACCGCCTTCTAAACAGGACTAAATATTCTAACACAGACTAGCGCACCATCACTTTCGGAATACTATTCGACCGGAGCTTGATTCAAAGTTAAAAATGCTTTACTTTAGTTTTAATCTGTTGCGTACGCTTTTTCCCAATAGATTCTGGTTGAAAGGCGACAGTGTGCGGGCCATCAATATAGTTTCCTGTGCAAAAGTCAGCGAGCCGAAGGTTGCTAAGTTTTTCCTATCCCTCTCTATAAAAGCGTAAAGGATGATGATCGCAAAATTTCAGTGGATACATACCTCCAGTAACTGCCTTCCAGTAATTCAGCCAGCCTTCTCCCTCGATTTCCTCCAGTTGATTATCGCATGCGATTAATCCCTAATCTGATTTTCCTGTCAAAACTTGGAATGATAACAAATGTCAAGAAGCATTGTTGTCTCGTTTCAAGGCAGTGATGTTTCCCAACTGAGGCTATCGTTTTGTACTGGTGTAATCCAAGTTGAATAGTGTTGAATGCCACGCCTGCACGCCAATTTTTTCTGATTGCATACCAAGTATACTATAGCGCTATTAAAAAACTTATATTTGCACGCGAAATGAATAGTAAAGAGAGGTTTGCACGCGGAAAATGGGCGTGAATGAATATTGCACGCGCGAGATCTCGTCGAGAACTGCCATACTCTGCAGACTTTGGTGTAATCAGGATCGATTTTTTGTTTGGTCTAAATTTTGTTAAGAAATGTTGGGGAAGGGTAAAATATTGGGAAAGTATCCTTTGTGATAAAACTTCATGATTTTTCAAACTGCCTTTTATGCAACACTAAGTATGGAATGGGCGTTAAAAGGACGGTTGTAAGATTAAAATACCCTGGGTACCTTCTCCTCACAATTTCTTGGTAAACCATTTTGGGCTACGCCAGTTAAAAAGACGTAGCCCAAACTTTTTTGCTTTGCTTTCAATTGGAACATAGTACTTTCGTGTTTCCATAGACTTTCCATTTACATAGTTTTTCCAATGGTCACTCCAAATTTAAAATGAACATGTTGAAAAGAAGTTGACTATATGCAAGATGTTCATAGAGAATCTAGATTCCTAGTAAAAGCAACCAGTGGCGGCCTGGCCGGGGGGGCCGGGGAGGCCAAGGCCCCCCAGCTGACATTTTTATAGGGGCGCCAAAGCTTGTACAGGGCGCCGAAAACTCAAAAAAGTTTGATACGACCAACTTGTCTGGTTATTAGGTCTCAAGGAGGCAAGCAAAGACAAAAAAGATGCCATAACATTCAAAACTTTTTTGGGGCGCACGCCCCCACACCCCCTAGAACATTCTCACTTCAAGAGCACTATCTGTATTATCCAGACAAAACATTTGTACTGTTCCCAGGGGCGAAAAAATTAATCAATTTTTTAGAGGATTGTCAGGAAACTTACATAGTTAAATTCTTTCGTGTGGAGAACACAGCACTCATAGTGCACACAGACTGTGTTTAGGATGTCGGGGACAGTCTGTTTTTTGGGTGTCCGGACTCATGCCCCTATTAGACTACGCCTCTAAGTCTAACAGTTTGTGAGTCAACGAATAACTTCATAGGCAATCAGTCTCAAATGTTTAATATAAAGAATGTAGAAAAGCTAAGAATAACAATGAAAACAAAGCACTCACGACCTTTAGCTTGCTTGCTTTAGTATTGGCGACTTGTGGCGTCTCTGAATTAAATACTTCGAATGGCAACAGCGACGTCTTTCAAGCGACACACGCTTCGACTTTCATCGGGAAACGGCGGCCACGATTCTTTTGGCAAGGCGGGAACGCCCACAGTAAAAAGCCTCCTACTCTAAAACAGGCAAGCTCCTTTATACCCTTTCTAAAATACAGCTAGCCAATAACAAAACAGAACATGATAATAGCCAATTAGATACTAGAACAGAACAATAGTTAAAAACATAAAAGTTAATAAAAGGATGTTCACGCTGATACGCACGTGGACCAGCACGTGATAGAAGTTCGATCTTCGTACCGTAACACCCCCCTTTCAGGGAAAATTTTGATTTTCGATGAGTCTCTTTGGCTCTGCTGGCCTTCAGAAACCTGCTCATGTGGGGGTCAGTAGATTTTGTCTCATTGCTTCATTTTTCATGAAAGGACCAATTTTTCTCGACGATACAAAGATAGGATGGATTCTTTTCCTTATTAAAATTAATCAGACGTGCTAAAAGGATGCCTTAAAAATAGCAAAATTTTTAAACGATTTCAAGAAAATGACTGCAAGAAATATTTTGAATCTAAAGGGCGTGGTCGCAAAAATTTTCTGCTCGCTCCGCTCGCAAGAAAGCCTCAGAGTTATACCAAGGGCCTACGACAACCTCTCTCCGGCCCTTCCCAATGCTGGTTTTTTAGTCAAATAAAGCTATTAATTTGAGCCCCCCCCCCACTTTGAATTTCTTGGCACCGCCCCTGTACTCCCAATATTCTCAGGAAGAAGATAATAGTGTTAGTTATGGAGGGCGCCATTTTGATGCTGGCCTCCCCAGGCGAAAAGGGCCAGGCCGCCACTAAAAGCAACATCGCGGTTATGAAAATCGAGAACATATACTGTTATTCCATGATCCCAAAAACTCTTTTTGCATCAAAAAGCTGTAATGGGTGTCCAAGTCCCCTGTAAAGATATACAAAGGGAGCTCGAGGCCCAAGTCCCACTACCTCACCACCAATGACGTAGGCACTCTACGCTTATAGATATTTACTTACTATGCTATTTCACCCTCAAAGCACTCTTCGATTTCTTATTTGCTTTTAGCTGAAAAGGAAATGTAAAAGAGGGATTTAGAAGGATTTTTCAAAATTTTATATGCTATGGCAAAATAATAGAGCTTTTTGAAAAATTGTTAGTTATGGATGCTAAATTTTCTATTGCCCCCCCCCCCCCTCCACTACCTAGCCTGTGCCTGAGCCAATGTAGTGTCAAATGTGCATTTTAAAGTAACTGCGTATAATGACTCGATCTAATGCAATCTTTCTTTGCAAAACAATGCTAAATAATGATTAAAATTACAATGCCCCTGAATTTGACATACAAATAAGCAAGTATACTTTTAAAGAATAACATGATTTTAAACCCAGGTTTTTGTCAATGAAAAGTTTTTTGTCACTCTGAAACAAAATGCACATCACTACTTAATGGCCATTACGTTTCCAGACAGAACTATTTATCCCTGAACAGCAAAAAAATTTCAAAGACGGTTGAAGAGTAACATTTCTTTAGAATCAATCAGTGGCGGAACTTCATTTTTCAGGTAGGGGAGCGAAACCAACAAAAAAAGCAAATTTGCGGACAAATGTCAAAATTCACCGACAAATGCGCTAGAAAAATTTGGCAAAGGCTGGGGGCGGACGCCCCCTACACCCCTGCAATTTCCATCACTGAAGTCAACATCGAAACGTGCTTACAAAAAGGTAAATTATACGTCGAGAATAAATCGTACTCGTCAGTCGTACCCTTTGAAAACATAACAAGTTCCAAAATAACAAAGAAAGTAATGTAAAATGTTGCAGAAATGGAAAGTTGTAAGCTCCAAAACGATTGACGTTTGAACTTTAGCAGGTTAATTTACAAACTTTTTTCTATTGAATCAGTCTTTCGAATGGGTCAAAACAGGCATCCAACTACCCTGGGCGCCAGAGCCTCAGAGTGTCAAAAGATGAAGAACGGGGGAAAGAAATTGCAAAGGAAAATGGGAGAGGATAGGAGAGACGAGGGTGCCTTCAAAACCTCCAGTTAAAAAAAAGAGCCTTTATTTTCAGCTTTAAGTCCAAGACGCAGATTGCAAATGAAATCTTATTCTTTATCAGCATATTCATGAATATAGTTTATGAACATTGTATATTCTACACATGATACTTGTGATGACCAGTACGGCGACAAAGACAGGCATTTATGAATTTCTGTTTTACAATTGTTAATCCAATTGAATTTAATGATTTCATTATAAGATTTACAGATTCAGTGAAATATTCCAGGTGTAACAAAATCAGTTTGACATAGTCAATGGACAGAAGCAATTAAATATTTCGACTCTAGCTAGAGTCATCTTCAATAAATTTACATTTATGTATAAGATCAATTGTGTAATAGATTTTTGATGAAATATGTGTCTTTAATGAAGGCTCTTTCAAAAAAAGCTGGCAATAGAAGGCAACCCTCCCTAACGAACTAAATGATATGATCAAAGTGAATGTCTTGGTAAAATTATTTTGGTAGCTTTTGAATCAGTGATATCATTATAAATTAACTACAAAACGTTTCGTCGTGAAAAATTTCGGACAAATATTTTGACGAAATTCTATTTGATTAAATTCACGATGAAATTTTTTGCATTTGAGAATTCACATAGAACAAATATTAGATGAGCTCAAAAACCAAATTTATGCATCCTTTTAACGAACTTTGTCATTATTCTCATTTGCATCGTCTTCATAATTACCTTTCTCGTCAACATCATCATCATAATTATCATCGTCATCGTCGATTCTTGAACTAACTTCGTTTCACCATCGTTTGATAAAAATAGTTCTAACTGTCTTTTGTTACCAATTTCAAAGATTCCACTTCTGTCTTCTTATATTCAACTGTGCTACTTCTTTCATTCGTTCAGTATTCACTTTTCGACCAAAATTTTGAACTCTAAAAAAAGAGAAGCTTCCAGACCAACTTTTCCTATTTGAGATGTTCTTATTGCTTTCCGAATCTAATACTTATATTTATACATGTATTTTTAGATATACTCTATTTATAAACTTTCATACCATATAGATAGTGAATAGAGACTCTTTGAGTGCTAAAAGCATCTCTTTTGACCCGCTTCCAGATAAACTGAGAAACATACCGCTTTTATTTTGATTTTCCTGAAATGTTGTTTTGTGTTTAAAGGCTGCCTGGGAGGCTAAGCCCAATTCCGAAGGGGGTGCTAAAGCCCCAAAGACTCCAGGAAGTAGGTAACTATGGGATTGAATATAAAATAACCTGTTTGGTTTTGCCTCTTGAGATTTTGGTCATATGTAGCTATCTCTGTGTTAAAAATCCACGATGAAATTTTGTCACGACGCAATTCGGAAAAGTTATCCGAAATTTTTTTTCGACAAAGTTTATCCGCCGAAAAATTTATCTGACGAAATTGTTGCTGTAGTTTTATTCTCTTACAGTACTTGTAACTTTTTACAGTTCTTTTTTTAGATAAATGGCAAATTATGGAAACATTTTCATCGATTTTCTTCCTTTCACAAAAACTATTGGATTTTATATAGAAACATATTTAGTCTTGGATTTAAAAAATAAGAAAGATTTTTTATTTTTTCATTCAAAAAGAAAGTCATGGAGCAACGACAACAACAAAACAGTTCGATTCATCATGGCTTCCAATGGAGCAAGGGCGCGTAGTGTTGAAGTCAGTGTAGAAAAATTGCTAGAACACGAAATAGAGGAGATCTCTCGGGCTGGAGAAGAAAAATATCGAAAGTAAGCATTTAAAGCATTATTCAAGTGATAATTTTATTCAGCGATTGGTTTAGTCAGGATTGTTACGGCCTATTTGTTTCTGAGCTGCGGTTTAAACTCGTCATTTTGGAGCCTTGGTGCCAATAAACGTTTAAAGTTGCACGTATTATGAGATGAACTATTCAGCTTCTGCTAACTTGAAATCAATGGTGAAATCAGACTGCTGCTGACGTGTGAACTTATCTGCCACAAAAGAGGGTAACTCCATATAAAAACAAAACAGAGAGACAGGCATTCACCTGGCATTTCAGATTTTCACTAGACCTTGCCCACTTATTCCTTACTTAGCGAAAAGAAAGAATGCCAATTTTTTGTTCCAAGCTCCAAACTGTTACTAAGTTGTGGCTCTTCAAAATTGGTTCGAATCTTTCAAAGGAAAATGCCTTGGTTGCATCCATCTTGGGTTTTCCTTGGCTTTCACATCTATATACCAGAGTGCAAAGTATTTATTGTGCTGGGGAAATTATCTTCTGCAGCTTATGCTTGCGTAGGAACAAATAATGTTGCAAAATAGCAGTACAGACTGTAGAATTTAATTTTTAAATAGCATTTATAAGCCTCGTGGTGAGGCTGTGGGCAGGATTCACAGAAAAATTTGTGCTGCAACTGGGTGGAATGATCTAAATTTGCAAAAATGCACTATTGGTAAAAATGCACTACCAAAAAGTGCTTAATTCAGTACTAGCCCTCAGGCATTTGATCTAGGAAATACATTCCCTTCAAGGCCCTTTTGGTGTTTTTTCCAAAATAGTCCACCCGTTATCAGTTCTGTATTGATTATATGCATGATGTTTTTTTTAAAATCCATTTTCCATTTTTACACAAAATAACTAAATATTTTGGTCAAGTTTTAATTGGGAAAGATTTTAATTGAAAATGAATGTGTGGTATATTGGTTGATATTTTGTTGCATTTCAGACCTTTAACATTTTCAGAAGAGCTAACAGACTTTGCACATAAGATTGATTTTCTGGGTGACGAAGGAGACTCAACAGTGCAAAATGGGGAAGATGATGAAGACATGTCTGATAAAAAACAAGATCAATCAAAGGCTGAACAATGGCCATGGGAGTCTGTTCGAAACAAGATACGGTAATTTGCTATTTTAATTCTGATTATGTTTTAGCATCATCAATGATTTTATTGTTTTTCACTTATTCTTCACATATTTAGGTGCTTAAATCTTTTTTGCAAAGTTACATGGCCAAGGTGTCAGATTGCCAAAAATTGGATGAACTTTTTCTTCCCAAAGACTTGTGTCCTCCTTTTTTATATGAAATTATATGAAATGCTCATTTTATATTTTTGTCTCAGTTTTTAGTACCTCACTTAGCACCATATCCAAAAAAGTCTGATGTTTGTAATCTACAGCATTTTTATATCTTAAGGAAAGAGAGCAGGTGGTCGCTTCAGTGCTGAAGGTAGCTGGCTGGATCCCCCACTTTTTCCTAACTGAACATCCTACCTTGGCATGCATCTCTAGAGTGCCCTCTAAAGCAAATTGTCCCCCTATGCATTTGCAGTATGCTTGTACATTATTTTCCTTTATTTTTATATAGATTTTGCAAGCTTTCTTTTAACCATTTAACTTGAAAATATAGCTAATTGCCCTTCTGTGTTTTTATTCGACTTTCATTACACATGTCGGCATGAATAGAGTTACATTAAAAAATTGGATCAGTATGAAATCGGTTAAAGGTTGTTTATCTTTTCTCTTTTTTCATACAGGAGTGCGCTCTCTGAAGTGTGTGTTCTCCTTGATGTTCTGCAAGTTATGAAGGAAAAGAAATACCTTGTTCTTGAGCCAGTTTCACAAAATGCAGAGCCACCCAAACAAGTGGTTCAAATGATCGGAAAACGAAAGGTAGGAATCTGTTCAAAACTATTTATTTATAAAACTCATTGGCCCTTTTCAAGTGTTTACTCGATGCTCCTGCACTATATACAACTTCTTATAACTGCTAGAATTTGCAAGGCTATAGAGAGATATTTCAATTCATTCTCTTGTGTTTTTCATTTGACCATAAGGACATAATAATTTCAATTCTATTTCCAAATACACCTTAAATATAATCTCTTTGCAATACAATAAGAGGAGCTTGCCAGGATTGGAGACCTATAAGGAGGGGCTAAATACCTTAATGGTAAAGGTAAAGATTAGTTCTTATTCGATATTGTGCGCTGTTAGAGGCGCATCGTCCTGAGCCATGACATTGTGTGGTAGGGTGGCCAGTTCCTTTCCATGATGCTTTTTATCTCCCTAGTATGTTTCAACTAGGAACTTATTTTCAGCTGAGTTAACTGAGAGTCGTCCACAAGCCGGGATTGAACCCAGACTGCTGGCATGGCAGTTGAATGCCTTAATCACTGTGGCACCTTAAATACCTTAAATACCTTAAATGCAGTGAAATTAGGCCAAAACCACCTCCTTCTTAACTGAGGCTACCAAAGTAAGAAGTAAAAATTCTGTCAAACTCATAGGAAACCTGCATGCATGCTTTTTAAGCTTTGCCCACGTTCTTCAGTCAGAGGTGTCTACTCCCAGTCGATTTATGCCTTGAAGCAAACAGTCATGGCTAATTGTTGAGTTTTTAACGTGGATCTCTTCTAGATCATTTTAAGACGATTGTTTCATGTCTCGATCCGGAGCTCAGAGCGTTTTGACCTCACACGCCTCAACCCGAGGTTTTTCCTGACAATTTGACAAGATGCAAAATTGGTAGTACAAAGGTTATTTAATGTAGGATGGTGCGAAATGTTGACGAAATGTAATTGTAGGACTTATTCTGGAAACTACCTGTAAATCCTATATCGTATTTCGCTTTAACCCCTGATTTTTCAATTAAAATCTATTTTATCCAACAGAGTCTTGCTAAAGCCGCTGACGTCATACGACTTGGAGCTGAGCGAATGACGCAAGGGAAGGTCGAAGAAAAATATGATAGCTATACTCACATTCCCTTGCCCAAGGTGGATTATTTCTCTGAGCTCATGAAATTAAGACAAAGATGGAAAGTTAAGAAGACAGGAAATGCAGTGACTGGCGAGCTGAGTTATAAATCAGGTAGATAATTTTTGTAATTAAATCTTTCGTCAATCATGCAGTTCACTAATTAAACATTGTAAGTGAATGCATGATGTTGTCAGTCATACCCATTGTAGCTCAATTCTTAATGAAAATGAGAATTTTGCGGTACCAAAATCGAAAATGATAATTCGCAGATATTGAAAGAAACTCAAATTGTTCTCTGGAAAGGGAGGGGGTAGCAAGGACCATGAAACATATAACATATTACAGCTTGGGGAGGCTAAAATGTTTTTTTTTGGGGGGGAAGGGGCTAAAACATGCTAAAAACCAAGAGCAAGGCAACTTTTTGTATTGTTTTAAGTATATTTTAGAAATTATATGGGAGCTAAAGCCCCCTCAGCCTCCCCCCCACTTCCGCGATCCCTGGGGAATAGTACAATTAAAGGATTCTTATTGACAACTCTTGCTCTCTGTAACGTACATTGTGTTATGTTGGGTTTTGGTTTTGTCACAGTTATCTCGACTGTAACTATGTTTCTATGAAAAGTACAACCAAATTTTGATTCCAATTTTTTTCTCCAGCATATGTAATGAAAAATAAATAGGTCAGTGATATTTCATCGTACTCCAGAAAAACTTTAACGTCCTGAAAAAGACTTATAGATTCCTAACTTAGGTCATAATAAGTCCTAGAATGTACAATCCCGGACAAAAATAGTTGAGACTTTTCATGGAGAACTATATCGAAGAAAATTCTCTTTCATCTGAAAGATAACTTTCCCCTTCTCCCAATTCAATGTTAAATGCACATGATTTTTAAGGAGAAATGATAGAACTACACATTCAACATTGATTCGGGGAAAAGGGGGGATACGAATTTACAGGGGCAACGTAAAGTGGAGAAATGCAAAATTGCATTTTGTCTCAACAATTTTGTCCAAGATTGTAGTTTTCAAGTTGAAAATTCCAATATAATTTCCTGTTTCTTTCAGTGATTAAAATCATCTTGGGGTTTAGCTATTACTACTGGTAAGGTTTGATACGCGGAAACGTATAGAATATCAATGCTATAAAATGTTGTATTCTTTCTAGCTGGATCGACGTTTTGGCACCCTGGTTTCTTTGAAGTGAAAAAGACTGAAGACCTTCCGGAGGAAGAAAGAGACGGAAGTGGCTGCCCGTTGTCTGTAAGGGTGAGCTCAGATCTTGAAGATTACTCCAGGGTGAAAGTGAGGATCTCTGATTTAAACGAAGAAGATGAGAGAATGGATGTTGACAATGGAGAGCCAAGCTCGAACGGTACTTTCCCCTTGTTACATATGTTTGAATATAATTTCCGAACATAGCTTTAATTCCTCAAAATGTTTGTTTGAACTTCCTAAATCCTTTGAAAATTGAACTTCCTTCACTCCTAAATTCCAATGTTTTTCAACTTCTTGTATCTGATTGGCTGTTTGTGAGAAGACACCAGTGGCTTTTTTCGTTGCCACGCCTTATCCTGGTCAGTTCTGGTTAGAAGAGGGAAACAGTGAGGGTATACGGAACCAAGAGGTACTGAGATGTGATTGCAACCGTGACCCAACCTTTCACTGGTTTGCAGGGGTCTTTAATTCTGTTTGAAAGTTTATTAATTTCAGCAGGTACTTCAATTCAGCATAAAATCCTTGGAAAATGATGCCTTCTTACTCCTGGGGGGGGGGGGGAGTTCTTTACTCAGCGTAAATTTTTTCGTTAAGTTGCTCTTGCAGCTATTAGTATTCTTGATAACGAGGTTTTTTCAAAGCAGGCACTTCCTCAGCACGAGATGAACTTGATGCCTCACCCTGGCATAAAAAGCTGAAACAAGCACAACATAATATATTCTGCAAAGAACTGTTTTCCCAGGTAAAAGTATTTCCTATTTTGTGAACCTTATAAGTTTAGACTTATTTCATACGAAGTATGCGTTGATCTGGTTAATATCAAAATAGGTAAATATTAAATTTCTCCTTCTATTCAAGCTGATAAATCTTCGTTATTTCTTTCCAGATTTCGAAGGAGGCATTTCATTCTGAGTACTTACAAAATGTCCAAGTGACTGGAAATAGAATTCGTTTGCAAGTAAGTGCATGCTCAGAATTGTTTTGCTTTTTATATATAAGAAAAAAAGAAAACAGTATAATCCTGCTTACAAGAACAAAATTTAACATGACATGACATGACATGACATGACATGACATGACGTGACGTGACGTGACGTGACGTGACGTGACGTGACGTGACGTGACGTGACGTGAGATGACATAACATAACATAACATAACATAACATAACATAACATAACATAACATAACATAACATAACATAACATCACTACACATCACATAACATAACATAACATAACATAACATAACATAACATAACATAACATAACATAACATAACATAACATAACATAACATAACATAACATAACATAACATAACATAACATAACTTAACATAACATAACATAACATAACATAACATAACATAACATAACATAACATAACATAACATAACATAACATAACATAACATAACATCACTACACATCACATCACATCACATCACATCACATCACATCACATCACATCACATCACATCACATCACATCACATCACATCACATCACATCACATCACATCACATCAACAAAAATAATGCTCAGTTTCAAGATTTGAATTGTTGTTGACATGACATTTATCATATGTGTTGTTTTTTAGCTGTTCCCTGATGCCTTTGCTGAGATCACTTATGAAAAAGGTCTAAAAAGCGACGAATCTAGCTACGAAAATCTGGTAACTATGCTTTCTCATAAGAATCTCAAATTCGATAGTTAAGAAAGTTGACCAAATTAAGTACTTCTCTACATAAACTTCACCTTATTTTTCTACATGAAAATCATGACGATTGAAACGAACCAGCCAAGTCTTCGTTGAAGAGAAGAATATTTGTGATTTTGATTTTATAGGTAAACATGTCTTATAATATTTTTACTACAGGGTTAAATCTTCTAGCGGCCTACGACCTCCCTAGAAATCTGGACTCAACGGGATCTTTCCCATACTGTTCTCCAACGCAACTTTTTGGAATCCTTTATTCTGTTTTCCAAATAAACGAGACCTTGATCCCGTTAGTATTGAGCAAAAGTACCGAGATCGGAATCCCGATCAATTCCTACATGTGCGTTATCCTTCATTTTACAAAGTGTGTATTTTTAGGTTGATGTTGGTTTAGTTTGTCTTTTAAAATGAAAATGAGGGATCAAAATGACAATTTCATTAGGCGGCGAAAACGCTGTATAAGAGGATCTTTGACGACTAAGACCACTGCTGATTTTTGAACGTGAAGGATAGTGGTCGCCTCTTTTACCCCCTCCCCTGAACCCTATTATTGTTATTTGCTCCATGTAAACGGGTGCTTGTATTTTTCATAAACTGTTATTTGAGATTTATCCTACATTTAATTTCTAGAATTAGTTAATTTGCCGTAATCACTGCTACATTTAGCTCAAACTTTGCATACAATCACCCAAGCTTTCCTTTTTATTCAGTCTTTTAGAAATTCTTCTTTCATTCTATCTTTATATGTTTATCTTTCACATATATAACTGTTTATAGTTTCAAGCTTAATAGATTTACAGATAATATATTGTTCTTTTGATGGCTTAAAGATGACATGTAATTGAAAGGCAGGGTCTGCCAAAATCTGGAATGGGGTTGTAAAGGGGCTTGAAATCCCAATAATATTTTCCAAATAGGGTCATCTATATTGTTCTTTAATTTCAAAACTATATTCTATTTTATTCTATACAGTAGGAAAAAGCTTATTCCTTTACTATCTTGTGCTCCTATCCCAACTTCACTTTGTTTTGCGACAGCCGTGGTTTTGCTACTGCAATAAGTATTCACTACTTCATACAGGTTGGTTTTATATGGTGCAGTGGGTTTTGATGCATTTAATATCTGACCAGTTTCTAAAATTGACAAACAATTGGCGGCTTTTTTACTGTTGGGCTGTTATCCAAAATACTAAAAGACACATAAAGGGAATGGAATTCTGTCCTTTCCATTTTAAAAATGCAAATTTTCCATTCTCCATTTTGATTATATGATATCAAATTAAATAATTTATTTATCTATCGATTTCTAATTATTTATCTAACTTGTTGCATCTGTTTGTATTTTCCACTATCTGGCTTCCAAAAGTAATTTTTGGGACACGGAAAGGCTGTACAGTATCGAGCAGTGTTCTGGTCCTTTTCATCGATCTGATCACACCTTGTGATTCCTATGGAAGAGCATGAGATGGTGGTCAGGACAGAGAATCTTGTCTCTTTGATCATAGGTAAAAAGCCCTTTACACAAGAGAGTGTACATAGCTTTAAATGTGCAAGCATGAAAGGATTTAATCAACACTTTGTTGACATTTCAGCTCTCGGGTTATGGAGATGTGCTGGAACTGCGACTGCAACAGTTATTGCACGAGCAACACCTGGCGAAGATTGATATCCCTACTCCACAGCCAGCCACAGCTCCATGGACAACAAAGGACAAACATTCTTCTAACACGCATGAATTTCTGGCTAAGAAGAACATAGCGTACAAAAACAGGTAATTGCAAGTTAACTTGTTTCATTCCGAATCTGCATCTTACTTTCTAAAAGTTCGGGAATTTTAGTTACCGTTAACCAGCCTTTAACCTTCTATGTATTTCTCTCATTTTCAAAGCTTTCTTCAATTCATTATCAAATTTTGTCTCATGCTTCCCTGTGGTCTAGAGCAACCTCCAAGTGTTCTGAACTACCCATAACGATAACGATTGCTTTAGTTCTGTTTTATTTCATTTCGCCCTGAAAATGAATCCAATGCGGTGTAATATGCGTTTTGGTACCCTATGCAAAAGTGTAACATTGTGAAACGCAACGTGTTATTAGCACCCCCTTGTTAAAATAGTTCGATTGTTCTTTACATTCTGAACAATATGAGCCAGAACCTTTGTGTACCCGGACCAAAATCATAAGGTTACCGAAACGCATATGACACCGGCAAGAAAAATTAAAGTGATCTCATCCTGCCTCGATTTTTTCCGCCTGTCTACAAAAAGTCGAAGCATTGGGTTTCACTAGTATATGAAATAATACTCGTGCCGAAATCACATTTCATTTGGGCAATTTTTCTCTTCTTCGGGTATCATGAGACGGCCCTTTATAAAACTGCAGTCGAATACATACCTAGTTATCTATTATCTTTTCTATCATTTGAATACTTTAAGGCTCTCTCCTTTAGAATCTGTCGTTTTACTGTGTTTAAGATCCTTCTAAACTGATTTCCTAGATTCCTAAATCTATCACATTGGATCTTTGAATTCTCGAAAGTCCCTTTCTCAACACTACGCTTAAGACCCCTTCTCTCACTATTTTATCCCTCGAAATCCTTTCCCCTAACCTCTTTAGTTAAGAAGCCCCATTTCTCACAATCCGCTTTGAGAAACTCTCTCCAGACCTTCAGCACTTTAAAGACCCTGCCCTACAATATACCCACATTCAAACATATTTACCCGCGGCTCGCATCTTTCAGTTTTCCTTACTCTCTTTCTTGCCCCACGTTTCGAGATCCCTTTTCGATAATTTCCAACATTCGAATGTTATTCTCTAGAGACTCTGGGCTTTTCAACGTTCCTTTGTCCTTTTCTTTGTAAGAAGCAATGCTTGAAGTTTTTCGCAAGTTGTTTCCTTTGTAATGCGTTTCCCAGAAGATTTTCAATTTAAAAATTCTTTCTTTCGGCTTTTTCTTTGTCCCTTCTTTGGTCCTTCCAACCATGTTCCCACATTGAAATGTTTTCCCTAGGGCTCTTGGCTATGCTCTTAGACCCCGTTTACACTGTGCCGGATAAATTTTATCCGCATAAAACTTGTTCGGATTGATTTGCGTTTACACTGTGCCGCACAAAATTTGTCCACTTTGCCCTCCCGTTTACACTGTGCCGGATAAGTGCAGCCACGTGATTTAAGTCGCGCACAGAACGTCCAAATTGAAGTCATCTCTGGGCAACAAAATAACAATTAAATTCCCGCCAACGTAAAAAGACTTTAAATTCTCTCTCCAGAATCATCTGCTTCTCTTTCAGACATAGTCCGAAGATATTGTCAAAACAAATTAGGCAAAGTTAGTTTTAATAATTCGTTCTGTGAAACAAAATGACGCTGAAATAGCGAAGAAAATGGGGAAAGCTTACAAGGATGCCAGTTTTACGTGAACTGACAAGATACTGCACTTTTAGCAAGAGTATTTAGCGACCAGAACGCAGCCAAGATGGCGAAAGGTCTTGATTGGGAGACAGTGAAAACTAAATAGGAAGAAATAGCCAATCGCTTTCGAGCAAGATACGATGTGGATAAAATTTATCCGGATAAAACCGTCTACACTGTACCACATAGCTATCCGAACTAATTTAATCCATTTTCCCATCTGAGCTAATTTTGTTCGGATAGCCGCTCTCAAATTTGTGCGGATAGCGTGGGTCTAGTGTAAACGCGACGCCTATCTTAACTAATTTTGATGCGGATAAAATTTATCCGGCACAGTGTAAACGGGGTCTCACACACAATATCCTCACATTCCAGATAAAAGTCTTTTGCTAAGGCTCTTGGTCCCAGATTTTGCTAGGGCAATGTTTCTGTATTTGATAGCCTTTGTCCGATTATAAAGACTGTTCTTTACATTATATGTTGGGCTGCTTCCAACGATTTTCCCAAATCAACAAAATCTCTTTTCCTTTATATATTTCTAACTTTGCTTTTTTCACGAGATGAAATAATTAATGTCTATCTTATTTTTGTCTTTCATCCACTTTTTTAAATGTCCATCTTTTGAACGTTCTATTTTTTCATAGCATCTTTATCTGGATTTTGTATCACATAACTTGAATATATTATTATCTCAATATCTTAGCCTGCGTGCAGACGTTATTATCCGTTGCAAAGGAGAGCCAATACGGAACTTGTAAGCTCCGTATTGGCTCTCCTTCGCAACGGATAGTAAAGTCTGCACGCAGGCTAAGATATCTTGCCTGCCTGATTTTTTATTTTTGGTTATATTAATTGCAGTTTCAATTGTCCTTTTTCAGTAAACCGTTATTGCTGGATACATATTGCGATGAGTTAAAGCATATTGTCTTGCGGAAAAGGTATTTTCATTGTTATTTGATTTATTCAAATGTTTATCCAGTAGAGCGGTATAGGCTTTTAAACCATCGGAAAAGCAGAAATTTGATAGAATTTTTCATTTGTCTTGCACCTACATTTATTATTTGATGACCTTTATTTTCTTGGTTCTTGGGTAGTTATTGCTGGGAGAGTATCTTGTTAGTTTTCTATTTGCTAAAGATCCTTTCTGCAATAATTTAGCGATGGAAGTATGCTTGTTCGTTGCACAGAGGCACCTGTTTGGGCCCTAATGTGTTTTATTAGATGTTTTGAACTAAATGTGAATTTTGGCTACTTAAATTTTATAAGATCAGCACACCAAGAGGTATGCAAGTGCTCCATCTTTTCTACTCCCAAAGGGGCTATTTAGTTGTGCTTTAGACTAACCGTTTGTCGTTTTTCTTACATGTTCGTTTAATTGGTCTTAAAGCAAGTTCGTAGTCGACCTGTCACACCATCCTCTCTTTGTTTTCCCTGAAGACGTCATGCAGTTTTCAAAGTGAAACATTGACTGACGGCCATCGCCCAACAACGAAACTGCCACTGCCAAACAACGAAAAGATGAATTATTCCAGAATTTCTTCTCTTCCGTTTAAGCTCTGAGAAAGCAACCTCCCTTCAACGGACACCCCCTTCAGCGGACACCTTCCTCCAGCGGACACTTTCCTCCAACGGACACCTTTCTCAACGGGCACTTCCCTCCAATGGGTACTTCCCTCTGAGGGACACCTCGTTCCAAAAAGATACGTTTTTCAATAGAAACCCATCTTCAATTGACACCTTTCTTTAACCGCTACCTCATTCCCATGAACACTTGCCTCTAACGGACCTCTGCTTCCAAATGGACACACATCTCTCCAGCAGACATCTCCTTCTACCGCCCCCTTCTTCCAACAGACACCTCCCTCCACGACCCCCTCCTTCCAACAGACACCTTCCTCTTACGGATTTCTTTCACCAAACGGACTCTTCCTTTCAACGGATACCTTCCTTCCATGGACGCCTTCCTCTAGCGGCCACCTTCCTTCACCGTACACCCACCTTTAAACAGACACCCTATTTCACTTAACACCTCCCTCCATCAGACATCTCCCTCCAATGTACGTTACGTCTTCTTTAACAGGTGCATTCTGTATAGTAAAGTAAATCTAACTCTTTGTTGTAACACCAATATTACTTTGATCCTAGGACAACTGCTCTGCTTGACCGTATGGCACTTGAATACTCTGATCCATCAATAGCAACGGAATGGAGCTCCAATGCTGGACCGAAAGTATCATTTGCCAACGTCCATATGTTTTCTAAAAGACAGAAACTTTGCTATAGGTCTGTAGAAATGAAGTGATGCGGAAATCGTTTAGATTTCTTCAAACTTTTGAAATATTTCTTTCCTTTTTTGGTTTAGCACATTCGTAGTTTTCCTTTGTTGAATAATAATTTCCTTTTTGGAACAATGCCACCTTTTAGACCCATTGAATTCTCTCTGCTTGGTACTTCTGCGAATTTTCAACGAAATGATTAGAGCTCGTGGTCTCGCAGAATGGGAGAAACCTCTACCACAATCTTTTTACTTACTTAATTGCAAATCAGTGTTGGAGAATTGATCATAACAATGGTTTTTCTCAATGTAGTTTTGAGAAGAATTACTACTCACTATTGATTTCTCCTCTTCTTGCAGTATTCTATACTATACTATTTCATATGATATTTAAATGTCTGTCTCTACTATTAATTTTAAAAAAGGAAGGCCTTCTGCTTTTGCCCCTATGTGTGATTTTATGTTCTAGAATCTAGATGTTTCCGTATTTGGTTTTTCTTCAGAAATTTGTCCCACCTCTTTAAGAATGCATCTATATAACACTATTGTTTAAATAAACAAACTTTAATAACAACATCGAGGCATTTGCCCAAAAATAAGAACAATGTAAGAAAAAGCAATTTGTTTTTTGAAAATTTTATCTCATGTTAACAAAACAGAGTAGATTTTATAAGCTACTTGATCATGTTGTTAACAATGTCATTCAGAATTTTAATTAAGTTGTCTTGGAAACAATTCCTTGTTTAAGAAAAGTCAATTCTAAAATAAAAACAACATCATGTCAATCGAGCCTCGAATCATCCAACAAATACGATCATCGAGCCTCGGCCTCAGTTTTCTGGTTCTTGCAAAAGAATGTAAGGGTCTAGTCTAGGAAAGTTTTAGGCCTTTCTTTGGAAAGTATAATTAGCCTTTAAATAAACTACCTTTAAATGTAACGAAAACAGTGCGCGGTTTGGTTGAGGAACTTTTGTTTCATTTTGTTTCCATGGCCTTATGAAAATTTTTCGCCTGTTTTTACCCGCATGTTTTCTTGGCTGTAAGAGAGGCATTTACTCCTATGTTGGTATTACCATGTTGTTTATATTTTGGTCCAGGACATCATTTAACTTGAAGATTGACCTGGACAAGTTTGTGCTGATCAATATGAATGGGACAGTTGTGCGTTTGAACTGGGTTCTCGATGATCTCGAAGACTATGTCAAGATGCAGGTATATCCACGTTATTTTATGTCATTGATCCAATATTAATGCATCGCATTTAGCGCGAAGTTGACATCGTTTAGATTTCTTAGGGCTCAGTAGGATTCAGCCCTTTTTCTTTTCGAACATATGATAGAAAAATCCTTCTGTTTTCTCTTTAGTTCTCAAACAAACTTAAGTATCCATAACGAGAATAGTTCAAGCAGTTGCCTGGTGATCGCATTAAGCGTGGAATTCGGAGTAGCAACCTAGAACCGTCCTTTTCTTTACATCAAATACCATGTACAGCTCTGTCTTTAGGACATCGAACACTTTGTGACAGAACGGTGCACATTATTCTTCATTAATATCCATGATAGTCGAAAGTCTTTCACTGCTACATCCTACCCTTGGCCGTTGATTTGTAAGCAACCCTGTGAACAGACCGTTGCTGACTCCAACATGGTTTTAGGAAAAGCAAATCTTTTTCTGAGATGACTTTGGTATCATATTAATGATAGTTGACAAAGTTTTTTATCAATACTTATTGCAGATCACTATTCACTTTGCACATGTCGCCCTTGGCATCTTCGAAGACTTTGGTTGGAAAATTTTGCAACATCCTAACAATATATCAATTGACAAAAGAGGACAAAAGCTCTATGTGAAAGCAAGAAGCTTGAGTCAGGAATGGTAAGAAAATCATATTCTGGTTTGATCCCACTTATATCTTCGTTACGTCATCCAGTGCAGCTGCCATAGCGGACTTGATATCTTGGAAAGAGGTATATTCTCCAAGAAGACTCTTACCCAATCAACTTTCAAACAACGGGGTCAACAACAAATTGGCCCCAACTGTCCCCTGGCCACTTGGCTGAATTTTGACGAACATATGTTATGTGAATTGATAAATAGTCTAAAGGATGCTCAACAGATTAGGAATGATCAAAGGAAAAGGCTAATGATTTGGAGAAAAATGATTAAATCTTGCATGTTGTTTATGCGAGTTGAATGTCAGGGGAAAACTTTAGAACGCAAGACTTGTTCTTTTTCGGGTAAAACCTATCATCGCCCCCTTTTAATATACCTAGACGCTGGATTCCCCCTTATGTGGCTCGTTGTGCCAACTCGTATAATTATCGCTTACATTGTCACAGAAACGGTTCTCTTAACAAGGGACCAAGTCTTTACTAGGTCTGTCATAGATAAGAAAAAATATACTTGTACATACAAGCAGTTGACGAGACATGGCAAAAATTTCATCCTGCATGTTTGATGACCAAAAAGGATACTTTCTAGTTTCTTGTTGAAGAGGGATTTAATAAACTGGCGAAAGGCAAATTTTTCTCCGTATATACTTATTTGGGGGTGGAGGCTTGAATGAATTGAATGTGACAGCATTGACTTTGCTAGCATGAGCATCGAACGATTATTGAGTTGAAGGGCTTGAATAGGAATGGAGAGTCGTTCGAAGAATTTCAAAAACCTGTCGAGAGGAACTTTTTTAAAGACCCAACAATATTCATTAAGCATTTCTAATTTACTTGGCATCAAAACTGTTAGCAAATCCCAGGTTTTGTTTTAAATTGAATTTACACATTTAAGTTATTTCATATATCATACAATTTTCCTTTCCGTTTTTCCTTAACTGCGCAGATTTACGAAATTTGCTTCTTAAGAATCACACTGTTTCTTGCTCCTAGCGTGATCTCCTTGCTTGTAACTGAAGGGTTCAGCTTTCACGCAAGTCTACAAAAGTCTCTAAATACCGAAGAAGAACAAGGATCAAGTTTATTGCTGGATGCGAAGTGGACAAAACTGGAAGGCAAACAAGTAGATATTGACTGGGCATCGTTGCAGGGAAAGACTTTCGCCGAGAAGTTTTACGAACTAGTATCTTCAAACTCGTGACAAGAAGCGAAGCTAAAGTCTTAGGCTTTTCAGTCATTTTGTACTCATTATCTGTCCAAAAAAGTCAGTGCTTCTTGTGGCGAACAGCTATTTTATAATGTTTGACAAAGTACATCAAAATACAACTGGTTTAAAAATGTCCACATAATAGTGACAATTGCTCTCAATTTTTTAACATCAGTAATCCTGTCAGAAATGTCATCTTTGTCGAGATATTTAAATTTCAGACCTCCACTGATGCTAGATTTTGGATTGACATGCTTGAAGATGTCAGATTTGATTTTTAAGATATTCATAAAATTTTCGCTAAGCTCCTTTTGCCTCCAAATAAAATAGTTAAATTCTTGAGGAAACCAATATTTTCGCGTTAAAATATTGTTCATGAGTATCATATTACCATCTTTTGTTATAACGCCCGGTTTTCATATAACGTAACATGTTGGCGATGGTCCGCGATACAAAACATCTCTAATAGCTGTGGACCATGTTCGATGGTTTGGAATTTTTCTCCATAGTAAAAGCCATTTCAAGGGTGGGTTGGTTTTTGAATGTGGCCTGCAATGGATGCGAGAATTCACCTTAAAAAGGGGGCGGGGGACTTTCATTGCAAAAAGCAAGAGAACGTAAACAGGTCCATTCGTCATACTTTCTTACATTTATGCTGATAGAATTAAACAAGATACCTTGAGATATAATGACATCTAGATAGGCAACGTTGCAAAGTAAAGATTGGAATACTTAATAGCAGGGGCAAATTAAAACATACGTAACATATCCATGTCTAAAAAACTATGGAGAGAAATTCATTAAAGATTAGCACAATTCTTTGCTACGTTGCAGTTTCAGCCAACTAAAGCTTCCTATTAACGCGTTTCTTATCTTTCCCGTAAACTTTCTTCTTTTTTCTGCTTCTTACTTCCAATTTGCTGCCTTTTCCTGCCTGCTATCTCCCCTTTTCTTTTTCTCAACATGAAATACTCCCATATATACAAAATCAAACTACTGAGATCAAACTACAGAGGTTTGATGGGGACAGAGCTTGTGCTCATCTGGTCATATTTCTTTCCCTTTCTTTTCTTGTATCTTCTCCTTTTTGTTCTTCTCCTTCTGTTCTCTCCTCGTCTTCTTCTTTGTTTTCTTCTCTTTTCTTTTAACCCATAATCTTTGTCAAAAGCCTTGCTTGGTACGTCACACTTAACCTTTTCGCATTGGCAATAACATCCCTCTCCTCCTTGGATAAATGTTGGTTTTTTAATGTCAGTAGGTTCAGTGGAGTCCCACTTATTCCTGCCACATATCTAGCTATGATATTTAACTTTTAAACACTTGAAAGGATATACTTCCATTCAAAATAACACTTGTGTTTGCGTCGGCTTAGTTTGCGACTTGGTTCATTCATGATCCTTCTAGTGTTTTTAATGACTTTGTAAAAAAATTTTTCTTTCCTTCGAAAGCAGCCAACTCAGCTATGATTTTCAATGTCAAGCTGCTTTTGGCTTCACTCAATTAAAGGGGGCGAAGAATGAAATTCCAAGTAATTCGAACTATTTGCAAACGCAGTTTTTTTGCAATTATCAAACGTTTGCGAAAAAAGGGATAAGTAAATGTTTTTAGACCGTACCAAATGAGCAGATCGGAATTCACAAAAAAATAGCTTTGGTCATAAATTAACATTTTTGTCTTTCTTGGTAAAAATGTTACATTTTGACTAAATGCCAAATAGAAAGTGAACTATTTAGAGTTATAGGAGCTTATCAGGAATTACATTACAAAACTACTGGTTTTTGGTTTGCTTCATTTCGGTTCGCTTCATTCATGCTGGTATCCTTACTTTTTTATTGCTATACTTAGTTGAGAGTGACTAGTTTTGATAAATCTTGACTCAGGAGCACCGCAGGATGCAAGTATTCCTAATGAAGTCAAGCCAAAGATCACCTATAAATCTCTTATCATGGGACAAAAACATATTGATTCTTTAGTCCTTGGTCTGTATATTAACTTTATAAAGTTTTCGTAAACATGACTTAATTTTTGACAGCCAATTAAAAGCTGACATGGTCTAAACAGGGATTTGGTAGTCTTTGGTAAGACACTCGCACAAGCACTAAAGTCATTTGCCAAAAATATTTAAATTTATCGAATTTGGAAGTTATTTGGAAAATCGTCGTCCAATCAAAATTTTCTTAGTAGTTGTCAGATATTTTCTGGCAATCTGATGCCGTTCATTGTTTTTCAGTGTTTTTCCGATTTTCGAAACGATTAGTTCCTAAGTGTTAGAACAATGGCTTTTTGTTTCTCGTTCTGAATTCTGAACACGAGGCTTGTGAGATGTCACGATACTTGACGAAAGTGAAAGGATAGACTACCCTACTGAAATTGTTGAAAATCTGCATTAATTTGGTGACACCGAAAACATTTTAAAATGAGCGACGAAGAGGTCGAGGTATGTCAGAGGCAGGATTCGCTTTTTGATGTTGAAAGGGTAAGCTGTATATACTAGGTTTAGCCATATAATATAAGTTTAGGCCGTGTGAATTTGCTGACTGCTCAACTTCCATGTATGAGTTCCGGTTTGTGAGTGATAGGCAAGCCAAATATTCCTTCGGCAAGAATGGCCCAGACAGGCTATTATTTTTCTTCGAAAATAATTCGACAAGTCATCTTTTCTGACAATAACTTGCGTATTGTTACCGACAAAACGTGTAACAACCTTTTAAAATCTATGTTGATTTGTCTAGACAAAATCATTATATTTTAGAAACATTAAAATGCTTGTATTGATCCTTGTGTGAAGTTTCTACTCACTCAACAGCCAAAAAAATTCTTGATAAAAATATAACTTGACAAAAAAATAAAACTTGTTTTATAAATTGGAAAAATATATAATGCATTAATAGTTACCCAGAGATTAATGAGACTTCTTCTCTAATAATTCCCTTTCTATTTTTATTTCAAGTTTTAACCTTGAAAAATGAGCTAAAACTGGTTTCTATAAGGCATTCTTTTAGTCCCATGAGTACTTTTCACAAGCAGTTTGGCTGGAGAAATACTCACCTCCACATGCTGTACTGTACGGGCAATCTGTAACCCATTTTAGGACCTAATAGGAAATGTTTATATTTCTTAAGACAAGCCAGCTACGAGTTTTGCTTTTTGCATGGTTTGAACTTAAACGTACAAGAAATTGGTTTGGTCAGATTTAATTCTGTGCATATATGTGTATATGTATTATATAGGTCTTTTTTATGCTAGTGGGCATATATAACAGAACAGTTCTAAGCTGCTACTCTGAGTTTCATGCTTAATGCAATCAGCAGGCAACTGTATAAACAGTGGTCCAGGAATGGCCAAGAACAATGACAAAAAAGAGAGACAATAGTGAAGGCAAAACAAGTTTGTCATGAAATTTTAATTGCATGGCCATTTGCAAGTTTGCAAAGTGAAGTGAGCAATATCTAGAAGGGATAGGGCCTTTATTTCCAGTCTGTTTGGACATGTTGGTAAAAAACCTTCTTTTTAATTTTTAATGAATGATTTCTCCTGCGTAGATTTTATTTATGATTAAAAACTCTAGGGTATTGACTGAATAGATGGAGAAAACTGTCTCTTTTGTTTGCAAAATGGGAATAAATGTTATCGAATCTGTTTAATGACAAAGATGATTCAATGTTTGCTTTTTAGTTTTGCACAGTTTTATCATACGTTCCATTCCTGATATCTGTAATCCTTGGAGATCTATTGTTTGACATCAATGTTTTCTTGCTCCTTTTTGTTCCTGCAGTAGACATACCAAATATTGTTTAATTTAAGCTGATGCATGGTTTCACAACTTTTGTATGTAAATTGGGGGAGAAATGGCAAAAACTTGGACCAATAGATGTGATTCATTCATATTCTCTAAATTTTTATCCAGCCATTGGATGTAGATGGGAAAGATATTGAGCTGTTCTTGAATGGTCACCAGATCTGTGTTGAACTCTCAAAAGGAGGTATGTTTTTGAGAACTTAAAATGATTAAGTAATTAAGAACTAGTCACTTGTTTTATTCAAGGAAAATTGCTATTGTTTCAATATGGCATGAACTTAATGCAGTTTGAAAATAGAGAAAGCCTTAAGACTTAACTCCTCTATTGCAAACCCCAAGGCATGAATAAAACCGCAGGGCATGAATAGAATTGCAGGGCAGGAATAGAACCCCAGGGTAGGAATGAAACCCCAAGGCAGCAATAAAACCCCAGGGCAGGAATAAAATCCCAGATCATTCTGCTTCTTTGAATTACTTAAAGTTTTGTATATTGTACGATGTGTTTGGATAGTAAATTTTTTGGTCTCCTCTATTTTGTATGTTTATGGAGATTCAATTTTAAATGCTTTCATATGGCAGCTTTTGCTCATATGGTAGTAGCTTCAAATATCTTGATAACTGCTTGATATAAAAATAACAAAATCTCTCTGAGTTTTAAGGACCATAAAAGCTAAAAGCTAAATCATGAGGGTCATAATAGCTTACAGAGTGCTAATTTTAAGGTTTTTTTTGCTGTGCAAACATTGGTTGGGGGAGGGGGGGGGGGATCCAAGATGTGTTGCTTTCAAATGTTATTTTCTCAAACCTATAATTTGATTGACTTTCTACTTTATTTTATACAACCCCATTTTGCTACTGTAGCCAAAGTCCACTTGTAGTCATTTTCGTCATGTTTTATCCTTTTAGCTGATGGGTTTGGCTTAACTCTAGAAGGAGGGGCAGACAGACCTTTGTATAGCAAAGATGATGGAATTTTTATCACGAGTATTCGAAAAGGATCAAATGCTGACAAGCTTGATTGTCTAGAAGTAGGAGACAAAGTGCTAGAGGTGAATTAGCAGAACTTTCTTGTTTGTTGTTTGACCAAAGTTTGATTAAACAGCACTCCGTTTTCACAGTGAGGTGTTGCCAATTTCTCCCCATCTTGTCCCCTTTACAAATTCTTTTTTTTCACCCAAATGTCTTTCAGAATACAGCTGGCTCGAGACTTTTGATTTGATTAGCTTGTTTGGATCTAGCTTAGCCTAGAATTTTGTTATTCTGCTGTGGTAAAAAAACAATTTTTCCTTATAATAGTTTTCAAAAACAATTTCTGATTTTCAAAAAAACCATTTTTCTTATAATAGTGTCTAGTAATTTTTTAATCTTTGCAAAAAAATCTCTGCAGTGAAATGATTATAATTATATGTAAATGTTTAACTTATAAGCAATGTCCCTTATAGAATCAAATTCAAGAAAAGGTGGTAAAGATATAATTTTTCTGACTTTTCTTTGCCTATACATTACAGGAACTGAAAAGTGTGTGTGAAGCCAATTTTAGCAACCTTTCTTCAAATTTTTTCAATAAATCCAACAACTTCAAGTGCAGGGGGCACAGTGACTTCTGCCCCTATTGCCCCTGTCATGAAATCACTATTACTTGTTTAATGTATCTTGGATTTGCCAATAGGATTAAAATGGGCTTAGCAAAGTTTTTCAATAATTCAATTCACAGTTATTATATTTTTTGAGAATATTATTTCTTTGCAGGTTAATAGCACAAATTTGGAAAAGATGAAACATGCAGATGCTGTAGAACTTTTTAGATCAAGCAAAAAAGTAAGATTAGTAATACACAAACACATTGGGTGCATTTTGCAAGTAAGTTTTATTTGTATTAATTTCTTTATGAATATTTTTGAAGAAAAGAAGATGAGAAATATAGAGCACTTCACTCCAGAAGAAAGATAGAAAGGACGAAAAATAGACAGCTAGTGAAAAGAAAAAAAGTGAAGATAAATGTTAAGTAGATCAAAAGAGGTGAAAAGAAAGCAAAAGAGAAAATAGAAGCAGACAAGAAAGAAAAATGACAGGAAAAAGAACGATGAAATATAAAAGAAAAGTAAAAAGAAAAGTCTGGCGGAACGCGAAAGATTAAAGTATTTGTAAGGAAACAGAAAAATATGTACCGTTTTTATTTTGTAACCTCTTAATATTTCAAATTTTATTTAAATTTAATAAGATTTATTTCCTTCAAAAATAAAGTCTGGCTAAAATTTTTAATTAGGCAAAAAAGGTAAGATTTTATTCCTTGAATTAGAGTTGGTTGAAAACTTTCATGAAATAGAAATTATTATATGTGGCTCTTCTCACCTACCAGGCTACTGAGTTATCAAGCAGTCGGGAAAGCATGGACTCACCGTCAGAAGATCCTAGAGACTTAAAGGATTTTTCTCCTGTTGGTTTTGTTATTGGTATAGCTGTGGGATGTTTTGTTGTTTTCGCTGTGAGAAGGTATTTATTAAAACGATGAAAAAGGTTGATCATTACGTTTTTAGCAGGGATGTTGTCGGTTTGAACTTATTTGCAATTTAGGTTAGTGAAATAAGCGATGAAGCATGCGTCTCTGTTGCTGTAATTTCGATGTATATAGAGATCCACATAGAAACGAGACAATCCTCCTTTTCAATTGATCAGAATAAGAACTAAATTGTAAATTTTACGGATGTTAAATTTATCAATCCCTCCTTTATAGTTGCTAACAGAGTGCTGAATTCCATTTTCTTTTTTTGAAACGATCATTCATTAACCCCCGTTTTTTTCTTTAAAACATACCTGAATATTTTGCGAAATGGCCATCTGTTTACAAATATTCTTGGACTGAACATTCAAGGTTGCTAATTACTGTGAAAGGAAGCCATAATAATTGGTAAAATACATCGTCAATTATCGGATGTTTAGATAGGTAACGACCGCGATTCGTTGTTTCTCACAAAGTTGAATTGCATTCTGTCAAAGTACCTGATACCTGCAACTGTGCAATGGAAACAATGACAACATATTTTCAAGGTTTAATTTCTACATTGGTAAATCTTTGTGCATGTATCCAAGTCTCCTTTTGCTTGTAATAGCAAATAGCCCTACACGTAAATTCGCTTTCAGTCTTTTCACGTTCTATGTTCTATGAAATCTTTCCGAACGAAAAAGACCGAAACACAATAGAATTATAGTTTGGTATCACTTTAGAATCAACTATGTATTCCAACTAAAGGCTTGCCATATTTAAAGACGATATTTCTATGGTATATAGTTTGATATTAGATGTTTGGTATAAATAGATCAATATCTCTCTCTTGGGACTGCCATAATTCGACAAATTAATGGATTCATCTCCAGGGACGATTGCGTAAAGGATGCGCCCAACGTCTTGGTATAATGTTAATTTATTCCGGAATAAATTTAACGAGAAAACTTTTCTTTCAGTGCCGTTGATAGCCTATCCCGACTTTTATTTATATCCCCTCTCATCTTAGTTCATTAGTTGCCGAATTAACGAATTGTTTGATAGAGAAAAATAATCAAGCATATATCCAAATCCACACTGGGCATAACCCAAAAATCGTGTTTGCTCCACGTTTAGAGGTATGCATGGTATTTGATAAGTTTCTGCCAATAATTGCATCTAAATTCACGCCAAATTTGAAAATGGCTTTGAAAATAACAAACATTTTAAAACATACTTAGGCATTTCATCTGACCAACGTCAGATTATAGAATGTCAGAACATGGATTGAAAACTCTACAAACTTATTCATACCTATCTGTTTTTTGAAAATCTTAAGGCAGGTTCATGTTAAATTTGAATGTCTTCTATGTTTGTGCGCAGAATTTTAAGCTTTTCGTCCTTGTAACACCTAAAGTGCTGTCAGAAGTAATCTGGTTAGTTTCATGTTGTTTTTTCTTGCTGTAGCAAATTCATGTGCTGTACATTAAGGCTCTAGGCGTTCAGATGCCATTCTGTCAATATTAATTTAAGCGTTTTTTGGTAATGCCTTCTTTTGCAAAGTCGTAACTGTTTTTCAGACTTCGTACTTCGTCTATTTTTATAATCATTGCAATTTCATTTTGACTTGTCATGTTTAGGTGTCTTAGATAATTATCAATGATTACACACAATTTTTGATTTTTGAAAAGTGTTTTGTGCCAAATTTAAATTTGTTTTAGCTCCAGTTCTTATGGGAAGTGCCTTATGCGTTATTTGTTAAAAGCCAAATTCCTTTATCTGTCCGCTGTATTACCATGAATTTCAGTGTTAAGCCCTATTCAGGGGTGCCGTGGAGGAGGGCCGGGGGGCTCAGCCACACTATTTATACTTGAGATGGATTTTGGGGGGGGTCTCCACTTATTGTTCCCAGATGCATCGAGTTTCTGTAAACGTCATTTTCAGAGCCATCTATCTGAAACCAAATTATATCTCCTAATAATAATAATAACTTGAAATGATAGTTATCATATGTTCTATTCAATGTTTACCTAAATGGATGAACAAGGGTGTTAAATCTATAGCTTTTGATTTATCTATGCACGTATTGGTCAATGCTTTTGGTAAGCATGAGACAAATTCACACGTGCTATGGTTGCAATTCGTTATTTCTGTCCTGTTTCATTTCTATGACTCGAAGCTTAATATTACTTCAATTGCTGGACCAAAAAGGAGTAACTTAAGCATCTGTTTGCCAACAAGGCTGCTGGTTAAGTTTTACAAGTTTCTGCTTCAGGGACAACTGTGTCTCTACACGAGTAATGTGAGCTGTTGATATATCAATCTTTTCTGCAAAGAAAAAGTAGGGTCCTGACGCCATGAGTTTGTGCACTAATCGAATCTTGATTTTTGATCTTGTCGTATTCAAGTTTGAAGAAGAGGCGATAAAAGTTGAAGTTTGTCAAAAAATACGCGCGAAAACGTTTTGATGACGCAATTTACCTATTTTTTACTTCCTAGCGCTGTCTGTATTTCCCAGGCAGGGTAAAATATTGTTTTACTGGCTGTGAACTGTTCTTGACTTCTGCAGTACTTCTACAGCCCTGTTATGCATTGAGCATTACGAATTTGAAAAATGCTTTTCAATATTTTTTGAAACAGGGTTTTTTTCCCACCGCTTTTTATCTGTCTCAGGCCAACATAATTGTGCACCTCCGGAATTCCACCCAGAGTCGCCTGTGAAGGCATAAGCGCACGGGAAGAAAAAATCCAATGGTGCTGTCCGACAAAAGTTCCATTGTTTGCTAACACTTGCTGGATTAAGAGAAAATTTTTATTCGATTGGGGCTGATTTTCGACAAAATTTCAAACTCTCGGGGGCTACAATCTCTCCAGCCTTTTCTGAGATCACCATGCCATGTTTTAATTTCATTTTCTTTTCTGCTGCTTGTAAAGAACATCAATTTACTGCATTTATTAATTCACAGTAAAATGTCTGATTCAAAGTAAAAAGTCACAGAAATTTGAAAAAAAATTGCGATAATTTTTAGAAATGCATTGACAAAATTAAGGACATAAATTGTTTCATACCGTTGCATTTATGTTTAGCCAAAAGGATTGCTGAGCAATATTTTGTGCAATAAAATTATTATTCTGGAATTAAAATCTGAAAGAATTATTTGAAAAATGTGTCATCCCTACCTATGTTTTGGTAGCTAACATTTTATCTACTTTTTTCTTAATTCTGGTTGTACGGATAGCAAATCGAACGAATCTAATAATAATTCAAAACATCTTTTAGAGGGCAACCAAGGTGTCTCTTATAGTGAGTAGATATTTTAGAAGTTTTTGTTCAAACAAGATAACACATATTTTGTTAAAACAAGATAACAAAATTACCCTAAATATATTTAATTGTTATTAGAAGAATTTGTTTTTTACAAGGGTTTCTGTAATTATTTTAAATGGAGGGCCCCTTGAAAATCAGCATTGCTGAAGGGCTACCCTCTTTAAACCTTTGAAATGAAATGAACTGAAAAATTTGACAATAGTGCACCAATACATGGCGACAGGACCCTATCTTTAAAAGCATTTGACATGCATATGAAATCTTTAAAAATCTTCGAGTGCAGCTGTAGATTGTGTTAAACATTTAAAGCCTTTTTATAAACAATTACTTTTCATATTCATTGTAAATAGTTGGCTTGAATTAGCTTAATGCTGGATTTCGTTGCCAACTTTAAATAAATTATTCATTATTATATGTAAGAACAGCAAATCCAAAAATTATTTCGCGCGCATGAAAGGAAGTGGAAACTGCTCACGTGAAACTTATTACTGGAATAACTCGCACCATTGCCCAAGACGCTAAGTGAGAACATAGCTGCTCGAAGATTCCAGTGAACTGATATTAATGATTGTGAAAAGATCGATTAATTTGTGGCCTTTATTGGAACTTTAGCTATATCTTCATTCTCCATTTTGAGTCACTGTGCGCTGCGCTAGGATTTCGCCGATTTGCAGAAAGCGGAAACTGTTCACATGTTACTCACATGTTCACATGTTCTGTGCGCATTTCGATTGGTCAACCGCTGCTGGTGGAGTCACTTTTACCTGCGTCGAATGCCTTTAAAGCGAGGTAGATGAAGAAACTATTGAAAAAAGCCTGGCCCCGAGAACGATTCACTAGAGAACGATTGCATACACGTTTTTTTAAAGAAAACCTAGCTAAAGCTTCGCCGGTTGAAGTTTCTTAATTTTAGGGCATTTTTGGACACATTTTACCAGTAAAAGTTTCTTAAAAGTTTCTTAATTGGATTTTTGAAAAAAGCGTACACATAGAATAAAAAACATCGGAAAGCAAATGAAAAATAAGGTTAGGCTGGAAAATCTATCTAATATAGTTGTACAGTTGTACGTTATTCAAGGAGCATCATATCTACTCCATTGATATCGGCACGAGAAAGTCTTATCTTTTGTCTTGAAACGAAACTCTGTATTCCCCAAACTTCGTGTTGAACCACATTATTTCACCAGTGTACCTTTTGTCATATAATGCAGATATTTCGCGTAGGGGATGTAGTTAGCACAATCATGCGCAGCGTAAAACCATACACAGTGGTTATCTTCCATATTTCAAACAAGAATGAAGAATTGAAAAGTTTTTTAGTTTTTTTTTCGTTTACCTGTGGAAGTTTCTTAATTTTTTTGGCCTTCTACCAGTGAGTTTCTTATAAAGCGGTTTCTTATAAAAAGAATGTGTAACTTCCATTTCTATGGTACCGTCCCAACAGCGTTCCAAGTTTTCGAACAAAAAAATTAACAGTTCACGATGAACCAGAGCGACTGCGTATCGGTTTTTTCTTCTGTTCGCAGGGAAACGCAATCGTTCCGTCCCGTTAACCAATGCGCCTTCATTTACACCTGTTCACAACGGAACGGAATGTTGACAGCCTTCCAGTTTCGGAAAGGAAAGATACGATTTAAAGAGTTCCCGTGTGAACGCAACCCTCGAACGTTCCATTTTTTGAAACGGAACGATATGGAAGGAAACGTTCCCGTTTGAACGGAGCCTAAGGCCTATTTAAAACGTCACACTTCTCATGTGCCGAACCTAACTCTGTTTGGAGCGACACGTGAGCATGTTTAGCGCGACTCCCGTTTCTAACGTCGAACTTAATCAAGTCGCGCCAAATGGGTTTTAGATTGTTACATGAAGTATCTTGGTTAAGGCGCACAATCTCAAATATTTGTTTGAAACGCATGCGCCTTCCAAGAAAGAAATGAATTCTGTGAAGGAAAATCAATTAAATATAATTATGCATTGAGTTCGGTACATGACAAGTTCGACGCTTGAAACCGTGCCGTGCTGGAGTCGTGCAGCTCGGCAAGCTCTGCCGATCCAAACTAGTTTGCCACTCCTAACTAAATCTGCCGTATCAAATTGATTCAAACGTCGCGCCCCTCATGTACTTAATTCTCGAGTTAGGTTCGGCACATGAGAAGCGCGACGTTTGAACCAGGCCTTAGACTGATGAAAAACGAACAGATTGGCAATAAAAAATCTCAGCAAAATTGGCAAAACAAACAGGTTGGCAATAAAATGGTAAATCACATATCTTTTCATGTCTTACATAAATAAAGATTAGCTGGGTTTACATTACCACCCGTAAAATACCGTTATTCCATAGAATCCTACTTTATTTGTTCCTTCATGTAACACTTGAACAAATCATTTTTGATTTATTTTGCAAACTTAAGTCTGTAGATAAGATGTTTGGAAGATTTTCAAACAATATTTGCAGCGATACAGTCATTATTTGTAGTCCTGTTTTCTTTGAAAGTCTAATAATAACACTCAAGATTGCATAAAATTAAAAATATTCAAGATACAATGTCGCCACCCTTCTGACATGCAATCAAATCAGCCTCCAGGTGTCCCTGAGTCTTGGACCCGACTGGACCTTTACGGTACAATTTTCTACTGTATTTTGAGCAATTCAAAATAAGAATTGGTCATTTTAATCTAATTCATACAGAAATGTAAAGGAAATTTTGATAAGTACGAAATGTAATATCTTTACTGGGTATGAACTCTAACCCTTAATAACAACTATCCATTAACGATGCTATATGTCTAAATCTTTCCTATTGTCGCAACTGTTATTGGTTAATTGTTTCTACATAGCATCCAAAGATAGCTTTAGGGCAACGAGAAGCTGAGTTTATCGAGCAGTGTCCTGGTCCTTCCTCTCGATATGACCACGCCTAGTGATTTCTACGCTTGGAATTACAGAGGGCTGGCGACTCCCCTCACTCTGAGTAAAAGATTGGTCGAGTCAGGGACGCGAACTTCAGATCCTTGGATTTGTAGTCGGCGGTCCTAACTACTGAGCCACCCTCCCATTTTCTATTTTTCGTTCTTTAGCTTCCAACTTGGACATATATCCTTCAATGATTGCTGGCAGACAATTATTGACTGTGGACCGGTCGCAGTTTTCAATAAAAACGCAGAGAACGTAGCACAAAAGTTGTTCGATATACAAAGGGTGTCATCTCCACATTCGGCTATTAGAGGCTATGTTATACAATAAGAGCCGCATAAATTTGGGGACAGAAATTGAGGAGAGAAGTAGAGTAGATTCTTTTTTTGTCCTTTTGTAATCTTCGCTCGAATTTGTGTGTCCCTGTTGCTCAAAATAAAAAATCAGTTGTGGAATTGATTGATTCAGATACTTTATCAATTAAAACTGTTTATTTTTGTGTACGAAGAATGAGTACACTACGTGGTGGGTAGAGGGGAACGCATACATGTATATAATTATAAATTTATATCTATACATATATATTAATAATAAAATAGAATATAGACTAGAAATGAGACATGTTCTCTGTTTCTAGAAATGAGACAGAGAACATGTCTCATTTCTAGTCTATATTCTATTTTATTATATCTATTGCTCTGTGCTTTTGCACATCGAGCACTGTCACGTCAGAATAGACAATGCAATCTGGAATACATATATACTTATATAAATATGTATTTATAGACGCTTTTCCGTAACTTTTTTGCTATGCAAGGCATGCTCATTTCACTTTGATTTATTTAAGCAAGGGTCCTGAAAAAGGCGCGAGAAATAGGGGCCAGCAGGGCTACAGCATACCTCTAATAAGGCAGAATGTATCGAATTTCAGGCTCAATTCAGGCAAAATCCTACCATGTTCTCCAATCGTTAGGCAAACAATTCCCCCATGGTCCTGAGCCCGTCTTCAGTGATCTGAAAATAGCGTGGCCGATGGGTGTGACAGAATTTTTTGGAGACCATGCCCTTCAGAACGCCAAATACCCCTCTTAGAAAATAATTGCTTATTTCAACTTATTTTTCATAAACAGTCTAATTCAGAAAAGATAACAATTACTAAAAAAGGAGATACAATTAGCTTAAGGATAATTAAACACCAAGCTAACCAAGTTAGAAAATACAACATATCATTAAACAGCAAAAAATGAACATAAGGGATCCCAGTTAAAAAACAGCTATTCAGTGCCGCCGAGAGCCACGACGGGCCCCAGTGCAACTCGAACTCACGGGCCCCCCTCCCCACCAATTTTCGCAACTTGGATCACGTTTCCGCATGATTCAGAACAACTTTTTGTCTTGGAGTTTTAATCACTGTAAATTATTCTCACAAAATGCAAATTAGTCCATCATTTCGAAAAATAGGAAGCATTATATCAAAACTTGGAATTCGATACCATAGTCTCCGGCCTGTTATCAAGGTAAAAACTTAACGAGTTAAAGGCATTGAGTCATGATAAATAGACTGGGTATACCCTAAGTGCCAAGATCCGCTGAGTCATGATTTCCATGACTGCGATGCTATTGGTTGACCTTGAACTGGTCACATGAACTCACCTCGTACTGATTAACATAACAGTTTCCATCAATAGCAAGTTGTCAACAACGGATGCCAATATCACATGAAACAGCAGCGATCACGCAGAAACCAAATGACCCCCTATAGAGAAAGCCTATTTACCATGACTCAATGCCTTTAACGAGGTAACGAATCAGACTCATATTTTGTTCAGCTCTTTAGACTAGGCCAAGTTATATTCGTAAAATAAATGGCAACTGGATGTTTCTTATGGTCGATATCAAAATAATTTCTAGCTTAAACACTTTGCTTTTTGGTCATCTGGGCCATGTACAAGCACAAAAGTGGTGCGAAAAAGCGAAACGAGAAGAAATTAGAAGTATCAAAATCCTTGGAAAACCAAAGATCAATTTTGAAGTTCGTCTCGGCAACTCCGTCTGATGCAAGCCGCTCAAACGATAGCCAGGGCCGTCGAGAGACGGGCCGGGCCCCAGGGCTGGGACTGTCATGGGGCCCCACAGTCGAAGGCTACAAAAACCTTTTTTGGATTACGCCCTTAGCAATGCAGTTAGATGGACTGTAAAAGGCATGAATTTTGAAATCAACGCCCCTGAAACACTTGAATTTGTATTTTAAGGTCTTTAACAGAACATGTAATTAGTGACTATATAAAACAAATCATTAAAACAAATCAGTTTAAAAATCAGAGTTAATTTAATGTTTAAAAAACTGCTTTTCTTGCTTTCCTCATGGCGAAATCCTTAATCTTTTCCCACAATCTTTTCCAGCTGTCGTTCGCTCCCCAACCATCAGGAGAAGCCAATTTTGATTTTGAACCATTATTAATAGTGTGCATGGCAAACAATAGAGTGCAGCCTTTGTAGGACTGAAAACAAGCCAGCTTCTTCTTACTACCTCCCAATTTTGCTGCTTCACATTAAGGACCGTTGTTGGAAATTTGTGGCCGTCGCAATCTTTGGGAAACTCTGGAGGATGAGGCAAATGACCAGTTCTAACAACCTTTTCTAACTCCTTTATCGTTGGAAATCCGGTCAATGTGCCGACATCAAAACTAGATGATCCACTATGAACAGTATCTTGATTTAATGACGAATCAGTAGTGCTTTCTCTACTTTCTGGGGTGTCATGGTCTACCGAAGCAGCCAAGCCGTTTGTGTCTTCTTCTTCTTCAGCGGTGCTTTGAACAGAGCTTTCACCAGGTTTATTTAAAGTTGAATCACCTTCCTTGTCTCTTGTAAGCACCTACCTCAAACAATGTGCGAGAGGCTTTCTTTGCTTCTTTTTCTCGCATCTTTTTTCCTGCTTTTTCTGAGCACCAGACTTGTGCCTGTAAGATGACATCGCAGGGGTTGGTTGGATCGTGATCCCGCTTAGTGATTTTGATTAAGACTTTTATAGCGTTTGGATTTGTCTTGGTTCTTCGCATGTGCTTTTTCTCTGGTGTACGCCGTGAATGGAAAATTTAGTTTTACGTTTATAGGAAGTCCACACAAGGAATAACTAAAACATTTGACCTAAAAGTAGATATATGTAAGTGCAATCGAATTTTTCGGCTTCCGGAGAAGTATATTGTGATCGTATCGTCAATGTTTTAATTATAAACCTTAACAAAAAAAGGCCCTCATCATAGACCAGCTTGTTGAACCCTTGTTGAAAGAATAAATTTCGAATATCAATCGGGTCATGGGTCCGCCCTGCCAATGCTGCTAATTGAAAACTCATAGCCAAAAATACATACCTTATTTTCTACGGGCCCCTCAAGGCCCCGGGCCCCCTGGTAACTACCCTGGTTACCCCCCCCCCTCTCGACGGTCCTGACGATAGCCCCGACAATGGCTCAGCTCACCTTGTCACTTCAACGGATATAAATTTAGAAGAAGAGTTGATTGATTCAAGTGAAAACTCAGTGTCCAAACGAAGTCATTGTCCAAGCAAGTCCAGCCAGTCGAAACTGTATATGTATCTGAAGAATTAGAAGCAGAAAATAAAGGCACACCTACTCGAAAAGAATTCCTTGGACATCTTTTCTCCTTCTACTTGTCACACCTTAAATCTTGTTGGGGTTGATTCTACACAGTCATGTGATGAAGTCAAATCATTCTTTGGATATGTCCAAAAACTGTATAATTTATTAAGCCCAGCCTAATAAATCCTTCTTGAATGCACAGGTGCATCACTTCACGCAACATCGACAACTCGTTGGTCTGCAATAATAGAGGATGTTAAGCCCATTGCAAGCAATCTACCTGGTGTTTTGAAGGCTCTTGATCAACTGGGTGATACCAGTTTATCTGCAGAAGCAATGGAAGTTTGGTCTATCCTTTTGAATTATTTCAAATCCTTCAAGGGTTTGATCCTGCTCACATTTTGGTACAAGATTCTTGTTCCAATTCACACCGCTAATTTGCTGATGGAAACGAGCATTTCTACAATTGACGAGGCAGTAAAGCAGCTTGATGTGCTTATTGAAGAAATAAAAGCCATCAGAGATAATTGGGATGCCATCGTGAATGAAGCAAAATTCGTTGCTGAATCGCTTGAAATTGATTCAGTTTTTGAGTCAAGGCGAAAAAGAAAGCGTAGGGCTGACAATAGAAACGAATCCTGTGGATTGTCCAACGAAGACGAATCCAAATTAAATGTCTTCTATGTTGCGTTTGACTCTGTCTTGACCGGGATTTCACTGAGATGTCGAGAAACAAGAAATATTGCCTCAAATCTCAGCTTCTTATGGCGATACGTGGAAATGGAAGAAACTAAGTTGAACAGCGCTGTAAAAGAGTTTGCAGCCAACTATGCTACTGATGTTTCTCCGGATCTACTAGAAGAAATGATTCAACTACGACATCTCCATCGATTAAAGTTTGGAGACGTTTGTTTGAGCCCCTTAGATCTCCTTAATAAGCTGGAGGTCTGGGATTAATGAGTCTTTTTCCAAATCTCTTCATCGTGTTGAGAATTTTTTGCTGTCTTCCAGTTACTGTTGCGATCACTTGAGGACAACAATGGGACAAGTCCAGCTTAATGACTTGGCTGTGCTATCACATGAGCGAGACATTGCTCGAAAAGTAGATTTGCAAGATGCTATTAATGCGTTTGCTGAAGGAAAAGCTCGCAAAGCTTTACTCTCGGACAGCTAAAGACATTAAAGCTTACTAGAGTGTTACCTTGCCTGTTAACCTATTTTGTTTACTTGATGGGTATTTTGTTTGTTAACAGTTATTTGATTTATTATTATGACTTCCCTGATTCAAAAATTAACATTTTGAAAAATTGAAGACTTATTGACGGGCCCCTATCTGGCGCCGGGCCCCTGGGCAGTTGCCCCCCTTACCCCCCCCCCTCTCGGTGGGCCTGCAGCTATTACTTAGGATACATGAGAGGGAATTTCAAAAGTTGCGTTAGAGTAGACGTATTAAATTTCTTAACCTATTTTGCAAAAAAATTGGGAAGAGAAGGGCTATAGCCCCTACTAGCCCAATGGCTGTCTGGTGCTTGTCAGTGACCGAAAGTTTGATAAAATCCTTATCCTAACGAACACAGACAAAATGAAGCTGCTTTTGAAGTCAGTGATGTAAACTGCTTTTTCCTTATAAATTTGAAGATAATCGCTTTAGTTTGTATTTCACAATGTTTTATTGTTCTTAAACAAAGTTTGCAGTTTTCTTAGTTAAGAAGCTGTATCATGCAATGAAAACCTGCGCACGGCTCTCTTGCAGTTTTTATAATTATACTGTTTGCTTTCAAATGTCAATATGTCTTTAAAAAAAATGAGCCAATTAAAGTAGCAACATTGTCATGCATTATTCATATACTAAATGTCCCCATCAAAGCTTAAAACAAGGAGCTATCCGTAAATATATCTACATGCAATTCATAACAGAGACGTAGGGCGGATTTTCCAGGTGGTCGTGTTTGAATTCAATTTAGCTTTTTATATGCATCTTGAGTTAATTTTTAGATTGTTGCAGGTTTGTTCGAGAGATGAATCATGCCCATCTTCCAGACATGCACTAGTCTCCGTTTCGGCGTCATTGCACATGCGCATAATCACTTGAAGCCCTGGCAGGAAGTTTAAGAATTATGTGGTCGCAGACAGAACATTGAACTGAGGCAGAACAGCTGTACAAATACTGTTATCAATGCGCATGTGCAATGAGCCTGCAACACTGATTGGTTTAAGACGCTATTGTTTCGAAACAAAGGACACTGATAGTTTCGTCTCCCGAACAAAGTTAGAGAAGATCCTGGTAGAGGTTAGGATGTCAAAGCATCTAAAAGATAAGTTTTGATTTCTTTCAGTGATATCTACTTCAGTATCTGTTAAAGTGAGAACAAAGCTTTACAAACACAGATATTCTGAGACGTAAAGCTACATTTCTGTCGCTGAATACACGTCGTTTGCAAGCAAAGTTTCTGCAATGCTCGAAAAGGACTCAAAGTTTTTCGTTGCCCTATTCTGCATCAGTTTGATCACAGCTTTTTGCAGTGCTGCATCTTTTGACAATTACGATACAACAATTGGCCTCATAAGGAAAGTATTACAGGACACGAAGTTTGAATGTAACTCAAATGTCGTCACCATTTACAATGTCAGTAGCCATTTGCAATGCGTCCATCATTGCCTGCGACAATTTTCTTGTGAAATTGTCAATTTTAAAGTGAACTTAACTGGAGAAGACAATTGCGAGGTAACAAAAAATTGACCCGTTAAACATTTATAAATCCTCAAGATATAAAATGTTAGCAAACTCACTGTAAGTTTAAGACTATCAGTATAATTCTGCTCAAACATGAGGCTTAAATGCTAGAAGATACATCAAATACATTACTAGATAGTAATTAAATATTCGCGTTGCATTCTGAATTGTTTGATACAGTAACATTTTTCTTGTAAAAATTTTAGTATGAATGACAAAAAAGAGACTTCATGTTATTTTAAGCAAGCCTGATTCTGTGAAACCAATTTTCATTAGAGGTTAGCCTCTATGAAAAATGTGAAAAGTCCAAGAATTCAAAGAAACAATAGTATAGTTGTAATTTTGACAAATTATTCCACACATTATTGGGGATTTTATAGTTATCGTGCTCCTGTGCCTCAGAGCTTCATCGTGTGTTTTATTTTGTATCATCATACATCCAAGGTGTACAATTTGCCAAGCAAAGTCTGCTCCAAAACAGCACTTCATGACAAATGGATAGCCACAATTCTACAGGTGGGTGCCTTTCTACCTGTACTTTTCGCTCTTCATCATAGCCAAGCATGATTAAACAATCATTTCAGCATAGCCAAACATCATTAAGCAATCATTTCATTATAGCCAAACATCAAGCCAGCCTTTTTTGCTATATTCAGGACGCCGGGAGGTTTTGGAGGCCCTGGAGCATAACTGAAAGACAAGGCCATCTGCGAGCAGAGGGAGCAGAAAATTTTTGCGACCGCGCCCTTCAGATCACATCAAAATGCGATTCAGATTATTTCTTGCAGCGTTTCACTATTTTAGGCATAATCTTACTACGTTTGATAATTCCATTCTTAAAATGAAGTACAGTGGAATCCATATTTAACGAACTATGAAGGGAACCAGACAATAGTTCATTATATCGGGAGTTCGTTAAACTTGCAGTAAACGTTTTTAGGATTTTTCGCAGTACACGCCAAGAAAAACTTTGGTGGGCTTGCTTAGGCTATCTGAAACCTCTGTGCACATTTTACTCCGCAAACCAAGCTGGTTATTCAATATCCCTAATGTTTAATCATCGAAAATGACAATCCTTATATTCCTCTTATAATTTGGGACTCAGATAATGGCAAAGCTGCTATAACTTCACTTCTAGTTGGCGACTGGATGACGTCTTCGATCACCTCGATCATCGATCGATCTTCGATCATTCTTATTTGTTTTCTTCTGCTCCTCCATCTTGGTCTATCAAAACAATTTGGTCGTCGCTCATCGCCAATGTCTCATTTGTATAAAATTGTTCGTTAGTGTCCATGACTCGTTCGCAGTAATTTCTGATGCGATCAAACTTTTATCTTGTCCTCTGAGTTTATCAGCCAGTGCTTGAAATGTATCATCAGCATGTTTTCCCGATTACGATAATGATTTCCCTCAAGAGAAAGTTATAAATGAACACCGGAAATAAATGAATAAATAAATAAATAAACAAATGAATAAATAAAAAATAAATAAAAAATAAATAAATAAATAAATAAATAAATAAATAAATAGATAGATAGATTGATAAAGATAACAGATGAAAAAGTTATGAAAAGTTTGTTAAATCGAGGAAAATTGTGATGAAGGGACCTAAAATTTGGTTCGCAATAGCGAGAGTTCGTTATATCAGGGGTTCGTTATACCGAGAGAATCTGTAAGAAGTTTGCTAGGCAGAGTCCAAGGGACATATAGTTCGTTATTCCAGGAAGTTCGTTTTATCTGGGGTTTGTTATATCGGGATTCCACTGTACATTACTTTACGAGACCCCCTGAACACCTCGGTGGCTCTGCTTAAATTAGTAATTTTTTAATTTCCTTTCTTTTATAACAATTGCATGGTCCCTCTATTAGCAACAATAACAGCGAAACAAATATTTATAGAAGAAGGATCATATTGGTCTGGGCCGATATGGCCGAAAGATCACATTGGTATGGACCGATATGGCCGGAAGATCATTTTGGTCTGGACCGATATGGCCGAAAGATCACATTGGTATGAGCCGATATGGCCGAAGGATCATATTGGTCTGGACCGATATGGCCGAAAGATCATATTGGTCTGAGCCGATATGGCCCTCCCTAGACCGATATGGCCGAAGGATCATATTGGTCTGGACCGATATGGCCGAAAGATCATATTGGTCTGAGCCGATATGGCCCTCCCTAGACCGATATGGCCGAAAGATCATATTGGTCTGGACCGATATGGCCGAAAGATCATATTGGTCTGAGCCGATATGGCCCTCCCTAGACCGATATGGCCGAAGGATCATATTGGTCTGGACCGATATGGCCGAAAGATCATCTTGGTCTGAGCCGATATGGCCCTGCCCTAGACCGATATGGCCGAAGGATCAATTGGTCTGGACCGATATGGCCGAAAGATCATATTGGTCCTGAGCGATCATGGACCTCCCCTAGACCGATAATGGCCGAATAATCAATATTGGTCTAGAAGCCGATATGGCCTAAACATAGACCGATATGGCCAAAAATCATAATTGGTCTGAGCGATATGGCCCTCTAGACCGATATGGCCGAAAGATCGATTGGTCTGGAACCGATATGGCCGAAAGATCATATTGGTATGAGCCGATAATGGCCTCCCTAGACCCGATATGGCCGAAAGATCACATTGGTCTGAGCCGATATGGCCCTCCCTAGACCGATATGGCCGAAAGATCATATTGATCTGAGCCGATATGGCCCTCCCTAGACCCATATGACCGAAAGATTACATTGGTCTGAGCCGATATGGCCCTCCCTAGACCGATATGGCCGAAAGATCATATTGGTCTGAGCCGATATGGCCCTCCCTAGACCGATATGGCCGAAAGATCATATTGGTCTGGACCGATATGGCCGAAAGATCATATTGGTCTGAGCCGATGTGGCCCTCACTAGACCGATATGGCCAAAAAATCATATTGGTCTGGAGCGATATGGCCGAAAGATCACATTGGTCTGAGCCGATATGGCCCTCCCTAGACCGATATGGCCGAAGGATCATATTGGTCTGGACCGATATGGCCGAAAGATCATATTGGTCTGAGCCGATATGGCCCTCCCTAGACCGATATGGCCGAAAGATCATATTGGTCTGAGCCGATATGGCCCTAACTAGACCGATATGGCCAAAAAATCATATTGGTCTGAGCCGATATGGCCCTCCCTAGACCGATATGGCCGAAAGATCATATTGGTCTGGACCGATATGGCCGAAAGATCATATTGGTCTGAGCCGATATGGCCCTCCCTAGACCGATATGGCCGAAAGATCACATTGGTCTGGACCGATATGGCCCTCCCTAGACCGATATGGCCCTCCCTAGACCGATATGGCCGAATGATCATATTGGTCTGAGCCGATATGGCCCTCCCTAGACCGATATGGCCGAAAGATCACATTGGTCTGGACTGATATGACCCTTGAGTCATATTGGTCTGGAGAGTCATATTTGTCTGGATTTTGAGGTGTATCCCGTTTTCTCTAACCATAACCTTCTTAAGACTGCAAAAAATGTGGAACAGATCAAATGCTGTAGTGCACACTTAATACAAACATGGGGTCTCGCCCTTTAAATTTGCTTGGTTTTATGGGCATAGTTTGTTGCGTTTCGTTAAAATTCATTTCTTAAATTTGAATTTCTTGCTTTAAGAGGACTCGAGGCTCTGGGGAAGTTTGCCCCTCCTTGTCATCCTCTCGGTGGCCTTGTTCATATTCCACGCATCATTTTCACAGGGGCCTGTTTATCTTGGGTTTTACAAACCCACTTGAGAGGGGCCTACCGGGAAATTTCCCGGTGTGCCGACTAGCCACAACGCCCCTGCCTCTGTGTCGCATCCCCGTCGCTGTTCTTGTTAAGTTCTTCTGTTGCAGAAGCTTCCCCGGATAAAAGTTTTGAATACCCGGGAAGTGCTTGGCATCAGAATTTGCTGGATTCTCCATGATAATTCGGCAGTTTGTTGACAATTATACAACGTGTTACGATTAATACAAGTCCCACAATGCATTGCGGGCTCAAGAGCGCGTGACGTAATAAGGGAAAGGTCTATGGTCTTCAAAAGGTGCCCTCTGTCCACACTTCTCATGATCTTGAACGCAACAAAGTTGAAAAAGATAGCGGGAACTGCGAAATCATAAGTTTGAACAGTTGAATGGTATTGTAACATTGAGCAATAAGCTAAATTTTGAAAAAAATGGTGAAATCTTAACAAAACAACATAAAATTTAACTATAAATTATAAATTTTAACGCTGATTAAGAAAAAACGTTTAATATCAAATGTAAATTCAAAATATTTGTACAATCTGAAATTTTTATTGGCCATTAATTCGAAAGGTTTGCTATAAAATGAATGAAATCGAATGAATCTCCACTTCCAGCTCCCTCAGTCAATTCTCCCTTATTTCTTATAATCCAGGTGATGTGTCTGCTATTTATTTGCACAAGCCTTTCTGATATGATTTTTATATACCATGTTGTTTTATATTGTACCAGTTCTCTGAAATAGTATTTGTTCTTTTATAGCGAAATGGTTCACATAATGGAAAAGGTAGCTATTACTGAATTCAATTGAATACAAATTTTTACAATTAATTTTCATGCCATAATGCCAGAACCTAGTCATCAAAATTTGCTACTAGTAGAAACCAACAAAAAGAAACGATTTTGAAACCTTAACAAAAAATTACGAGACCGATAGTGCGATAGTCTATTACGAGACGAATCAGCAGTGTTATTTTTTTTAGTTTTACTCGTATTCCAGCGGTAACTAGACAATGTCTTGATCGGATTAAAAACATGCATATCATTTCATTTTGTCTTGGATATTGATCAAATAAGCCATGGATTATAAATATGATAGAGGTTTTTTTCCTCCATTCATATTATCACAGATTTTATTCAGGCAATTGTTCAGTTAAAATGGGCAAAGCGTAAGTCCAGATTTAATTAAATGCAGAATTGTTGCAGCTGTTATTATTTAAAATGAATCTCTATTTCAATGGTGAAACAACGCATCAATGTGGGAAACATCAATGCAACAACCATCTCTCAAAATTTTTTTAAAAGAACACGGTTACAGAATTTAGTTTAAGTGAGTATGTTTGTCCCCTGTTAAGACCGTTATCAAACTTGCGTCAGGTTTTTGGCCCACAATCACAGCAAAGCAAGACAAAAGGGAGAATGGACGCCAGAGAAGAGGGTACCCAACATGTTTTTTGGGGGAGCGGAAATTGTCATTATTTAGAGTCGGGAATTGGTAAATTTTCTGTGAGCAGGGTTCGGAAATCGATAACACTGAGAAATGGGAACCGATTGGTTACCTTCAGATAAACTTACAATGAAACATTTAACTGCTAAAGATTTTTTGTGCTTGGGATGGGATAGGAGATAAAATCAAAATGCACTACTTTGCTTTGCATGTGTTCCTTTTTATGATACATTAAGAGGAAGAAAAGTTGAGACATCGGCCTACTTTTAACCCTTTAATTTTTTTAGCTCAACTTACTCGATTGACTGTCTAACAATTTGCATTCTGTCTTGAAAGGCTTGGTTTGATCTCTATTAGCGTGCTAACAAAGAACTGAAAGCAAACCAAAGCATTCGGTTATTCATCTATTCTAGTTTACAAGAGCTGTAAAGAACTGCACGATGAAAAATCAAACCTACATAGTGGAGTTTTTGAGCTAGAGTCAGGATCGAATATATGTATGATGGGCTCAATCGAGGGCTGTGGAGGAGGAGGGTGGACACTAGCGATGAAGCTGAACGGCTCGAAGGTTTGTTTTTAATTCTTTTCTTTCTCGGAATTTTGCAACAGCTATTTGGAGTCTGAGGCTCAGGCTAGGGAGTACTTATTTGGTTCGGAACTGAGTTCCATATTTGGCTACTTCTGTATAACAAAGATCTTGAGAGCAAAAGGAATCATTTCATTCTATTATTGTTACTTCTGGAGAGAGATAATTCGGCTTCAAAAAGGCTTCAAAAACTTGCTTTTGAAATTTCAGATTGCACCAGGGTTTCCAAAAGGATCTCATAAGAAACTCAAATCGCGCAAAATCTTTAAGAAGCTTTTAGTATTAGCTCATAAAAATACATGTACATTCTAGCACTGCTTACCAAATTCAAGCCAAATCTTCAGGATATTTTTTAAGGACTTCAACTACCGTATTTCCTCTAAAGAACACCGCAGCGTTTATTACAAACTCCAAATTTTGGATGCGGCGTTCAATAGAGGGCGGCGTTTGTCAGAGGGCGGCGTTCAATACAAATTAAAAGTTTGTCAAATGAAAAATGACAAGAAAAATGCGATGAAAAAAGATAAAAAGGATGTCAAGTCAAGTCAAGGAATGTCAATATCCCTGCCTCTGTCAGAGTCCTCGTCTCTATGAGATAAAAACTTTCATGGCTTTCGAACAGTAAGCGTATAAACGATTCCTTACTTCTTGTTTGGTTTGTTTCTAATGAGCGTCGCTTTTCAAGATGCGGCGTTCAACAGAGGGCGGTGTTTATCAGAGGGCGGTGTTTATCAGAGGGCGGCGTTTATCAGAGGGCAGCGTTCATCAGAGGGAATACGGTAGTGGGGATTCAAAAGGGCCTACTAGGACAAGCAAATCGGCGCAACCAGTTGGTACGCTAAATACCGTGCTGCATGAAAAACTTCTTGATTCGAAACGTCTTGAATAAAACGTCTTGAATTCAAGGTCATAGGAAGCATTATAAAAGACGGGGACACCTGTTTAAAGGGGCAGCCTAACAAACATTCTAACAAACAAGGTGTAAACGCCTGTTTAAGAGGCACTTTAATAAAAATTCCAGAAAAGTTAAACAAAACAAGGCTGCTACCTAAAGCCTGACTACAATGATATAGATATCATTTTCTGATTTAGTTGTGGTCAGTGCCGCCGAGAGGTTTTCGGACTGCTCGTGGAACAACAGAAAGAGGAAGCAACAGAAAGAGAAAATTTTGGCGATCGTGCCCTTTAGATTAGCTAAAAATCCATTTCAGAATTTTTTCACAGTCATTTCCTTGCAATCGTTTAAGAAGCTGTACAATTTTGTTATGTCTTACTAATTGCTTTCACACGCCGGAAACCTCGAGGACACCCTAAACTCAATGCCTAAGGCCAGTTTGCCATCGCCACCACCTTTCGTTAGCCCTGGTTGTGATCTTGTTTTTTTGGTGTTTCTAGAAGCAGATCGAATAGAAATATTTTAGATCTTGGCCCAAAAAGGTCACCCCTTTAATCTTGGCCAGAAAGGTCTTTTCGTATGGCACCTAAGCAATTCATGGGCACTCTTTGATTTTGCAGTTGGCAAAAAACAGCAACTCGGTGAGCTGCGAAGGGGCAGGTAGCCTGAATTTTTGAAAAAAGGGGGCACGTGCTCATTGTGCCCCCCTATCCCTACGCCTTTGCTTGAATTTAAGACATCCTAATACCTTGACTGATATATCGAACATTTGCAAACCAACATTGATAGCAATCTGAAATATCTTCAGCATGATCATGAAGGTTAAAGAGGACTCATCAACGAAGTTTGTTGTGGTCAAATTGTTTGGAGAATATTGACTTTTCTCTTGCATGTAGGTATCAAGAGATAATTGAAACCTAGATTGAAACCGTAGCTCCGGCGCCCTTTTTTATTTAGCCCAATATTACTAAGAAAGGACATGGCTCATTGACATTAATGCTGAAATTGTTCTAGCGAAAAGCTAGGTACAGGGGAGGTACAGTACAGTAACTTTTTGTGCTTCAGCTTTTTGAGCTTCTTGAACGAACATTTAAAAATTTGTTTCAATGCTTTTGTCGACCATATCATCGTTACCAGCCAATTTTTTGCTTTATCTGTCATCAGTCTGGACTGTCATCAGTTCATCCTTTCAAACTTGTCCAAAGATTTTAAAGACTTTCTTTCTCTTTGCCCTTTCCTATAAAATCTTGGTTGGCCCCGTTCACACTATTCCGTTTTTGAACAAAAACGCATCTGTTTAGCTCCGTTTTTGGCTTTGCGTTCACATTAGTCTACACCAAAAAAGGAGCTAAATAAAAACAATGATAAAAACGGAGCTAAATGAAAACGGAGCTAAACAAAAACGCAACTCTGTAGTGTGAACACCAAAAACGGAACAATTTGAAAACGCTAACAACGCCAATATCGGAAGCCTCGTTTTCAGAAAAAGAAAAACAGATGCGTTTTTGAGAACTAGTGTGAACACCAATTAATAGATATCCGATACCCGTCTGAAAACGGAGTAGTGTTAACAGAGATAAAAACAGCTCCATTTTTGCTGCCAAAAAACGAATCTAATCGAAAACGGAGTAATGTGAACGTAGCCTCGAATAACGTCCACGTTTCCGATATTTCCTCATAACAAGGTGTTGTTTTTAAGTACTTAAAGCCTTGCATAAACTATGTTTTGCTTATATTGATCTTCCGGGTGGTGTGATTGCAAAAATTCTGCTCTTTCAATTCTATTCACAAAATAAATGGTAATTTAAGAGGTTGTGTATTGTATATAGTTTTTGGCAAAGACATTTAATAATTTTACATTGCTTGAGAGATGTATTAGGTTGTGTGGAGCGTCCTTCTCTTCTTTCGTGAAGTTAGGGTGCCATGTCAGTTCGTATAAGATGGAATCATCCATATCAATCTTTGAAGCTTGCACACTTTAAGATTGTGCATTTGCGCACTGATAAGAAACCCGTGCAAGAGAAAAACCCTATGATACCATATTAAACTTCCGAAAAATTCTTGGGACCCCTATTTGTTTTTGGGCCCAGTGGGAAGTGCGGCCCTGTGCAGTGGTTGGATCTTTGTTTCGATTTTGCCAAGACAAAATCTTTTAAAGAATACTTTAAACATTGTGTGAGCGGGGAAATTCTCTGCTTTCTTTCTTGTTGATATTATCTTTTCATTATCTGACGAAATGCAGTTTGCGTATAGTTTAGCTTCATATTGATAAATACTTTTTTGCAGTCGACATTCTCTGGAGATTCTATCCTTTGGAGCACCATGGATTTATACAATGCTGAAGATGGCTTAAAATCATTCAGTGGAATCGAGGCCAAGTTTCCCGCCTTTAATCATGTCAATTTCACAGCAATGTGCATTGGGATGCGAAGCACTGGCTCAACAAAATGGCTTAAGATCCCATTAACATCAACGTCTCTGTTGCATTTGTTTTCTTCAGCAGAATATTACCCAACAAACATTGGTCGTCAAACATGGAAGAGTCTGATGCCAGACTCTTCTTTGCAACTTGGTTGCACTCGCGAGGGTTTGAATGTAAAAGATGGGAACAATCTATTAAAAGCCAGAATTGGTATAATAGGGAACAATGAAGAAGACTGTCTAACGCCTGATTCGTTTTTGGGCCTAGGCGCACCATACTACGCTTTTGCTTCATTACAAACCATATACAGCGGAAATTATGCATATTTTATCCCGGATAATGGTCTTAAGGCAGTACCAGCATTTGGGTACATTTTGGTGAAATGAAATAGAAATATTTAAGTCTAAACGTGTCTGAAAACCCGATCAGCAAGAATGAAGAGCACAAAACAACTACTCAAGCAGAGTCACGAAAATTGGCGGTTGTGCAAAGTAGCAGTTGCACAAAGTGGCGGTGGCACAAAGCGACGGTTGCATAATTTGATGGTTGCGCAAAGTGGCGGTTGCACAAAGTAGCAGTTGCCCAAGGTGACGGTGGCACAAAGTGACGGTTGCATAAGGTGGCGGTTGCACAAAGTAGCGGCTGCACAAAGTAGCAGTTGCCCAAGGTGGGGGTGGAACAAAGTGACGGTTGCATAAGATGGCGGTTGCACAAAGTAGCGGTTGCACAAAGTAGCAGACATGTTGCACAAAATGGCAGAATGACTTAAAATTTTATCTTCTAAAAGTGACCTCTCTTTGCAAAAAGTCCATTCGTTTAATATGAGGGAGGTTGATTAGAAGTTCTATATTGTATGTTTAAGCAGTAAACGTTGTAAGCAAATGGTTGGCAGAAATTGTAAAAATTCTTCACAGCTATGATCAAATAAAAGTACAAGCATAGATATTATCCAAATACATAAATATTAAAAATGGAACAATAATGGCCTAGTACAACGGCCAAAGAAAACTAAAGAAGGAGAACGTGGTTAGAAAGTTCTAGAAAAGTGTCTCCTTGACTAATCAGCTTAAACATGATACAAAACATGATTATGGTAAAAATTATTACATATTTTAATACTCCCACTTGATGATTATGCATTATGAAAGTTACTGCTCAGTTTAATAACAAACATTGAGCTAAAGACAAATTTTTTGAAAAGATACTTTAGTCAACCTTTTAGTCATAGTGAGAGCTATCATCCCTCACTCCAATATCTTTTAAATTTGCTTCCACTTGGATGGAAATATATGCAACATCAATGTTTTTTTCTGTTGTGAAACTGGGGGCTTTTAGAAACTTCTACTGTCCTTTGTTTTTCTTGCAGTATACAAGCGGCATAATAATATACAATAATTCCTCGATTTAACGCCCAGGGCTATTTCAGCGCCTATTTGATGGGGAGGGGGGGGGGGTGGTTAATTGCAAACTTCAAGAAAGCGACAGAAAAAATGAAGCTTATAAAACATGAAGATCTACATGTATCTACAAAAGAGATAGTGACAAGTTTAATTCAGATATTGGAATTATAATCTATGTCCTTGTTTTAAGGCACATTTCCATGGAATCATCATTCCTGTTCAAATCTTTATTGAACAATGTAGAGACAAACTCGTTCACTGCATCCGTTATTGGGTCTAGAAAAAAAGAAAATTATTTGGCTATGCCTTGCCTTTATCGAGCAACAACAAAGAGAATGCAAGTCACCATGGTTTTGCACAGGAAATTTATTGGAAACTTTTGCTTCTTCAGAGAGCACCTATTCAAGGGGCAACTTATTCAAAGGAGGCACTTGTTTGAAACTTTGGCTTCTTTAGGGGGCGCCTATTCAAAGGGGGCGTTTATTCGAAAGGGCGTTTATTCGAGGAAATACTTTAGCTTCTTGGAGCAGCAAGCGATAAGGGAATTTACTCAGCCTCTGTTGTAGACATTGCGACAGTAGCTTGCAGGGGATCGTGACTACGCGGTAAGGGGAGGAGGATGTCACAACCCTAAACAGAAAGTCAATGGGAAATTTCAAATAGAGCCCGTTCAGTTGAAGAAACGTTTAGGCAATTCGTAGACCGTCACGTTTTAAAATCAATAACCAATCTCACCCGTTATTTACTTTTGATTACATAAAGGCAGCTTCAAAATCATAGGATTACATCACAAAAATACGTTACCAAAATATTACCTCCCCCCTCACTCCCCACATTTTCTAATCGAAAATAGACGAAATGCATATTGATCCTGCCGAGAACTGGGGGGCATGTTCCCTCCAGTTCGCCCCGTGGCGCTGCTATTTTGTGCTTTCGCCAATGTACAGATCTATAAGATTGGAAGGTTTGATACTGTAATGTAAATAGATTTTGCGAATTACATGCCATAAAATCAATTTGACAAAATTTTTGTAGATTATTGTTTCAGCAACTGAAGAATTTCAGGAAATTTTCTTATCGGGCAAATTCTTAGTAACCCCCCCCCTCCCCACAAGACCTGCTTCACAACGGCCCTGGTGGCTTGTGTTTTGCTACACTGACTGACTCAGATATTCCGATTTGGGAAACATATCCTGGTGTTGATTGGCGAGTATCAGGATCTCCAGCCTAAACAGAATCTGAGAATTCATTCAACTAAAGGACTTTCCCAACTTTGGAGGATCTTGAACCAAAATTTAGGGTTGCCTTCAGTCAAATATTTAGCAAACACGCTTTCTGTGACTTTAGAAAATAGAAAATTACTCCTTATGTGATTAGTCACCGTCCAATCAAGGGCTTGTGGCAGGGTCAGATAAGGAAAGTAAAAAATATAATTAAAAAGCGGATAAAGTAAGTACCAAAATGGAATAGATTGTTACAAGGCTGGGCCCCCCATGCGCACCATAATTTCCGCCACTGCTTTTCAATAACTACGAATCAGAATTGCCTATTTTTGGGAAGGGAAAGTGCCTCACCGTTCTCGTGCGACGATAATCTCCCCAAAGTTCTTTTCTCCTGGTACCTGATAATTCAGTATCTTAGACTGTTGTGATGTATGGAAATTTCCGAGAAGAAATTTGAATCATCTATTTTTGAGACTGAATTGTGGAGATATTGGCCTAAGACCTTCCGTACTGTTTCTTTTGAACGGGGCTCATCAGTAGAATGTTATAAACAAGTAACACCGCACCGCGTCAAGAATGAACAACAACAAACATACGTAAATCAGTTATGTTTAAAATCTCGCCCCGGCATACAGGGCGTCACCAGAGAAAAAGTAAACGGACTTTAAAAGACAAAAACCTAGTCATTAAAATGTGCAAATTCAAAAGAGATTATCAGTAGATTTGCTTATCAGTAGATTTGCTTTCGCGACGCTGCACTGGCGCTTATGCCTTGTTGCGATGGCAACAGCCCCTGGCCTAGTTCCTGATTGTCAACCAACGTGAGCACAGACTTGAGTGAAGTTCAATAGGTAAGAGACACATCTCTTTTCTTCCTGTATTGTTATTTCATGTGAATGCTTCTATTCATTTAATGCTTTATCGATACTTCCAGGCCAAGCATGATTACCAATTTTTTGAAAAATGTAAAATGAGAGTCAAGCAAAACATCACCCATGTAATTTCCATGTAAACATACCAAGACTCAACTTGAACTCGAAAACATTTTTTCAGCAAATCAATTAATTACACGTTACGTCATTTAAGTAACTTGTTCAATTATTAAATCCAAAATTACAATAAGAGCATTAAGGAAAAAAACTATATTACTATTAAATCAGCTGATGGACGCATGAAAAAAACTCAAGATAGAGCTATCAAATCCATGTGCCCGGTGCCCATTCACACTTTGCACGCAAAACATTAGTTGGTTGTAATAATACCAACAGCATTAGACTTATCAGGCCCTTTCCCGCCCCCAAATTAATTCTAAATGATTGACCAAATTATTTTTGGAATGATATGCTGATTTTGATATGTTTTTAAGTGTGTACAGTCGCTTCATAGCAATTTTATGGCTTCTTCTTAGGGTGTTTATGGGGTAATCAGCCTGTTCTTGGAGTTTTTAGTCTTTAAGAAATGACGACGCACAGAAACGAGTAAGGCTGATGAACTTTTAAGCAAGACAATAAACCTAGTCATGTTGCAATTGTGATAGCAATTTCTATTAACAAACTGCATTGTTGTCTTTCAAAATCCCTGTCTGAGTCAAAGCCTTGATGTGATTAAAAACTATGGGCTTTTAAGACCAAAAATGAGCTCCTTTATAATTTTTTTTGAGATTTCCTCCTGTATCCGAAGATTTTTGCTGCAGGGTTATTTCAGTTATATAATTTATCAATTTATGTTTATTTTCACAATTAGTTCAAAATCTCATTATGCTACACTGATTTTCTATGTTGTTATTTGAGCATAGGGGTAGCAGCATTTTGCTTTGAGACAAAGTGTATTTCAAGAATTTGCAATTGTTGGCTGCTCTAAGAGTAACTTGTGTGTGCAAACATTTCTTCCCAACAAAAACTGTGAATAATCTACCAAGGATTGGTAAATCAAAGAAGTTTGCCACAACAAATGGTTTTAATAACAATCTGTTGATGAATCTAAATTTTGAAAAGTTAGCAATAACACAGCAGAAAAATTCTGAAAAGTATGAATTTTCAAGCAGCCTAGAAAGAAATGCTCATCAATCTTCTTGTAGGCTGCTTTTAAAAAAGGAGCCCAGGTGAATGTCTTAATCTAAAGTCAATGTATTTTTCTTTGTTCAGTTCATTTTTTTTGACTTTGAACAGTTTGATACAGCAACAGTTTAGTAATGTGTTTTCCAATTTATGAGCATTTCTGAAGATCCTTAAAGCAATTTTACAGAAAGGAAAGACTGCACATATTGAGACAACTTTCCACTGTGAAACTAATCAAATGCCATAATATTTCTTCTATCAAAGTGTCTTAATATCTTTTGAATATAATTATAGAAGTAATTTACTTTAGGTACTGTAGTGGTACCTGAACCTTTTGGGAATTTGGCTTATTATGGCCAGCAGTCATCAAGAAGTTATGGCAAAAAGTCATTTTGACAATAAAAATAAGACCAATAAGGTTTACCTGCCCTTCCTAAATGTTTTTGAATTAGAATTTAATTAGAATTTTTAAAGATAAGACATACATTGTAAATTGTAAGATTTGTTTACCAACATGTAGACAGACTTCAAAAAGATGTGAGCGAAAGAATCTCTAATAGAGGTTATCATGACCACTGCCTCCATTAGGTTATGTTGCCAGTTTAAAATTGATCTGAAGAAAGTCACTTCCATGAATATTTCTCTAAAGGTTTCCTTCACTTCAGGACAAAATGCCTAAAAAGAAACTATCTCAGAAAGATCTGCTAAAGCCTGCACAGACAGAGAATAAAGCAGCGAGTTCAATGCTACAGAATATGGCATCAGCAGAGTTGAGCCCAATGATGTCAAAGAAAAGAACCTTGAGAGAAGCTGTCAATGAAATCAGGCAAAAATCTCCTGCCTCACCAAAGCTCAGGCTGATTTCTGCTCTTCAAAAAGCATCTTCAATTCAACATGCTGTATTTATGAATGAAGGACTGAGTAAAAAGGTTACTGAAAGCTTGTCATCTCAGGATGTAAGAGATCTTCATCTGGTATTTGACGTGTTTGATGTTGATAAGAGTGGTTACATTGATTATGGAGAGTTGAGAAAAGCATGTAAAATACTTGGTTTTAATCTAAAGAAGGATGAAATACAAAGAATGCTTGCAGATTTGGATGTTGATAAGTCAGGCCAAATTGACTTCAATGAATTTCTAGAGTTTATCATTTCAAGACAAGGTGATGATAGGGACATATTCTCTGAAATAAATCAAGGTTTTAAACTTTTTAATAAATCTGGAACTGGTAAAATCACTTTTGAAGATTTGAAATGGGCTTCAAAAGAGACTGGTGTGAATCTCACAGACATTGATATAAAGGGTATGATATATGAGGCTGATAAAGATGGCGATAATGAAATCAATCTTGATGAATTTATAAGCATCATGTTGCAGACCAACCTTTTCTATAGTTAGGATAAACTTCACCCATTCCATTAGCAGGTATGATACTAAGATTTTTAGAAATGGGCACAAGAGACATAGAGTAACGGGGGAGGGCTGAGGATAGGGCTGAGGGGAGGGCTGAAGTCAAACTGTAGTTATTTTAAAACAGTGTACTGCATGGGAAGCAATACAATGGGCAGCCCTCAATACGAATTTTGTTCTGTCGGCATTGAAACTATATAGTCCCTTGCTTCAAGGTGCCAATTTGGTAATATTAGATACAAGGAGATAGTTATAGAACAGGGAGTATTAAGAGAAGGGGACAACAATAAATTGCTCGAGAGATAAAAACAAATGCCTTTTGTGTTTATCAGTGTTAATTGTAACAGCTTCTTCAAAAAATTTTTTTTCATTGAAATATGGGCCATTTTCCTTGTTATCTTTGTTTTTGTTCCGATAAATTTCCCTGAAATCCTGCAACTGATAAAACAGTGACATTAGACAGTGAGGATATTTGTTTCACTTAGCTGAAATAAACATAAAATACCAATTTAATGGGAGGTGTTTGGTTCAAAGAGCAGGAGCATGAAATGGAGGATTAGCTTTAATGATCTGGAACATGCAACACAAGCAGTCACTTTCATTCTAAGCCCCTTTTATCTTTACAGGTTTCAATCCTGTTTTATTAAGTTTTATGAAGTGTACATGCAGTAACCATGACTATAAAGAGTTGTGTTACATGTATAACTATAAAAACCTTTTTTGACATTGCACATGTTGATTGTTTGTATTAATGTATAGTTGCCTTTTGTAAATGAATAATTCTTATTTTAGTATTGAATTAAAGCAACTTCAAGATTTTTTCTTTCTTGAAACCTGATGGCCTTTATTTTTTATCTATGGAATCGTTTTCAAAGTCAATTTGAAAAGATTAACCAACAAGGGGATGCATTTATTGTTAAGATAACCATAGAAGGGGGTTCTTAAGAATTTTAACAACAGCATGACACTCTAGTGCACATACAAGCAAAAAGTTAGGCTGACTTTTGAAAGTCAGTTGCTTATTGCTTAAAGATGGGAAGGGGGAAATGAGGGCTTGGCATTGTCTTTGTCTTAAAATCAAGAATTTAATATAAGATACGTAAGACCAATTTAGCTGCTCGCCAGAAGTGGTCATTGCTTCTCCTCTTAATTTTTTCATTTTCATTGATATTCAGATCTAAAATTTGCTAAATGGGATCGACCCATGTTGGAAAATGGAGGGGGGGTCGAGGGGCAGGGGGTTTGTCAAGGGAAAACTTAATAGCAAAAATTTTGAAAAAGCACTATTGTTTTGCTCCGCTTCGTCGAAGGCCCTTTCCAATTTTCAACAGCATATGAAAGGTAGGAAAATAATCATAGGTAAGCAAAATTTCTATATCCAGGTGGGGACGAAAAGTCATGCTGGACATTGATTGGTTGCTTGAATTTGACCAATCAGCAACCGCTAACTGCTCACTTTGTCACAGAGTCCAACAGAGAAATTAACTCTTTCTGTCTACAAAAGTTGGGGATTTATTTGATCGAGATAGATAGAGCAAACCTTACGAAAAATGTGATGATGTAAGTATTTTTATACCAATGTAAAATATTCAGATACAAAACAGATACTATACTATTACAAATGCTGGAATGGAATAGTACAAAACTGCAACAAAACAATTGCATAATAACGAAATGCTACTATAATATGTTACTACCGCCTTGTACAAGGAAATTGTTCAAGATCGGGGTTATACTACAGAAAATGAGTAAGGACAAAAAATAGTTAAGGAAATGAAAAGCCTATGTTGCCTTGTGAAAAGTTTCTCTGAGTATCGTACGTTTTTCTGAACTCCAGATTCGCCCTTAGCAATCGAAACAATTGATCATGTCAGTTAACATAAATTTTCCACTGTCTATTTTGTTCATGTCACTAGCTTATTGGTAATTTGATGTAGTGGCTGATTATTTCGAGCTGGAAAGTTTGAACAACGTTCCGTTTCTGTGTGCTAAGCAGTGGTGGCGCCAGGGGAGGGCTAGGGGGGCAACAGCCCTTCCGTCGGAAGCATCTACCCCCCCCCCCCAATCGGAGGAAATTTTAGGTTATTGTCGGAGCAAATTTGACAAAATAACGTACGAAACTGCTTATTTTAGTCATTTTAGTCCTTCTGTCGGAAGCTCGAGCACCTCTGTCGGAAGATTTCTGGCGCCACCTCTGGTGCTAAGAACAGCTATAATAGTATTTTAGTAAAAATTTCTTACTGAAAGATTTCTTGATCCGCGGGAGAAAAGTATAAAGCTACTGACCAGCTTTTTAGGCAGAACTTTCAAAACCATTTTTCTTCTACAGGTCAGTCAAGGATGGCAGGGACCAAAGCACCGTCTAAATAAAAAGGCTAAGGCCACATCCTCTTTTCTGTAAAATAACGCCCTTTTACAAACAGGAAACGCCCATGGCTAACCTTTAGTCATATACAGGCAGTTTTTAAGTCATATAATAGCACCATAAAAACACTTTGCAAAAATGTTTCCCTCCCCCATCATTTTTCTCATCGATAAAAAAAATCGACCCTGCTAAGAAATGGGGGACGTTTCCCTTTAGTCCTCCATTGCACCGCCGTTGGTAAAGAACTTGTTTTCTTTGAGGGAAAATGCGACCAACTTTTTCTCAAGGATCCATCAGCTCGTACAAGTCTAGGACAGATAGAATTCTCGTATCTAGGGAGAAGAAGTTAAACCGGCAAACGAAGATTATTACACGTTTGTAGAATGCAGCCTAAAAATTAAAATGATGACCTTCCAAAGGCCTTCCACAAAATATGGATTAAAAGTATATATTTGACTTATACGAGATTCCTGAAATTCAACAAATCGCATTAATCCTATTTCAAATTTTGAAACAAACAGGGGACCAAGCAAAATTCAGCCCCCCCTGATATCTGCCCCTGTTTGACTCAGATAAAAAGTTAAACTCGAGGCCTTGTAACATCCCATTAATCCTTGTTCAAAGTCACTTTAATTTACTATATATTCAATGTCTCCTCTAAAAAAATTATCTGTTATCATGTTGACGTCATAAATACCAAGCAGGTATCGGGCTGTGATCGGACGAATACGAGGTCAGAGAGAATGATGTCAGGATCGTAAGACAAGAATGGCGGACGAAGAAAGAGGGAAATCATTTCTTGCAGAAGCGGAAAAGAAAATTAAGTCTGCCGGAACATTTTTCGGAGGTTTATTTGGGTATGTATTTATAGTTTAAGTTTCCTTTTTTATATCATTTTCTGTTTTTCCCATAGTTACTAACATAGATGTGCCTATCTTTTCACTTTAGTTAGGCCCTTAAAAAATAACATTTTCTGCAGGAACTCGAAAATGGCCACGAGAACATTTTATGAATATTGTTAACCTAGTGCTTGTTGGTCTAAAACATAGAGAGATATAAAAGCTTGTAACCTCCGCATAATTTTAACCAGTAGAATGTGGATTATGGTGTCGAACACTTTTGAAGGTCAAGGAAAAAGATAAGTGGCCAAATATTATGTCAAATAACAAGCTTTGTTTTCTTTGTTTTTAATTTAAGTTGGATTATGTCTAAGTTGGACTTCAGAACGATCAAAATGCTTTTGCCAAATTGCAGGACAGACTTTTTTCTCAATTTAAGGATGATCTTGTTCAGACTGTTTTTAACAATCCCACGCCTTTGGACATGTTTCAAAGTAGGTTCGATTAGATTGCACACCCAAGATGCTATTGCCTTCTAGTCACTATTGCATCAACACTGGTTACTGCTATTATTAGGCCTGCTTGACTCTTTGTGACTGGAATTTTCTTTGTTTGGGAAACTTGTTATTTAGGGGCCCTATATAGTGTTTTTCAATTGGCCCTCCTAGAACTGATAGTCCATGTATAGAAAAAGCAAATACGTGGCTATATAACCAACAGTAAATTGATTGCTTTGTATATCAAAGGAGATTCAGCTTTGACTATAAGCAAGGCATTATTCTATTCCCACATGTAGAAACCACCTACTTTAACCAAAGAGATCTCATATACTGAAACCCATTGAGCCAAGTCAAGCTCAATCAAAATTTTTCCAGCTTCTTTCTCATCTTTGATCATTAGAATTTGGATCAGGTTTCACACTAATGGGTTGATTTTGTTATGTATTATTTCTAGAAAATGCACCAAAAAGCTTTTTCCAAGGGATAGAAAACTTTTCCAAAATGTATTTACGGTAAAATCTTCAAAAATGGATTGGAAAAATATTATTCTGTGAGTGGAATACCTAAATAACTCCAATCTGAACAAATAAATGCAAAATTGTTCTGTAGCCACAGAAGTCCATGGCATTTCAAATTGCCTTAAAGCAGGCCTTGCCGTTTGAGGCGAGCGATAGCTCTCGCTCCACGCTCCCCTCACAACCTGAGGCGAGCTATGAATTGCTCTCCTAAACAGAACATGAAGGAAGAATCGCTCCCTTAAAATTTCCTATTCAGAGAATTATGAAAACGCACCAGGGTTAATTGGTTTATTTTTGTAACAGCAATTTCTCCCGTCATTGCATTTTTTGCAATTAACTTTTTGCTTGTTGGGCGGTTTTTGTTATGATAGGCATAAACTTTGATCTATTTGAAAAAGATAGTCAACCGAAAGGTATGTTTGTAGCGATTAGAACCTTTCAATCTTAAGAAAACAGGAATATTTTTTTAAGGAAAGTCGAAGAAATTGGTAGGAATTGTAGATTGGGGATATAATAAGACAGCAGGTCCCTTCCAGCGATAGAAACAAAACTATCCCTCAAAGAGAACAAGGTACTCTGTCTTGCAGATAAAAAAGGACAACCAAAACATGGAATTCCACTATCCAGCAGCATTTACTGAAAAACCCAGATTGGGTGAAAACTGTAACGGCGACATGTTTCGCATTATTGGCAAAGCCTGATCATCGTTCCATCTAGCAGTTTGTGAATCTATCTACTATATAAACATGACCAACCGCTTTTGTTTAGACATAAGTGAGTTCGTTTTCACCTTAGGACTCCATGGCTAATATTTTCAATAGAAAAGCGGCTCTGATTGGACAACCTCAACAGTCATGTGCTGGTGTTTTCTGATTGGCCTATTTCGATCCAAAACTGGGTATTTCAGCGTAGAGTTTTCCATCTATGTCCTGACGTTTTATTCTCTGAAGAGTGCTAGACGTATAACTTCAGCTTGTTTTAAATTTTTTTTTCAAAGCCATTTTCAAATTCTGTGCAACAAAAAGATTGTTTTGCAAGAGAGTTGTTGTTTTTGTGTTGTGCTAGCTTTACATGAAACTAAAAGTCTGTTATTTTGAATACTTCAAGTCACGGTTAAAGCAAATACAAATTGAAAGAAGTAAAACAGCATACTCCTGGCTGAGGCTATTAAAGGCAACCAACAGATACTAAAGGGGCTTATTAAATCATCTGTCGATTGTCTTTAAAGTACATTGTATGTGTTACTGATTTAGCTCGCCTCAGCAAATGAGGGGAGCGATTCACAGCTCACCTATAAAAATACAAACGGCTAGGCCTGCTTAAAGTTAATTGAGCTACAAGTAACTCTCAGGAATTAACAGATGGCCTTTACCATGCCTTTTCTAAGCTATGGAGATGTTGCAAGGGACTTGGCTCATCTCTTTATACCCACTCTTGATTTCTATCATCTGTTTCTAGATAAGAAGTAAAAGTTTTGAAATAGTCACGACTAACAACCAGTTTATGAACAAATCTCAGACAATGTTTTGTTGGCATGTTCATACTTCACTTTTAACAGCCAAGATGACTTGGGATTCTCAACAGTTACGTAGTTTGTTAGAAGTGTTCAATTTGAAGTGTTCAATTGCCTTTGTTGAAAAAACTTTTGTGTGAGTTGCAAGGTCTGAAATTTTCCAATGTCCTGACAGGCCACCATGGCACTGAACTGAAGTCAAATTTATTAGTTTTTTGCAAGCCTGGCGCATATGTACTTGTTTCGATAGTTTGACAGTACCTTTATCTAAGTGTCATCTTTTCTCAGAGCCATCCAATTCTGATTTTAAGTTATCTAGACCAAAATCAAAGAAGCCATCTTGAAAATAAATTATTTGACAAGAGGTTCACAAAGGCACCTTTCAGTTTGGTTTTGTTGCAATATGTACACAAACCTTACATGTGGGGTTGCTAAGGGCAGACTTTTATTGTTTGATACCTATAGTGCTCCATGCACATTTCACTTTTGTTTACTTATCGCTGTATTGTTTCCAAATGAATGTCTTTTGTAATTGATTGACCATTTTTATGTGACATGAAATGTCGAGCAGTTCAGAGGACAAAATTGTTGTAAACAGAAATAAATTGCTTTTGACTTATATTGTCTTTTGATTATTGTATTCATTGGAGTTAGTAGATAGATTTTAGATCAAACGCTTGACAGATGAGATTTTGCATTTTGATATAAAGTCAGAAATTGTATAATTTGCCATAAAAATTTCAGCTGAGGAGGATGCTGCTATTTTGTACCTTAATCAGCAGCAACCTTATGCATGAAGAAATGCTTATGGTCCTCTGTTTGTGCAGTTTTAGTTCAGTTACTACTTGCTACCATCAATAGGCTATATGACTGCCTTCCTTTGGTTTAATTTGAATCATTGAATTGTTCTCATTTTCAACACATCATACTGAAATAATTGTGTCTGTTTTTGTGTACAAAATTTGGCACAAATGAACAGCTCAGTCTTATAAGCCAAGTTTTTCATTATGCCCTGGGGTAATTATAAATTTCTTAAATCAAGGTAAAATTACTATTAAAAATTTGCTAGAAAAGATATTAGAGAAATATTTGAATAGGTGATAAAATCAGTTAAAGCGTTTAGTAAAGAATTTTTAATTGTTAATTTGAAAAGATTTCAAAATTGTAAGATCAGCATGAGAGCAGGATGTAAGGTAGGTCAGGATGTAAGGTAGGTTGAGCAAAATCTCTAGGGTAGGTCAAGATCCATCTTGTAGTATTTTGATTACAATTTTCAGGCTATTTTCAAATCACTTAAACTTTCGGAACAAATTCATGCATAAATCAAGCAATTCAAATTGTACATGCAGTATTAGACAAAGGCCCATCATATTTCTAGAGAAAACTTCATGCAACTTAAAAAAAATCCAGCCAAGCCCTAACGTCCACCAAGTCATTGAAACAATCATTTTCTTTGAGGCATATTATATGCTGTATTCTATGTGTTATTATTTGTGAGACAGAACAGAATAGCTTAATTGGTATTCATCACAAGAAAGTGAATAAGAAGAACAAAATTAACTGCAAAAATAGATTATATCTAAATGAAAACAATTTGAGGGTAGTAATTTGAGGGTAAGCTCTTGATCATGATTATTATAATTATTTATCCTCTTATTAATCCTTAATTTCTAAAACTATTGAATATTGCTATGAAAAATCCACCAGGATCAATTGTTACCAAAGTTTGCTCACATTCCTTTGCTGTGATTTTTAATGGGTATTTTCTAAGTTTTTTGTAAATAACCAGATTTCCAATTTTTACTTTAAAGCTGCACCTTTTGGAAAGCCATGCATGTTGAACCTGTTCTGCTACAAATTGAAAATAATTCTTTCTACCAAATAAGATCATTGCTTTAGAAATTGCTGGTAACTTTGGACAGAATGGCTTTGAAGAAAGCAAACATTTTGAGTCATAGGTAGGCTTTTTGTCTGACACTTTTCAGATTATAAATTGTCAGAACATAGGTTGGAAAACTCCATGCTAGGAAATATATATACCCAGTTACCTAGCATAGAGTTTTCGATCTATGTTCTGACAATTTATAATCTGAAGACTGTCAGACGAAAAGCTTTTGCATACTCAAATGTTTGCTTTTTTCAAAGTCATTTTTAGATTTTGTACCACCAAAAGATTGATATGAATTTTCTTCTTCTTTTGTAGGGGAGCAGCTAAGCTTGAAGATGCCTGTGATCTGTATATTAGAGCTGGAAATGCATTTAAAATGGCAAAAAAGTGGAGTGGTATGTATTTTCTAAGAATATGATATAAGATCAATTTAATTTTTAGAACATTGATATGAAAGTTGCGAAATTTTCAGCAGTTTTTATCTCAGGAAAATGTAGATGAAATTTTTATTAAATGAAATTTAATGCAGTCAGCAATAGAGATTTTTTGGAAAGTCTCATGATTTTGCCAATGATGAACCTCTGAAGCTGCATTCGTTGGTATATTTTAAATTTTTTCCATCTCATTGCTGATTACCTTTAATTTCAACAGATAATCTGTAGACAAGATAAAATAATCTTTTCAGATCAATATTTCGACTTCATTGAGATTCAAAATATTTCCAGTCAGATAAACATTATACCAAGAAATTATCAATTTGAAATAGTTTTTGATAAGATTCTGCATTTGAAAAATAACTTCTAAGGTTTACCCAAAGGCCTGCTTGTTTTTCTTTAAATAAAGACAAATTTCAAGACGCCTGAACGAAAAGGCAACCCTCTTATGCCCTAAAATTTGATGGCAACCCTCTTTACTTTATTATTTTGTGGCAATCCAAAGTGTGCCATAATCCAGGGTGCATTCCATTTTTTCTCTCCGCCAGATATTTCCGCCAGCATTTTCCTAGGGCAAAAATACCCGCCAAAACCGAAGGGGCAAGAAAAACTAGCCAAAAAATATTTTGGGGTCCATTTTATTGTTAAATTCAAATTGCCTGAAAGCGAGGTTGGAATTTATTTTTCATCTCGAAGGGAAAGTTTTGAAATTATCTTCGTTAATCTGAATGATGTTAAACGCCAATTTCAGTCATTAATTTATAAATTTGATGCAGCGCCACGCCAAAGCCACACCAATGCCACGCCAATGCCACGCCAATGCCACGCCAATGCCACGCCAATGCCACGCCAATGCCACGCCAATACTGTTGAAGCTAAAAAAATCCCGCCAAAACTCCTGGGGGAAAGAAATCAGAAGCTCGTTCTCCGCCGGATATATCCGGCGGGAGGGCATCGGAATGCACTCTGGGCCAAAATATAGACGTTGACAATAGGACACTTAGGCGCTTGGTATTTTATATTTTGTAGTGCACTGGACGAAAAATACTGTTGAGTGCTATGTTTTCTATTTTCGGTGTAATTTGAAAGTTTGCAGCACCTGATACTAATTTTGTACCTTTATTTGATGAAGCTGTTTACATGTACTGTACCTTTTGGAAAGCCAGGAGAAGTGTTTTCTTGTTAACTCATCCTTCAGTCATTGAGTCAAAAAATTTTAAAAAATTTATGCCAAAAGCAGTAGGCAATATGAGCTGATCTGATTTAGTTGCTGAAATTCCTTTGTTTTTAACGAACTCTTTCGACTCTATTTCCTTCACTGTTTTGAGTCTGACCCTATCATGATTCTTTTTTACCCTGTTTGTTATTCTTCCAGCTGCAGGGGGTGCATTCTGCGAAGCAGCACAAATCAAGCTGAACGATCTACAGAATAAGCACGAAGCTGGGACCCAATTTGTCGAAGCTGCAAACTGCTATAGAAAATCGGATTTCGAGGGTATGTTTATTTTTGACATCGATTATCTGTTTTCATTGATTTAATGGCAGGCAGTGAGTTAAGTTGATCAAGCTTTTAATCTTTCACTGTATTCTTGAACTAAAATATTGGAAGCAGCTCTTGATACTACTGGGCTAGCCCCAACAAAGAAGGTTATAATTAATATGATGTACGCGTCTTACATCCACCTCCTCCGGAAATTGAAAATTATGATTTTAGCTTCGTGGAAGTACAGATGTCAACTTTAACTCGGGCTGCCATCCATTCCAGAAATAAATGGAGCTTCACAATTATCATGTATAGAAGTTGACAACCTACTTCCTGAAGTTATTGATGCTGCCGCTAAATTCTTACCCTCTTTCCTCAGCACAATGTTGATTATAAGTATTTAAGCGCTCAGATTTAACTAGGTCATCACTAAAAACAATTAAAAATTGATATTAATTAATCAACATTATTGTAATGGAGGGGAGACGGAACAAGTTTAAAACTGTAACGATTTTGTAAAGATGTTCCAAATTTTTGTCGGATTGTGAGCTCTCAATTCTGTTTCCAAGATTGTAAGTAGCTGGACTCTCAGAAATGTGGGGGATGCAGCCTTCGCTGAAGTTACTAGAATACTCAAACAGTGTTTGGTAGCATTTATATATCATACACTCCCTTGCAAATATGTTGAAAAAAATTGAGAGTCCGTATTAGATTCAGAAATTTATTGCCAAGTATGTTTAAAGTGAAGAGGTCAGTGATGTTGTGAACGCGAGGTGAATTTTCTAGATTTTAAGCAGGTAGCTCAAGAGGCTTATCTCGTTCATGTCGTCATATGTTGCTGTTATATTCTGGACTATTTGAGGCCTATATTGTGGCATACGAGTCACATCATACTCTTATTTTATTAGGAAGGCAAAAGGAAGGCGAACTGTTGTTATAAGATGTCGTTGAATACCGATAAATATCTCAAAAGCTAATGAATTGTAAATAACTCGAAAGCCAATTCTACGACAAAAGAAGTAATTGATTATGCTGTTATATCTGAATGTTTTTTCGAAAGAATTGGAAGAATAAGGAATTCGTAGAATAAGGTATTCATTGATTTAACTTCCTCCATCACAACAACTGTGTTGCTAGCCATCATGGGTCAAATGCATAAATTTGAATGCGTTTTTAAATCCGGTTGATGACAGCGTTGCTAGATCAAGGTTAATGAAAAACTCCGCATTTGAGGAAACGAGGTCTCCCAATTGCCTATTTTGATGGCGGAACTGTGCATCATGCACATATTTTACAAGAAAATTTTATTATGGAACGCAACTCGGCACTCGGCCTGCCGAGCAGTCGAAAAGTTGTCAGTAATGGTCCTCTCCCCATTAAAGAAATTGATCAAAGCTTTTCATTTATAAACATACTCTGTTGATGAGCAAAATATTAATTTGTTGGGGTGATGGTCTAGATCCGCATTGCTCAGGGCTATTGCTCCTTCCGTTTGCCGAGTCAACAAGAGCAGTGCGTCATATGCACACGCGTATTAGGTCGAATGCTCGCAGAAGAATTTCCCTTCACATTGCGCTTCACAGCGTTTAAAGAAAACAATTGTAGATCATACTTGCATCATATAAACCAGACCTTCTCAAGACACCCTTTTCTCTAGATTATCTTCGTCTTTCGATTCGAGACTTGCTCCCATAAGAGCCACGAATGTTTCTAGAACAAAATGCTTTATGTGATGGGAAAGTAACGTCGGCAGTCAGCTGCGCATGTGAATTTGATGGAAATTTTGTACGGCCTTCGTACGAAACTCAACAATAAATTACCTTTATTGTAAATAGAAATAATAGCCTAGTTGAGACACATTTAAGTGATTAGTCCTTTTTAACGGTACAAAGTTGAGTCATAACTATAAAGATAACGGAAAGGTGGCTTAATTTTAGCTGAATAGGGTTCTGCCAATGTGGGAGATAGAATATACCAATAGGAAAAGGGGAAAAGACAAGCCTGTTTAGGCCAATTCCAGCCTAATAACTCTGGTTTGAATTAGGTAACCAAACTAAACAATTTAAAAACAGGCAATGACGCAGTTCTTACCCTCTGGTGTAAAGACATCTTTTTACGTTTTTTCACATCTTGAACAAGAAGTTTCTATTTTCAAGCTTCTTAAAATTACGAATAGGGTAGTTGCTTTTTCACATATACATATAAGTATAAGGAGTGTATTTTTTCCTAGACTTTGGGTTCTTTTCAAACAGCACTTAGAGTTTATATCTTGTTCTTCAAACATTGTACTTAAAAATTTTTCTTCTGACATATATAAGTCCATTTAACCGTCTGTGTGTAGTATACTTTTCCTAACACTGTCAAGATATTCTGTTTTTTTTTTAAATTAAAAATAGTCTTGCATTTTGAAACCAAAATGCCATTTTCCCACTTTCGAAAATTCACTGCATTATTCTCCACATGCTGCAAATTTGGAAATTGTGTTTGTCATTTGGAGTATCCAGGCCCACCCCAAAACTTTCCCACAGTTTCAACTATATACTGTAGTAGTACTTGGTTATTCATCATTAATTTCTATGTATCGTTTTTCAACAGAGGCAATCAACTGTCTACAGAGAGCCATTGAAATTTTCACAGACATGGTACGAAAACTATTAGATCATATAACCCTAATTATACTTTCTTCATGTGTATATATAAAGTTTTAAAAAATTCATTTTTGCAGTTTTGACCGTCAAATCATTTTTCAGGTTTTGGACTATTTTTGCGACTGCAAATTTTTGATACTTTTCAAAAGTTAAAGTTATCAAGAGTTTATTAAGATTTTATCATTAGTAGGTTACAATATTTCCCCCATGGAAAATTTTGCCTGAGAAAATATTCGATGGGTATTATTTTCGCCAAACACATCTTCAACTTTTCTGAAAAATTTTGCAAAATTAATTTGTAAAATAAAATTTCACTTGCTTGAATAAATTTTATTAGCTTAAGGTTTTGGATGCAATCTCTTTACGTTTCTTTCTATCGATTTGTTTATGACAGTTTACATTTCGTAAGTCTTTGTAGCCTGATAAGTATATTTTACTTGTGTACAAAATGCAGTGAGAAATGTTTACTATGCATATCGCATACATTTCACATACATTTTGTTTACAAGCCTAAAGCATATAGCGAAAAAACTGGAGACCCCTGTCAAAATGTCCAGGTCTTGAACTGGCCTCTGAACTGAGTGTAAACGGACATCTCCCTTGAGCAACTTTAAAGATATCTTGCGCAATTGTAAATAGGTGTAACCATATGGTATTTTTATCGTGGATGTCAATCTTTAACTAAACTAAATTCAGAATATAGTAGGGTTTTATTATAATTTGTATATATTTAATTGCGAAATAATAAATCATAAATTATAAAAATTTACAGCTGCTTTTGATCCAGATATAAAAAACCGTTAATATCCTGACTAAACGTTAATATCCATTTTTATGAGTAAAACAGATAATATGAACCTCTAACTGACAGCAACATTATTTAGCAACATTTGGCACATAGGCCATTAAGTTTGGTGACAAAAAATTAAAGCAAAGGTTACTTTTAGAAATTGAGAACTCCAAATCACTGCATATGTTTAAACGAAACGCAAAATCTGCAGATATCTTTGATGGCATGTTAAGATTGTATAAACCTTCTATGGTACTTTAGGTTTTTTTCTAATAATAAACTTTATATATATATATTTATGCATATAGTAAAACGTGGGCTTTAATAAGCTTATTGCATAGCTAGATCTCCTTGCCAACTGTAAAAACAATTATTTATTATTTTCTAATTTATTCTTATATTCTAATAACTTATTCTAATTTATACCTATTATTCTTTTTTAAACGAAAATGACTTCCCCTTATTCTTTGTTCTTTTCTTTGACTGCTTTCGATCCGAATTAGGCTTTCATAGCTAACACAATGTATCTTGTTACTTTTTTGTGAATATTTAATTTATATATCAGGGGCTAGATTTTTGATAGACTTTAGAACGCCATCGCCCTGCTTTCGTTATGTTGGGAGTTGGGAAGTCGCGTTGCCTTTTAATTACACCGATCGGGATGACGTAAGGGCTGTAACAGAGTTTGTAAAGTTTGCTTGTTTTATTTGGAGTATTTGTTTTCTTATTTTTCATTTCCTGGTTGCCTTTTAGATTCAAGTTTAGTTAGTTGTTTAGCCTTCATGTTCCCTATTTTTGCTTCAGTCATTGAGTTCCCAGTTTTTTATTGACTGTAGTAGGAGATCTCCTACATTTTTTATGTTGGTAATCATTATCCTGCAGGTTTCCGCTACCCCGTACGGATTTCTCTTTCCCCAAGTTTAGGGAATCTTTCCTACGGAGGTTGCCTGGTTTTTTTCCTTCTGTTAATGTCTGTTTCTATGGTTTCTAATCAGACGTCTCCTGTTTCTAGGGGCGATTCACAATGGCTGCGAAGCATCATACTACGATGGCAGAAATTTACGAAACCAATATCATGGATTTAGAGAAGGCAAGTGCTGTGAATTTTTCATTTGACTCCTGTTTCTGTTTTACTGTAACGGAACCAAATGGGATGCGTTGGCATGGGTGCACACTTGATCTTTTCTCGTGAAATCGTTTAATAAGAAAGCGGAAAAGTAAAATTTTTCTGTCTTTGCCGGATTTACAGTTTCACACCTAGTTTGGCTTGTAGATTAGAGTGGTAGAGATGCTGTAAGGCCGGAAAAAGTAGTAGAAATATCCATTGTATCTTCAAACTAATTCAAAGAGAGGGGGATATCTTAAAGCTCAAAGTAGATGTGCTTTGAGTTCACGTAAAATCCAACGATCGAATTGGCTTATGTGCAGTCTCAAAGCGACCCAGAAACAATGGAAAGTCAGAAAATTGAATGGGATTAATAATAATGGAATTATGGAATGTAGTTTTTTCCAGTAATGGAAATCATGTCATTGTCCTAATTACTGCCTAAAGATACGCAATAAAATGATTAGAAGGTTAGCCATAGTTGTCATATTGTCAGGTATTTTTCTGTTATCCACAATTCCAGACAGGAAGTGTTCAGATTTGACACCCCTCCTTCTAGTTCAATATCGATTCCTCTGCCACTAAAATACCTACATTCTAACTTTGAATGAGGGAGGAGAGGAGGTATACATGCATGCTGCCAGGCACCTATTTAGGGGTTTGTCTCAACAGCTCTGTTCAAAATTATATCTCTGTTTTGATGTCAAGTCTAAAGGAGCAGGCGCTTTGAACTACTTGTCACTGGTATCTTCTGAGGTATATATCTTCTCGACAAAATTATCCCAGAAAAATGACCTTACAAATCAATTTAACTTTTCTGTTGCAAAATATTCTGTTGGAGAAGTTAAGAATTAAATTCTTTTTGGCAAAATTTGGAACTGAACTCAAGGAATATTGAAAAATAAATTTCATTGCTAAATTTTGTCATGGCTGAGCTTATTTGTAAAATTTTGTTTTCATTTCCTTCATCGCCCCATTTCAGCGATTTAACTACAAAATTCTAGTTTTCGTGTACTAGTTTATGTGAACTTTTTTCAGTATAATCAGGTGAGCTGCTGCTATCAGGTTTCATCTAGCCTTTCAAAATAACCCTGTTGAAGATTTAAGGCCTAAAAATTTATGGTCGTGTTCGAATCAATTTATTCGCTTCATTTGGAACATCTCTATTCAGATCTTTGTCTTGTCGAATCGTGCACATAAACAACTTACCTTAGCGTGACTGCTCTTTGTAATATCGTTTTATCAGCGTCAATATTTTTCTTCTGAAACGTCCTTTCAAGTGTTCTCACTCTACTTTATGTAAATTTTCTTAAATTGGCACGAAAATTTCCTCAGATGTTGGAAAAATTCAATTTGTTTATGAAAACTTGCCTTTTTGTTAATGATATTTTTAAAATCAATTCGAACAGCGGTACCCATTAAAGTGAAAGCCAGATCATTTATCTACGTCAAAACATTTTGCCACTTGTATATGGATATTTTTGGCAGATGTTCGCGGGTCATGGCTGCATAGGAAAGCTTTTGCAAAGCCACCGTCTCCGCATTTCACTGAGCATTGTCCAAAATTAATGTCCAGTAAAAGTTTAGTTTTTAAGTAAGCCAAGTTTTTGAATAAAGCCAGCTTCAAGAACAATTTGTTTATAAGAACATTTTAGCAACCAATTTTATCACAGTCAGACAATGAAAGCGTCTGATCCACGGAGTGAAAAGCAATGCGAATGACCGTGATGCAAAGAGACAGCAACAAAAATTTTTTGTACAGATAAATATTACTGTTTTCAAAGATCTATTTGATGACTCGTATGCTTTTTTCTCTCTATTTTTTTTATTTGATGTTCTGTTTGGTTTGAACTAGACAATATTTTATTATAGAAATTATGAAAATTTCCCAAGGTTACTTACCAACTGAAATTCTTTCAAACATTCCTTAAAAATCCTTAGTTTGAGGAAATTTTCTTAGAATGGAGAAATTTAATTTTTGTCACAAAAGTTGAGCCTTAACCAAGTATAATTTTTCAACTTTATATATTGCTAACACGTGGGTTGATTTTTTGTAGTGAAACTCGTAGTCATGCTTGATCTAAATGTTTCTAATAACCGTTTTTCTTAACATATCTTGTATTTACCATTCTAGGCGATTCATCATTATGAAACTGCAGCTGATTTTTACAAAGGCGAAGGCTCCAGCAGGTTCGTATCATATCTTTAAGTTATTTTACACCTTACATTTATGTTTGTTTATGTCATGGTTTTTGCCGATGATTTCTTTATTCAAGTACACGCGTTGGGATGTTTGTTGTCATAAAATTTAGCTTTTTCTTTTCAATACCGACGGCAAAATGAAAAATCTATCACCTTCATAGCATCCTGATATTTCGAATTTTCTTAGCAGATTTTTATTTCTTTATTTTTATCTAGCAAGCATTTTCCACTTTCACCATTTAATCTTAGCCACTTCAATAATCAAAATTAAACACTTGTCATTGACACCATATTTAGCTTTCCACTACTTCAATTACCATAACACCTCCCAATTGGCCTCTGAAAATTATTGATAGATAGCTTGACCTATGATCCACTGACCTACGAACTAATGACCTTTGACCCATTATGGCTTTTGATCATGTGATTTAACAAAGCTTTTACATGGGAGAGCCAAACTCTTAGCGTTCTAGCATCAACCGCACGTATACAAAAATACATAATCTGGTATTTTGTCATTCAATATTACAACCGATAAAAAAGGATATATACAATTGTTTTTTTATTCTAACCATGAATAGTATCTTGATAATTTGCCCTGGCTTTATTAAGCTTTTAGTGTCCATTCTTCTTTGCAAGCTTCATGTCCCTTAACTTTTATGATTATACCGATTTGAATTTCCCCCATATTTACACCTTTGTGCACTTTTTTTGTGTTCTTCTCCTTCTCTGTCTTTTGTTTCCTCCACCTCTTTCTCTTTTTCTATTTTGCCTATTTTCTTCTTATATATTCATCCCAATTTTTTTCTTCACTTTATCATTTCAAGACTCTTCATCTCGAGCATGCTTACTTGAATTTTTTTATTCATCTAGCATTTCTCTTTTCATTTACACTTCTATTCCAATACCTCTATGTTCCCATGTATTAACTGATTATCTTTTTGTTTTGCAGCAGTGGAAATAAATGTTTGCTAAAAGTTGCTCTCTATTCTGCACAGTTGGAGAACTTTGCAAAAGCAATTTCAATTTACGAAGAGGTAAGGAAAAATCTCTTTAGGTTTTCAATCTTCTTTCTTCCTTTGTCTCTTTCCGTGTTTCTCGACGAAACCAGTATGAAATATTATACTAGTTTTTCTAAATACACTAATGCACGCAACTCGTTGTAATTTCCTTTTGAAATTATGTTTAAATCTATACTCCGAAAATGCATATAAATTTCCCGTAATGTTCTTATTTGGATTTCATGTAGGGAATTTATTGCATATTTAGCAAAAGTATCTACACTTTATTGCCAATTAATTTTTCGATACAAACCGCTTTATCATATTAGACAGCGCTTTCTAAAATTTACGAATTTGATTGCCTGAATCATCCCCCCTATGTTGCCCTGATCGAGGTCTATGTTCAATAATGAAAGTCACTCGTCTTATCAGTAACCATCATCGCACCTCGGTTTCATGTTATATAGCCTCGGGACAATGAACAAACTTCTCAAAATTTGTGCTAGCACTATGTTTTAATGACCATTTATCTCCCTCTACACACCCGAGAATAGGTACCCTGTGTGAAATCGTTTGATCAGTTAACACACATATATTTATCGGTACATATTTACTGGAAGCACGAATCATCTTTTCTTAAGCAGGTAAATTCTTAATTGAAAAGGGATCTGCCAAGCCAGGCACTTCATTTGAAATTATCATGGTTTCCAGGATTCTGAGTAAACAAGTTGGTGTTTGTGTTTTTATTCAAACTGTGGCTAATTTGTTCAGAGAAACTGGCCTAACGGCAGAAGCTTTGTTGTGAAAATTCGAAAAGGGGGTTTCAACGAGGCGATAATTGCTACTGCTCGGCCCTGCCCCGTTGATTCATCTTGACATAACAAATTTAACCTTTGTACTGCATATTTTCATGATTTTTCCTTTGATATTTCTCGGTGTACAAAACTTCTAACAATGACGAAAATTTGGACTGTTATTTCAATAATTTTGCATTATTGAGAATAACGTGAAAGGATAAACGGTGCATTTATTGCCTTCATTTTTATGGAGAGAATCAGTTCAGTTCAGTTCAGTTCAGTTATTTAATTTCAAAATACCTCAACATACAAAATGACAAAAAATACATTTAAAATAAACATAATTTATAAATAACAGTAATACTATGCAATTAACATATTTTTCTCCAGTGTCCAGAAAACATTTCGGTTCCACGATAGTGAGCCGGAGGAAGGTTATCCAACGATGCAGTAGTTTTGAGGAAGGCCAAGGCATAACTTGATAGGAGTATATTAAGTGACAAGAATATACCGTTGTGCTGGAGCATTTCTTTTTTCCTGGCACAGCACAAATATCAATCTATATAGGGTTTTACTTCAGTTCCATTTCTAAGAAACTTTTATTCAAAAGATACAAGGAGAATTTTCAGAAAGGCAACTAGGGCAAAATTTCGTCTGGAGGAAGGTTGCGGATTACCCATTTGACTTCAAAAAAATTTCATCAATAATCAGTTTGCTGGATTACCCCATAAAACTGGTCAAACCATCCCACATCTGATAGCAAAATTTGATCTGAAAGAAAAATTTTTCCTCGATCTCAATCAAACTTCATCAAACATTAGTTTGAAAATGTTGAATGAACCAAATGAACTGATCAATACGCCTAGCATTGCAAACAACATTTCCCTTTTGTATATTTGATTAAGGTTCGTTTGACCTGAACGTTGGACAGGCTATTTATTCCGCAGTACCTTAATATAGCACATCCATGGCTTTTATTGAAATCAATTGACCTTTACGTCACCAATTAAAGGCCTTGTCTAAGCCTTGACGTAATTGTTGTTTTTCCAACAAAATGTTTGAATGAAAATCTTTCTGATACTGAAATAAAATATTGAGATGCCTACCTGCCAGCGCAAACTCAAAAAATGATGATACCCACGGGCATTGTTGCGAAAGGCAAAACATACATCCACGTGACTAGTGAAATGTTGGTTTGAAGGAGATTTCGATCAGTTTTTGAATGGGCCTGATATGCACGTGGCAACTGATAACGTATAATCTGTTCAAAATCACAACCTATTACTTATTTATGAGAGAAGCCAGCGTGTATGGATTATATGCATAGCTATGTTTGGAGCTATTCTTGTAGCACTGTAGATTCGACTTAACAGAGAAAACTTAACTGCCATCAGAAAAACTAGTTCTGTTATTTGTCACGTAGAATGTTTCTGCATTTATATTCCACATGGTCTTCCGCCCACCCAAGGCTTAAAAGGAAAACAGGCGAAATTAGTGTTTCTTTGAGTATAATCACGGATATGTTGCCAGAGCCTCAGTTTTGTGACCTGTGCTTTTTTTCTCTTCACGGGATCATTCATTCGACTCCTAAACGCTGGATCATAGTTCAGTCACGTGACACGAGTATTGATCAAGTCAGATAGCTCATAGATGTTAGACGAACAAACGAAAATGTTAAATTAAGATAATCTAGCTTTATTTACACAATCCAAAAAAGTACCATTTAATAAGAGCATAATTAAAATGATGATGCCATTGGGAGAATAATTGGCCCGGTTACCCATCGACCTTAACACAGAAGTATTAAAGGGTACACAAAGGCTGCCGCTACGAGGGAGTATGGGAGGGGTGTGCTTCGTCGGGGCACCCCTTCGTAGACAAAAGCTAGCGACGGCCCTGTGTGTAGTGCACTCCTTGGGGATAGCTTGTTCAGATCGAAATATATAGAGGCTACTGCTTAAATAGAAAAATTAGAAGAAATGGTAAATTTAAATAATTGGATGTAGAATCACTTTCCGAAGCTAATCTCGGGAGAAAGTACGTTATCAGTTGATTGATAATTCCTTAATTTTAAAATTTCAGGTCGCTGCTACCTCACTTGAAAGTTCCTTGCTCAAATACAGTGTAAGGGAGTATTTTTTCAGAGCAGCATTGTGCAACATGTGTATCGATATGGAGAAAGCTCAGAATGCCGTAACAAAGTACCAGGAAATGTTGCCAGCGTTTGAAGACTCAAGGGAATACAATCTGATACAGGTATGCAGTGTTATTTTTGTCACGGGGAAGGGGCAAAATGACTAAATTTGGTTCAGTTTAGATATCATGTCTTTGTCTCTTTTTGCATGATACCAGATTAATTGTATTGCATTCTCTGACTCAATCCGGCACGTGAATTCGTGTCGTTCACACGATATCGGATTGACTTTTCCTTTCAACATTGCATAAGATAGCATCTTTTGGAGGGGAGAGGGGGATCCCATGAAGTTCAGTGTAGTCTACTCAGACTGTTGGCAGTGATTGGAGTTATGCTATTGTCTAATGCAATTTAAGATCCTGTTTGATTTCGTTCACACTATGGCTCTTCAAGTTAGACCAGCACTGTCCCGCCTCGATCGATTGTAACTTTTTTAGTAACGGCTTAAATTTCAGTGGTTGCAAGCTCGTGGTGCTTGCTCTTTGATGACTTAATTGGTGACTGGACAAATAGTTGATCAGTTAATTACTGATAAACGGGTAGTTCTACTGAAAGCAAAATTTATCGATGGTTAACGAACGTGGGCGAAATTCAACGGTGCTCCATGCTTAAAAAGACTCAGTCTACAATTGGAAAAGCCAATTATATAGATTACATCCCACATAAAAGAGTATTTTGCCAACCAACATTTCACAACGCAAGTAATGTTTAGGTGTTAAGCAAATGTTACTTGGGACCATGATTTCCAACTTCTTGTTTGATTGTTGCGTTTTTCGAGTATCATATTCCGAAAAATTTGCTTATTTTGATGTTGATGCGCTAATGTTTTTCAAATTTCCGAAAATAGGCCCAAATATCCCCTGCGAGTTCATGCCATTTCATAAGCATCTCCAATTAGATGTTTGATATACGTGAAAATGAAGTCTTGAATATGAATGAAGAGACATAAAGGGTTGTAAATGAAGGGACATGTTATAATTTTAAATGACAATTAGTATTCTAATATACCATCGATGTTCTCTACCTTCTATACTCGAATTTCTTATTTTTTTTTAATTTGAGGCTCAGATGTTCTGTATAGTAAACGAGCTGTAAAGCACTAATGCGCATGCTCTGTTCATGCCCTGATTGCAACATTTGAAATTCAAGCCGTTACTAAAAAGGTTACAATCGATCGAAGCTAGACTATAGTGTTCGTATTTAGTCATTTTTTATTTCAATATCATCGCCAAAACACGTACACCTTTGGTGGAAATCCTATAATTTATCAAAAAATCCGTAGAAATCCTCTCACTATGGTGGAAATCCCGTGCGCTATTTGCGTGAATTGACTCTCGGAATAACAGTTTTGCATAGTTTTTTGCTAAGACCCTAGATCTGCTGAGAAAGTCTGCTTTATTTTTGTATCAATAAGCGATGTCTTTCCTTCTAAGATTTTGTAGAAGGCTGAGTATGTTTTACGTCGTTCTTTTTCTGGCAAATAGAGCCTCGCTGTTATTATAGTGTGGTCGTGAATTGTACACAGGCAACACTCAATCTTTGCAGCAAAGTCTTTTATATCCTAGTAATATGCAGGCGTTTTACGGGGTACGGGATACCCATTTTTAAGGATTTTATGTCAACTTTTTGAAAATACTGAATGATATGAGTGATACATGGTCACACGCACCTGCTTTTCAAGGTTTGATAAAAAAACCTATGGTTACATTACGGAACTGTGAGAGTAATGAACCACTAAAACGAATTCGACTGTCTCTTATCTCTGCATATGCCTCTTTCATCATGTTAATTTTCCTGTAACCATTTTGACGGATTTCTCGCATCAACGGACACCTCCACTTAACGGACAGATATCTAGGTGCCTGTTCATTTATGAGACAATCAAAATGTAACTTTCAAACATACATTAAAGGCCCAGCTGTTTCACGATAGAAATAACTTTGAATTTTAGCCGCACCTTTCCTTGATTGAAATTTTTAAGACAATTTTTTGTTATTAAGCCAGTCGGTTTCATCACATGCTTAACTGGTTTATGATAATTCAGAAACCACTTAATGGGACGGTACATTCAGCAAAATTAATATGGCCAAGGAGGCGAGTTATCTGCCTTTATTTATGCCCATTTAAGGATTAATTTGGCTGGTTGATTCGAATTAAAATCCACATTGCCTGGATGCCGCGTGTTTAAAGATTTCCGCTTGCTTATCTCCGATTTTGAAAAGTTTACTGCTTTATACTCTAAATCAGAAACATTTGTGTTTATGTTCAGGCAAAGATATAGCACTCTATACTAGCTTTGTGAATTATAAAAAGTTTGTGGATAGATTTTGAATTGCTTTCTTTCTTTAACCTTAGCAAACCATGGTAAGGATATTTACTTCATCCAGAATAACGATAATATAGTTAGCAAATAAATTTAGTACCAGAATGAAAATATATTAGTTTGGTTGTTAAAAAACACGACGTTTCGAGCATGTACTCGTTATCAAGATGACTATCATTGTAAGGATATGTTCTTTAGCAAACAGTTTGCGTTTCTACTTTGATTTTTATTAAAAAGGCCTCTAGTTTCAAAGAAAATTTAACAAAATATAAACTTTTGGCCACGTATCGAAAAATTTCAAATCTGTGAAAACAGACTTTTTTCATAAAACAAATATTATAACAATAACTTCTAGTGATTGAAATCTGCCAATGTTGTTTCCTATTCTTCAAAAGCCCAAAATCCCACAATTTTTTCTGTTACCTGAACACTATTTTTTAAAGAATATTCTCCCAAATCTGCTATGGAACGTATTTCGCTGCCACAACAAGATACGATAAGCGTTTTAGCGCCAAAAACTTTTGACTCGGGGCCTGGGCTTGAGCAGCCAACCAAAATACGTTTAAAAATCCCTAAATGATTGGGCAGCAGCTGTCACATATTTAAGGCCATATTTAAGTTTCGATGCATGTAGTTTCGTAATGCTGTAGTAAATGTGCCGCTATTCATTGGGTCTTTCAAAACTTCTTGGTGATTTTTGTTAGCAATGTTTATCACCTTTTTCAGCAAATGTTATAGGTTTACTTAGAAATATTGTAGGTTACATTAATGAAGGAGGCATCTGAATAGCTCTTGCAAATATGGATGTGACCTAGATATCGAGTCGCCGTGATATCTAGTATCGTCAGTTTCATTCTGAAAAGCACGACGCCTCACAGTTAGGATATTAAACAGATTTTGAAACGAAGCATTTCAAACTGACCTTTATCATTTTTGCTAAGTGAATAGATTAAAGGATAGCGAACAAAGAAGGTCTCATGTCTCATTTATAATGGTTTAAGTAAGTCTTCGGTTTGAAAGTTTTTCCATGATAGGGCGCAAACCCCATTAAAAAACCATAGAACATACTAATCGTAAACAGATTTGGACTACTAACACCTTAATGACTTTGCTGTGGACTAATTTTGATCAACGTTATTAAGCTGGATCATGCGCAGGCAAAACTATGCTCTTTCGAAATGTTGTTGTTATTGAACAGAAGTGGAGCTCATTCTAAAAGGCTTCTTTTGATTCTAAAGCATTCACTGTTACAAACGTGATTACAGCTCATCCAATCACCACAGAGCCGCTGCTTGTACACATCTTTGTTTTCTCCTATTTTAAAGGATTTAGAGATCTTTTGCTTTAAAGAGTTTTGACATTGCGACCCTCTTCACTGGCTCTTGATCCTTAGCGACATGTATTAGGAATAAAATAGATATAAACCAAACACAGTTGAAAAACAAATGAAAACAATTTGTCGGTTTATTCGGTAAATGGAGAATAAATGACCACATTTGGATTTAAAACTGCCGCCAGGGTCTTAGAAATTTAGTGTATTGGATAATGAAAGTTGGTTAAATGTTTGCATCTCGTCCTATTCAAGTGACAAAACATTGTGGTTGCTATGGTCCTCTCCAGGTGTCACATAATATGCTCCTCTGTTTAACCTACAATGTTGGGTGGTCTGGGGTAGCTGTTTTCGTGGCAGCTACACAAAGTGCCAAGATATCTTACCTCAAACATTTCTCGGTATCTTGGCTTGACCGATAAAATTTCCTTGCTCAAGTATTTAAATATCTCACAGTAAGAGACAGCTGAATAGGTATCCAAGTAAACTGACTTGATCCTTAAATACTTCTTTTCTATTTTTGTTTCTGCTGTGGATTAAAAGTCAATGAGATTGACTTAAAAGAAATTTTATCATGGCCTTATAAGCATCAACAATGTGAAGTACGAACCACCAGAAAATAAACTCATTATTGTAGGTGGCAAATCACGCAACTATAAATCGTACTGCCCTTTTGCAGGGATTGAGTGAGGACGAATAGAAAAAAGGTGTTTGTAGAAAAAATAGAGAGAGGAGATGAAAAAGGAGAGATGGGTTTGAAGATTGAGAGATAAAATGTGAATGAGCTAAAGGGAGGGAGTTTAGAAGGGAGGAAGTGGTGAAAGGAGAAAAAGGTTGAAGAAGGAAGAGAAGCCTTGGCTAAACAATGACATTTTGCTACATCTTTTTGTCGGGGTCGTGCAACATTTTTCCGATGCAATGCTCCACGAAACGAACAAACACAGAATGTTGCATTGCATGGCCATCTATTAATTTAGGCGTGCTAGTCTGTGCACCATTTGTTCAATTAACGTTGCAACTTTTGGTCAGGGCTTAAGGAGGTTCGGACACAGGGTACTTCAGTTTATCACAAAGTGTGTTGTACATTTTTGAAATTTTCTCGAAAAAGCTGATGTGAACGATTGAAACAAGCTTCTTGGCGTTTAAGCGCTTCTGAGACACATTAGCTTTCTGTTTCTAAAATCAACGTACCAATTTGGATTAAAGCCCGTTTCAAATCATTTAATGCATAAATCAAAATGACAAAATGACAATTTGGGTATTCTATTAATCAATTTTTTGGCGGTACATAATTTGAAAATGGCTTGTAAAAAACAAACATTTGAAGGCATACTGAAGCTTTTCGTCTAAAACTCTCAGGTATAAAATGTGACAACATTTTGGCAGAATATTTCAATAAATGTATCAATATAAGGAATGAAAAGGAAGCTTAATGTATACTTATTTATTTGTTTTATGTTTTCAAGTATGTATGACATAACTGAGTTTTATGTCTTTGGTGCACGTTTTTTCACGAAAATAATATCAATAGAAAAGCTCAAAAATTCGTTTAGCAAAATGAGAAACTACAAGATTATATACAAAGCTCATTAAGGAAAATTCTATTACAATATTTTCTGTAAATTTTGTGAATAAACTCATTTGATAAAATTCCAGCGATTTCAGTGTGTGTTGAATGCAAGCTTTTATTAAGTTGATCATATTGTGGTTTTTAATTCTGTTATTTTCACACGATGAGTCATTTATTATTCTATTTGGTTAATTATTACTTAACCTCTTTTAATTTGCGATTAAATACTGAAATTTTATTTTGTTCACCAAAGGCATTAGAAATTAATCATTCATTATTTTCGATCTTTTTAAACATCGCTACCATCTTCAGCACAGCTTTGATCATTTTTTGCATTTGTTATTGTTTTTTTCGAATAATTTTATTTTGAAAATTATTTATTGCCTAATTTCAGTCATTATAACTATTATTTTTAATAATTATTTCGAACATTAACCTTAACTCATTTAATATTTTGTGTTTAACTTTATTATCAACGCATGTATGCACTTTTTTTATTGTTTCTATTGCTTTACTAATGTTTTTCTCGTTAATCATCCTCACTTTCTGTAGTCCAAGGGGTGTTTTATCTAACCATAATTTCCTTGAGAAATTGGTATTAATTTCGTTTTTGTTGTTTTTGTTAAAATCGCTAATCTCTGCGGTGCAAGTTCTCAATGAACGATCAAACACTCAGAGTGAGTGAAAATTTTAACCAAAAAGAGGCTGACTTGGAAAGGAGATTAAGGTTTGCTCCTCCGCAAGAGTAACGGGATGATTTTCTCATTTGAATAAAAACAACCTATGCAACTTTGCCGATGACAAAACAATTTATTGTCAAGCACTATTTGAAATGAACCAGCTAAGGACTTAGGATCTTAAGCAGCTATACTTAATAAGTGTTGTTGTGAGATTTTCTGTATCAATTCTGAGAAAAGCAACCTTGTAATTTTTAAAGCCAACCGATCCAGTTTCTAGGAATCTGAAATTCAAATCAATGGTTGTACTACGAAAGAAAGAAATAATGTTAATTTATTTGAAGTAACATTTTAACCAACAGCTTGATTAAGAAGAAAATATTGAAAACTTTTGTAAGGAAGCAGGAATAAGGTAAATAAATGCTCCAGCCAGAATGGCTTCATATATCGATGAATCTAAGCTAACACTTTTAACAAAAGCATTCATTTTGGCATTTTTAACAATTGTCTCCTTACTTTGATGTTTGGTATGGGAAAGGCGGTAAGAAAGGATTCATGAAAAATCAAGGAGAATAGTTTTTAACAATTATAAATTAACTTTTGAACAACTTTTTTCAACGAATTAACAAATAAATTCTCCCAAAAATTACAGTATCTTGGGATATCCATGAATAGCAACCATATGATTTAAGGAACGCCCCAATTTATAGCAACGGGGTGATATTAAGAATTTTATATATATATAGCGTGACTTATAGTGCTAGCCAAATATTGAGCTCAATCTCCAACAAAATAGAATACTCCCAAACTTTACAAATATTGCAGATTTCAGATATTTAAATTTCAGAATTTTAACAGAATAATTTCAGAATTTTCCTCATTCGATTGAACTTGTAACCTATTCAAGCAATACATCTGCAACATCAGTTATGTGTGATTTATGTAATGCGATGGTAATCTAAATTGACGGTTTTAGTAAGTTTTATTGTAGCTAAGCTAGATATTGACTAACTTTAGATCAAGAATGAATAAAATATAAACATCAAAAGTAAACAAATTATGTATTTACGTTTATTATCTAATTATTTTAGCAATATTGTTAGTTTATGTTGAAAACATTAACTGCGGTTCGTTTAACAGACCAGTTATTTGATTATCTCAATTTCCAATGCGCAAAAGTACCGCTGCCTCAGGCCGTCAACACGTCCCTCGATGAATTTTTGTTTTAGAAAAATTCAAAATGGTATTTGAATCCTGTAAGAAACGTTTAGGTTTTCCAGTTCCACTCTTAAGAGTTATAGTACATTGAAGATAATTTTCTATTTAACTAAATAATAGTTTGTTCTTCCGGCCACTTTCATTACCTTCTAGTTCACATTTCTTTATTTCCTCCCCTGTCAAGCTCCTATTTGCTTAATTGTTAATTTTCTTTTTGCTGATTTACTGACATATGGTTTTTCGTCTAAGGCAGATCGTAGTTGTTACCAGTCTGTGCAGTGGTTAATATAAAATATGGTAAATGAAAAAATTTGCTCTGATAAATAAACTGTTACACTATCATCAAGAATTCATATTACAAAAAAGCTAAAAAGTTGACGAACGGAACATAATTCATACTAATATGAAAAGCAATCTATGTGAATCAAAAGAAAGTGAGTATTAGAAAAGTCAATGTTTCATAAAAATCTTCTACTTCTGATGTCTCTCTTTCATTTTACACACAGCCTCGTTTACACACAGCAACGGTTTCGTTTTTCAAATTTTAAAAGTAACTTTGTAGTGACAGAATTAAATAATGCAAGGCCTAATTTTTCTCCAAATGAAAATTGACACAAAGAAGCAGATATAGTATATCAATTCGACTTCCAGTCACATTTTGACCTGCAGATTCGGATTAAGAGCACGGATTTTAGTCTACTTGGAAGTTCTCATCATGTTATTGTTTATGATATTGATTTTATGACGACATAAAGATAAAAATTTGACCGTGATTGGTGACTAGGGGGGTAAAGTTACTGTGAGGTTTGGAGAAATTTCTAAAATGAGGCCATAGTTTGAATTGGTGTATTCAGCCAAAAAGGTGTTTGGCGAATATAGGGGTTAATCCTGTAAATTTAGCCAGAGAGATTTACCAAACTTTGTAAGACAAAAAATGTGATTTTTTTGTATTGAAATTTGTATCTCTCTAAAGGAAAAAGATCCAGCGTGTAAGCATAGACAGATGGGGACTTTTGTTTTCGTTTCATTTAATTCAATTTTTTATATGAGGTAAAACCCATCCACTTGGAGGACTCTGTAGCGAAGGTGGAGTCAAACTTGCAATAAAAGTAAGCCAAAAAGAGAAAAACCTAAAATTGTAATTTTGTGGGTTGAGATGAATTTCATTTAAGCCCCTAACAAAGTTTCTCATTAAGCCCCAAGAAAAGATGGAATCTCGAAAATAGGGTCTTAACAATATCCGTAGACACGTGACCTCGTTTAGCGGATACATATGATCCAAATTTCATGGAAAATATATACGAACTTGTTGTGTTACAGTCAGATTCGGATAATTTCAATACATTGTTCAACTTGCTTTGATTGTCTTTTATGGGAAAAAGGATTAGATTCCCACGCGTGTAAACATAGCGGATACTTTCAGCAAACTAGCTCCTAGCGTTGTTTATTTTTTGTTGATTTTCTTTACAATTTGCAGCGAATGTCTCCTTTGAAGTGTTTATATTTTATTCAAAAGGTAGATGATTTGTTTTACGGATTTCGCAGTAATACTAAGGGATAAGTCAGGCTTTGCTCCCAAATACCATCGGCGTAGCTTATGAAGCTCTAAGTTTACATAAATTCAATGCGTTTATCGCTAGAATTTCGTCAAATATACATATTTTATGCCTGAAAGAGTTTCCCGACTACCTGTTATTTTCGAGGTCGAGTATCAGTGCAGCCAGAGTTTAGCATCAAAAACCCAAGCTGTTTGCTTGTTCAAGAGTTAATACCATATGTTTTGAGTCCTACAGCTTTCCATGTGTCAAAATATGTTTTATAGTATTCGTGTTTATTATTCGTGTTCATTTTTCTAGTATTTATTATTAGATATATTCCTGATTGGGACTATGTATCCGCGATCTGCGTCAGAGTATACAGTTCTAGGGGTCTCTGCTCGAATTCTTGGCAACAAAAACTTTCCTTAAAGGTTAGGAGAGTCGTCAGCTCTCTATAATTATAGGCATGGAAAGCATGAGGTGTGGTTAGGCTGAGAGAAAGGACCTAAACATTCGCATAGCTACTCAATGTCTCAAAAACTAACTTCGGATGCTAGTTAGATAGAAACCACGCAATATTTAGGTCGGGAGGTATTTAGCCATGCCAAGATCAGTAAAGTCAATCCATAATCATGGTAACAATATTAAAATCAGTATAACCGATGCAGAGTCTACTCCTGGATGATGTTCAGCTATGGTTAAAAATTTTGATTGCAATGTGGAGTATTTAATGGACTTTTGAAGCTATCGCCCTTCCAAGGCTCTGAGTTTAATTCTGTTGTATTCTAACTACGGTGTATATGCTGGATTCTAAGGTTTGTGTAGAATATACCGTATTCTAACAAATTTTCAGCATTTAAAAGTTTTTTCATTTGTTTTTGCTGACCCTTGTACTGTTTATTGACGTGTCTAAAAATGGCGAGCACTGTGTTTTAAAAAAGCACCGTTGGCATGGACATACCCTGCACTTTGTCGGCAACTGTGTGGCCAGCATTCCTCAAGAGAATTCGCGAAAATTTACTGCGTCGCCTTGGGGCTTCTTAAAAGTCTTTAAATTAAAGTAAATACGCCAGCTATTTGTTTTCGTAAATATTTTAAACCTTCTTAAAGCCAATCACCCTGGGAATATTATTGTAAATGTTCAGCGCATCATTATCCATCTGGGATTCTGTTTCATGATAATTTCAACTTATTTTTGGTCCTAATTCGCTCTTCCATATATAGTTTTTAATGCAAATTTTTACCATCTGTAAATTGTCTTTCAACTGAATCAATTTTATTCTAATAAAATGTAATCACTTTATTGATATATATTGCAATAAATATTTAAATAAAATCTTAGTTTTTTTCCATCTTGCTTTGAAAAAAGCAAACATTTTACAACATACTGTAAGCTTTTTCGCCTAACACTCTTCAGAGTCTATAGAACATCAGAACATAGATCACAACACTACGCTAGGAAATAAATGTACCCAGTTGTGGATCAAAATAGGCCAATCTGAAAAGTGCGAGCATTGGATCGGTATAGTTGTCCAATTAGTACCGCGTGCTTATAGGAAAATTACCACTGGAGTCCAAGAGACAAAACGAACGTCTTTTTGACACTGATTTTGACGTTTTCTAATCTGAGGAGTGTCAGACAAAAAAGCTTCAAATATATTGCAAAATGTTTGTTTTTTTCAAAGCCATTTTCAACTTTCGTACCGCTAAAAATTTATTCAGTTATTTTTTCATTGTTTTCTTTTGTTTCTGCATAATTTGTATGTACAATTATGCATATTCCATATAATTTGTTTTTATATTTCTACATATCCATATTATATATTTATTTTTATATTAACCAGTTAGTATATGTTCCTATCTTTTACTTACATTAAGTTATCTGTCTGTACTGACATCTACATGTTCTTTTCTTGTTGGTTTAATCAAAATCAATTGCTAAAACACAAAGTTAAAGTGTAGTTTGTAAGTTTAAATTGTGTTGTTGCCAAGGTAAATCGATTTCATTTTGATTCCAACATATCTTTACATGGTAAAAACTCAAATTTGAACTGACTTACGATTGGCCTTGTTTAAAAAAATAGTTATAACAATATTTGTTACTTTTGAGTAAAGACTTAACATTTAATTTTAAACACAATAAAAAGTGAAATAAGAATAAGGGTGGCTGGAGCCTTTTTCCGAAGTTTTTCAGTCTTTTTAAAGTATAAATTACAAGCACCATCTTAGCATTGAGCTTAGCTGTGGCTTTAGAGTCTGGTCACACAATGTAAGAGATATTTTTCCTGTTCTTCTTTCGCGACGGCGGAACATGAAGTTCAGTTTGCCTAAAGGGCCTGAATGCAGCTTGTTAAGGGTCACAAGTTGGTTTTTTTCAGTCAAAAATATTCCAACGGCGTAACATATATTTCAAGTATTCTTATATTCATATATTAACATGGCTTTTCACCCGGCAAATGGTAGACTTCCCCAAAGTCCATATTTGTTAAATCCGTAAGGCCTTTTCACTCTGCAAGGGCAAATCTAAACTGCGAAGGAGACTAAACTGTGAAGGAGACTCAACTGTGAAGGAGACTAAACTGCGAAGGAGATGATAGGCAAATGGCAAACTTGTGATCGGCATTAATTAGAACATCAGCCTGGTACTGGGTACTCTGAGGATATTTCCTAGGGACTCCCTTTATCAAAAGGGCCTGGGTCTGTCCTTGTCTTTTCAGTTAACAGAGGGGGGAATTAACGCTGTCAACGACACGACAGAGGATAATTTCACCTCCTGAATTCTTGGCGCTACATCTGCTTAATTTTCACAGATGGTTTCTCGTCGTTTACATCAACATTGCAATCCGATTTTGTTTTCTTAACAATAAGAACTAAAACGAATTCTCGAGCTTCGAGAAACATTTCATTAATTATTACATTTCCGAATGGCAAGCGGGATTGTATTAAGACGTCATTTTTGTCGTCAATCGTATTTTTTGAAAATTCCTCCATTTTCTATTCAATTTTTGTCTCCTTATTAGTCATTGTCTATAGTAAACATGACACGAGATCTTTTGGAGTTCGTCTTACTGTGCATATGTGATGACTTACAACTAACTTGCAATGCTGGTGGCGGCTTTGGTAATTTCATCTCGATTATAATGAAAGGATTAGAGGCAGATGTTTTGGCATCCACGGCATACCGTCTAGTCAGCCTTGGCCAAAATTGTGGATGCAAAATAAGTGTTTACTCTGAAAACATGAAATAAAGATAAAATGAAATAAATGTCAGAAGCAGTTTTACTGTTTACCAAATTAATTCTGAGTTTTTATTTATACCCTCAGGGTAATGAGTATTACATCAATTTTTATGAGAATTAGTATAAAATTTTTCATAAGATTTAGAATTTGTTGAAAAATGTTTCCAATTCCAATAAAAGGGCGTTTCCTGTTAGGGCATAGCTTACTGTCAATTTAAAAAAAATTCATATTTATTACTACGAACATCATTTTCCATAAATAAATTACTCATTAATTTGCACTTAGCAATCTTAATGTCGAAAATTTTTTGAAGGTAGTTGTGAAAATATAGCTGATATTGATTTTGTTGAATAATTCTACTCTTACATAAAGTAATGACAATCTTTTTGCTTTTTATGCAGTGATGCCATTATTTTTCCTTTAGGGGTTAATAACTGCTCATGAAAACGAAGATGTCGATGCATTCACTGAGGCTGTAAGTCTTGATTTTCCTCTTCTTTATTGGATATCACGTAATATTTTTAGAAGGATTAAGTTGGTCAAGCTTTGACAAAATTGAAGAGTTTTAAATTCCACATACACTACAGTCTTTGGCTGCAATTATGTAGTTAATTCCCAATAACTTATCTAAAAAATCAGGCTGATTTTGGAAACAAGGAGGTAGAATCCACAGTGATATAGAAAATCTAGAAAATATATTCCTAATTATATAAAAGCTATTTTGAATAACGAAGAATATTTTTTAAAATGGATGACAGATGACGATTTGTACCTGTAGGGATTTATTAATACATTAAGAACAGGGGAAAGTGGGTTATAAGAAAAGGGGATAGCGTTTGCAATTTACAATTACGTATTGCCCCAATGTTCCATATTGTCAAAAACCTTAGAGTTTGATAGAAAATGGATGGTTTGATGCACCTACGTAAAACGATCCTGATCCAGTGAGCTGTTGGGCGTAACCCTTCTTGTATGTGAGATGGTAACTGTTAGAAATATTGAAGTTGTTACGGCGCTATCTAGGGGTTTGCCTGTATTTAAGAACCTTTTTGCCTGTATTTAATTCCCTTAGAATAATGGGAATGAGGAACAAGTCACATTGTGCTTTTTCATAGAACGGGGTAAAGTTTTTCTTATCAATTCAAAGAACTTTTCAAGAGTGTTCTGTCCATTCATCCCTTTTTTACTGTAGTTTTTGTGCCTCTGTATACTCTGATTTTATTGACGTACGTATGCATCGTGACTAGTTAACTGTATATTTTGCTTCAAGTGTCATACGTCTTTCAGTCACACACACCTCAGTATTTATAGTGTTTGGCACAATTTCTTGGAACATCCAATAGCTATTTTTTGTTTTTGCTTTCTCATTTCGTCTCTGGAAAATCACCCGCCCCCCTCCTCCCCAAACAATGCTGATAGGATTAACATCATGCTAGTTACACAAGAAGTTTCTTATTGATCTCTTTCGCCACTTTTGTAGTTTAAAATGACAATAGAAACTAATGCTAGTGTTGAAAAACGTTCATTTTTCCTATACTGTTGCTTAGTTCCAGAGGGATCTCATTCTACGTCATCGACTTTCGGAATCGTCTTTGTTAAATCCGTCTATAAAGCCGTGTAACACAAAGCTTTGAAAAGTTGCTCTTCAAACATTTTTGAAAAACACGTCCAAGTTGAGCGTGTTCCGGGTTTTCCACAGCTTTCCACGTAATCACGTACATATTTATCTCTGGAGCTGAGTTCATGTATCTTCGTATGTTTATGCGAATCTTTCCTTAGATGCACTAAAGAAGCCCATACCTTCAATTCTTCAATTTTCTTTTCCTCTACCTTTCGATAAAGTGCATCACAACTTATAAATATAGATGTATATATCTATTCAAAGTCACTGTTTTACCGATCTGTCAGAAAGTGATCGATGTCGTATAGGCAGAACTGTACATGCCTTTAGTGGGCGGTTCTAAGTTGCTACTCCTAGTTTCAAGCTTAATGTGGTTATCAGACAAGCAAATATGTATATATTTGAACTGAAAGCTGGCCTCCTGAAGCATTCAGATTCTCTGGCGGTGTGGAAAACAATGTTACATAAACGCAGTGTCTCATAAACACTTAAATTCAATTTTATTCACGATCTTTTAGGTTTCAGTTTTCTGAAGGATTTACTTTCTTTTTCTCAATTTTTGTCGTTTAAAGTTCTCTTTTTGAGCTGATCGACACAATGCTCAGACCTTTATGTTTGATCTACTTTTCCTCTCTTTGCTTTCGTACTTGGTTTTGAATACCGGTCACCACACTATCTCCGGTCGGTCATTTGGAGACCGGTTATTGAATTACCGGGACTTGGTCTTTAAAACAGGTATTTTAATCTGTCTATTTTCCTCGTTAGATATTTCATTGCCTTCTGCAGTTACATGCTAAAACCTGGCTTAAGAACATTCATGTTTGCATAGAAACAGGGTGACTTTTTGCTGAACATCAATGGACGGTATTAGGAAGCTTGTGTGACTCCAATCTTTTTTCATAATAAAATAAAGATACGGTGCCTAATATGATTTTTACCGTTGCTTTGTGAAACTGGGAATTCAAGGTTCAATGACATGAAGCAAGCAAGGAAAATATATTTTTCTGACGAGATATCGTAGACTCGATTAAAGCTCAAACCAGCCAGTTATACCAATTGACATGTTTCGTCACAAGCAATTTTTTGTTTACCGAAAAATCGTGATGTCAAAATAATTTCAGACATGTGTTGTTTTCAAATGGTTGACCAAATTTTGTAATCCTTCGAAAGAAAGTTCGTTTCTTTTATTAAAGAGACTCTCTCGTGCTGGCTGTGTCCCTGCATTTCTTTTGAATCTTGGAAATTTAAATTCAAATATTCACAAAATTATCCCTTTAAAAAGTCATTTATCTTTCAAAGCACCACTTCACGCAACCAATTCCTCAACTGAAGTCTTTCTTTTCAAGCAGGTGCTCTTAGTTCTATTTATCTGAAATTAGTCTTGTTTTTCAAAAAGCTCGTCATCTTGTTCTCAGTTTGGAGGAACAATATTTTTGACGTCATCTCAATAGGCCGTTAATAATAAATGCGAAATCATTTCGGAAATTTAGTATAGTAAAGCACCGTATGAACTGCCTAAGAATTTCTTCGTTTGCATGCATAATTTGTTTACAGTTTCGCGTCTTGTTGTTTCTTTGACATTGTCGATACCGCGTAGTGCATCTGCTTGCGGTAAACTTGCATTTCAGTTTCCTGTTTTGTAAAGCAATGAATAATGCGCCATGAGAGAAAAGTAGTATTTTCATTATATTTTTTCCCGCAAAATTGTTATCGTCCTTAAACCAAAGAGTAAAGTGACAACAATGTTGTGGACACGTACGGTGTCTTCCTTGATGCTTGTTCGATAAGGTTGAAGGATATAAGTGCCTCGGAATGAGCCTCAAATCATAGTGTTCCTGGCTCGCCAAATCTTCCTGTTGTCAAAAGCATGTACTTATACTGAAATCGGCTACAATAAAGCGCAAAGAAAAAAGTTGACAACCAAGAAGAAACTCGTGTTTAACCCTATCCTTTGAGCGTGGTTAGCACTAATCTAGAGAAATTGCAGCCACCAGGCACCAGATAACGCTGAAGACTACAGACAACTGCCAAAAAACGCAGAAAAGCTGCAAACAGCTACCAATAAAACGGATAAAATCTGCGGGCAATGACTTAAAAAACGCAGCAAAGCTGCATAAAGCCGTCAAAACGTTGAAAGCTGCAGACAGCTAGCTACCAAAGAAATGTATAAAGTTCGCAGCTGGCAAATAATCACGAAAGCATTGCAGGAAACAACTAAATACAGAAACCTGCCTAAGTTAGTGGACGTAAATCAAGCCCGGCGTTCTCTTTTCCTTTTTGACATTTTTCCATGAAACATCGGTTATTCATTTTAGTTGTTCAACGCACACTCTCTATTATGCCGATCAGCAGTTTCTGTCTCTTCCATACCATACTGCTTTCCAAGTTATTTGCTTTGTGCTAATTTGTTTCTTCTAGTTTCTACTGAGTCTCCTTATTCAATTTTTCACAAACAGTCTTTAAAAACAATCCTTAATAGACTGTGATTTCCAGCCAACCCCCCATATGGTGTTAAAAACTCTATTTTACAGCACCGTTCAAAGAGAGAGAAGGTTTAAATCTACTTGATGTAGTGGAAAGACAGCTGGATATGGTTGTATATCGATAGGTCTTGTTTGTTTTAATTATTCTGTCGACTCCTACACAAAGAAGATCAGGCCTGTTTTCTTTTGGAAAATTAAGTATACGCAGATCTATTTCGTTTGAGCAGGACGAATGCACGCAGTTATGTTTTGAAATGGGATAATTCGCAGCAGGGCGAATCTGCTAGCTTCACATTGTCAAAATCAAGACCACAGTTCCTGCATTTCTTATTTTCTGTATAGAAGACTTTGGCCGCCGTTAGAGCAGCTTATTGTCGTTAACTGCACTCATCATCTGTAAGGAAAACTCATCCTGGTAGTTGATGATTTTCTAATCTAAATTCTAAGTTAACTGTAAGCTAAAAATGGGAAAAGATTAGTGATTAATTCAATTAGAATCTTTTAAAGAAAAATCTGATCATTAGTCTCTGAAGAGTATGGGTTTGTCTAGCCCTGCTCAACATCTTTGTTACTTCAGTCCCTTTGCAAAAGAAATTGTTTGCTTTGTGATATGGTTTATCCAGTTGCGCGTGAAGATCTCTTTTCAAGAGGTAGTTGTATTTGGTATGATATAATTTGAGAGGTGATTTATCAGTTGATGTCTCTGTACACCCTTATGAAAATTATTTTGTCTTCCGGAAATACTTAAAAATCCTTATAAAATTATTCAGGGTCAAGCAAGCTTCAATTTTTGTTATGCATCCATGCTAGGCAATTCTGAATTGTAATGGATTGAGCTTTCCCACCACGCAATTTTCTCTTGAAATGGAACCTTTTGAATTGTGGGTACTGCAGTTGCCAGTCTCTTACATGAAATAAGAGTTTATTCATAAAGAGGTTCTTTTCCAAATAAAATACCCCCATCACCATCCGTCGTTTCGAAGCCCCAATCGTAAAGGTTTTCAGCTTTCAAAGAGCACAATACATACATCTTGCACTAAAGTTTGGTTTCGGTAGAGACTAAAGTGTTCACCAATCTCACGTTTACAGTATTTCAGAAACACAGAAGATAGAAGATATGATATACTTGAGATATCTACGTCCCTAAAGTATACTTAATTATGTTTGGAATGTTCTTTGATTTTTCTCCCACCACGGTGTTCCTACTCGGCAATCTGTCTATATTTTACTTCATTGCATGCATTTTTAAAAGTTTCATTGTGTTAGCACCGGGTCTAGGAGAGTAAACTTGTACTTTTTTGTACGTCTTTATCATCCAGAACTCAGTAAGAATTATATCTGCAACTTGATGTCATGTCACCCAATGACAAGGAGATTAGTTCTGATAAGTTCTGATAATGGATGTCTTTAAACAACGCCCAACTTGTTGTGTCAATCTTTAACCTCGCTGTGAGCCCACTACCATTCTGCTAAAGCCTCATTTCCATAAGATCATTATCGGTTAAGCAGATCTTGGCTTGACTCCTGTCATATTCAAGTCAGCACTTATAGGGTGTAGTAATCTTAAATCCTCGGGATTTTCGGTATTGTCTTCATTAATTGCCATTGCATATGCTCCTTTGTCCGTCCTCTGAGCCATCAGTTGCATTCTGGCTGTATTTCATATCGACCGGATTTTTCTGCTGAATATTACAATTTCGGTCAGTTTTGCCATGCAGGATTTCATTTAGCTTGAAATAATTGACCACGATGTAGTCACGTCAAGTTTCCTACGTAAATAACTAATCATGACGGGATTTGAATTCTGTTTTCCGGAGACTGCATAAGATTACTGTAATTCCGTGTCACACTTTCGTCACATTTTTGGCTTTTCTACTGTGCTGTGAAGCTAAACCTGAGACGATAAAGACATACTTAGTTAGCCAATCTTAGGAATTGGCTTGAAAACAACGTTTGAAAACCAGATGATCTCTCCTCTTAACCTCCCTCACCAATAGAGCGAGGTGTTTGGTCAAGTCTTTTATGGACGATCAAAATAACAAAACGATGAAAGATCACAGTAGAGATGTATTATTGCTCAAAATTGTACATATCAAACCTACGATGACTACTGAATAAAAGCGGTGGAATTAATCCAGCATTTCTTATCTTTGTTTATGTATAAGTTCGGCCTGTAATCATTTCACGTTGTCCTTCAAACCTTAGGATTAATTCTTTTGCAGTTTTTGTATCTTGCGCTCACTTGCCTCATTATTATCACCGCACCACCCCCCCCTCCCCCCCCTCCCCCAGGAGAGTGAGAGGTGCTTCTATTAACGTTAATGAGATGGTAGAGCAAGAAAACACACTCTTTACATTTTCATATTTTGATAATCATTCAGGATTTATAACTTAACTGAACGAGGTTACGAAGATAACTGAACTACGCTTTACAAAGCTTCGGATTAAATAGTACTTGTCACGTGATTATAAAAGGTCATGTGATCTGGGGAGCGTCCTACTACAAGAGGATATTGTTCAATTGTATGACATCTACTTCTCATTGTTTTTATCATTCAGTAATTTGATTTGCCAGTTTGCAAATAATTGGCGTACATCCAGAAACATGGACGTGAGTGAGCAATAACACAGAAATATTTTGCTCACTCTATTCAAAATGAATCAGTGTCTTTGAGTTCATTTCTTGGCCTAAATTGTTTGTATTTTCTTCTCAGGTTCGAGAATATGACTCAATATCTCGTTTGGATCAATGGTACACTGCCATCCTTTTGCGAATCAAGAAGAATATTACAAGTGACTTAGACCTGACCTAAATATGGAATAAACCAACCGAAGATGAATCTCGAGATACCGCGTGATTTATATAATTATATAATATATAATTATATATCACATTGCTATGTATAATTAAAGTGCCAGTTATTTCTACGTATCAAGTCGTCTCTTAGTTAAATTTAGTATTCTTGCATGTTACATAAATGAACCTGATTTAATACTTTTCAATTATCTGCTACAATTGTCTACTAGCTCATTATGATAACAGTGATTCTTGGCAAGGGTCTTTTTGGGGGGGGGGGATTAATGGGGGCTTTGGTGGTGCTTTGGGCGCAGAGGCTTCACTTGACGACCGAGTTGACTTGGCTAAACCTCTTTTCCATGCTATTTTTATGTTAATTCCTTGAAAACGTCTGTGAAGGTGCATAGAAATCTGTCTAATCTAGCCAGTGTCTTTGTTTAAATGGCTTTCCTGGTAAGGAGGACAAATGAAGACAATTATGAAGTGGTGTGCTTTATACTTTTTTGCGCTACTTTAGCATCGTATACCTATCTTCCTAAAATCAACTAAAAGTAAAGATCAATCATTCTAATTATCTAAAAATTCAATTTGATAATCTATGTATGCCATTGAATATGATCGGCCTTTAATCATATATCAACAAATCACTAATGACCACGTAGAATGCTTCACAAATATGTTTACTTCATCCATTACTGATGAAAAGTACTCTGATGTCTTTCTTTAATTTTTTGCAGTGTCTCAGGGTTGCTCTCTTAAAAATTAAGGCGGGGTCGTTCTGTAGGCAATTGCTTTAAGCCATACCCAATACCCAACCAGCGTCACATCCCTGCACCCCCCCCCCCCCTAAGAAAAGTTCTTTTTTTTTGAAAAGGGGCTAACCCCCTCCACGGTACCCCTGCTATGTTTGATGCTTAGGCAGCACACATGGCAGAAATGCAACTGACATCTGATGCAATAAGCTTCTCGACAACTACCAATCATTGTTCTTAAAAAATTAAGGCCTAAATTTTTTTGTTTTTGCATCCATCCTGCATTAACCTGAGCATTAATTAGTTCAGCTTACTTTCATTATGTTTATTTTCACCGAGGTTGTCTGAAGCTTTGAAAATTTTCTAGCAATTGCGAAAGTATTGGTAATTTGGACACATACTCGTAATCTTTTGTGTCCTTCAACATCTTATGCTCTCAGAGACGTAAGAAGTGCGTTCGAAACGCAGAAAAGCTGCAGACAGCCACTAATGAGCTGCGGGCAATTATTTAGAATACGCGGAAAAGCTTCAGTGTCACCCAATTTTTTGGTCAATGTCCGGTAAAGTCATAAATATGGGTGTCATCCCCAAATCAGTTCGTCTTTCAGGATTGTGAAAGCTAGAAAATTTCAAATCACAACGCCGCAAACTCCATTGAAGTATTAATCAAAAACAGATGTTTTGAGTATTAAAGACTAAAATCCAAATTTTTGCGCACGGTAGGTCTAGACGATGCATTTTCAAAGCAATATATTCTTACCAGGTGTTGCTCGCTCTTTGACAAATCCTGCCTCATACAAAGGTTTTGCCAGAAGATGCTTTTAAAGGATTATTTCTGTCTTGTGTCGATGTTCTCCAGTCGATTCATTTGTCAGTGACTTTTTTCGAAATGTTGCATATTATTTGCTAAAACATAAAATGTTTGCCGCGCGATTAAATCTTCCATACGATATGTTTAGTTCATTGCGTAGCGTTTTGTTTGTGCCATCTTGTCATCAAGATTTTAATTAAAAGTCCGATACTTTTGCATTATTACAATAATCTCCTTACAGCCAGTGCTTTGCACTCGGAACAATAATTCTTATCCAATTTCTTTAAACTGTTAGAATTTTTGATCCTGTACCAGGTGGCCAATAAATCTTCTATATATCTTCTCAATAAAATACAAGATATTATTGTTCTTCAAGAAACGTAATGCAATTTATCAATAAAAGATTCAACCCAGACTGACTTCTAAAAACAAAGAACCGACTGCTTATGACCGTTTTTCTAACCATGGCGGCATAAAAGCAGCCAGTTTAGTGTCTTTTGTTGCGTATCTGTGTTTATTTTTCTTTTTGCTTTTGCACTAAATGCTTAGTCAGTTATCAGAATTAGAAGATCAGAATTTTCTTAAGCAGGAATGTCGATGATCCGCAGAATATGAAATTGCGAAATTCATTTTATCTTCTGAATTTTCTGGGAAGACGTCGTCTACGTGTTAATCTGGGAAGCGAGGTCATCCATTTTCGTGCGGTGATCTTCTTTCTTGCTTATTATTTCTACGCGGGAAAACCGTGCAGTATTTTATAAGCATTACTTGCAATTATCTGATGTAGAAGTGTGATAGAATTAGAAGCGTTTCGAGTGATCCAGGAGTCGAATTGTCGCACTTTAATCATATGTTAAGCTCAGTCATCCCCGTCCAATACTCACTCACAAGAAATTAGGTTGGAATATTCTTCTACGTTTGGAAGGGATTGGTCATACACATTTCTATGGCCATCACATATATTGCAGTGTGGTGGGAAGAGTGGAAGTATTAGGGTACCAGTTGTTGAAAACAATATGAACAAAAGGGATAAGGATATTGAAACGAAAAAGTAAAGTTGATCCAACACACCCATCATTTCATCCAGCATGCGTTGCCCTTATTTTAACGCCCCCTTGTTTATTCAACATCTCTGCTCTAATTATAAGTGATACTGTTTTTGTCCGCTATTTGGATGTGTCCATTATCTGAATGTGTCCACTTTTTGAATGCGTCCACTATTTGTATGTGTTCGCTATTAAAAGGTGTCCTTAAATGGTAGGATCCATTATAGAAAAGGTCCCGTCATAGATCTACATGGAACAGTAGTTATGGCTCATATGCCAGTGCCTCTATATAATTTTTAATTTATCCACAATAGCAGACATTCTAAAACGGAAACAGATTGCATGGTTGGCAAATCTATAAATGCCCATTGCTCCAGGTTTCCGGTTTAAAATTTTGAAAAAATGCTTCGGCTTGCAGTATGAAAACTTTGAGAAATACTACACTGCAAGTTCCGAGGGGCGATTCACTTATGCAAATAGCGTACGAGATTTTGTCTAAAACAAAAGGATTTCTGGGGATTTTCAGGATGAATGTTCCCTTTAATGTTCACGTTGAAATGAATGAAGGTTCACTTTAAAGGAGCCCGTCTGTTAAAAGGAAGTGTCCGTTAAAGTAAGCTGGCCATTATTGGGAAGTGTGTGCTATTTGATGATAATATCTATTAGGAGCTATCCGTTATAGGAAGATGTCTGCTATGTGGAGGCGAAAATTAATGGAATTTCTTCGTTACTTTAATACAATATCATTGAATACAACTCTTATTACAATACCCTACCAAAAAACTAGGTTATTTTAATTGAGGGTCCTTCTTGACTCATTTAATGCCCCTTGTCCATGAATTACATTTCCTTTGCCAATTTTTTATTGTGACACAGAGACGAGCATATGGAGATCTATTTGCCAGTCATCATTAACGTCATATGCCTGTAAGTCAGTTTCCTTTTCACTTTTTTTCTTTGGTCATCATCGAAGTGGTGACATTTTATAAAGTGACCACAGCTAGCTATTCCGTGGCCAAATGGACGCTATGGAAAAGACTTATCTTATCTAACGTAATTATGCGGTTAAGCATGCTCGTTGAACAAAACATTCGAGGTACTTTCTTCAAAATCCAATATATTCTTACCGCTGCTAACCACATAATCGTTTATTGCTTTCATGTTTCAACAGAAAGCTTGCGTAATGCACGAGTAAAGCTGAGTCATTTCTGTAAACGTTAGATATGTTAGTAAGTTGGTAGGTAGTCCTCCGCAATCGTCCTCCGCAATCGTCCTCCGCACTCGTCCTCCGCAATCGTCCTCCGCAATCGTCCTCCGCAATCGTCCTCCGCAATCGTACATCTATAAGTCATTTCTGGTGTATTTTCGGCTAATTTTGTCAGAAAATTTTGTCCGGCCACTTTCTTCGGCAACTTCGTAATAGTTTTGGCTTTCCACGATAAAATTTGTTTGGAGAAAATTAAGGAAAGTGAAAATTTTAAAAGGACAATTATCTCTTCAAAATAACGTTATTTTTAAGGAACAAATCTCAGGGAAAGTACCACTTAGTTTGTTAATTTTTTGCTGGTTTTTTATAGTTTTTAAAGGTTTGTTAAATACTGAAATGCTAGAGAGCTGATTTTTTTTAAGAAACAAGAAAACGTAACAGGAGAAAACATGTAATTGAACAAGTGACATGTAGCAAGAAGTTTTTCTGTCTGTAACTTAGGCCATTAAAGTAGCATACAGTATACTCCCGTTCAGCCTTCAAAGGACATAGAAAATTTGTCGCACCTAGCCAATGTCCCTGTTTACATGGGTCTTCCTGTAAAAGGGAACAAAAAAGACATCATATAACAATCATTAAGTGATATGTTAAGTACTTTTCTGAAGTTCTAAAACATCATATACCATGATTCTTTATGATATTACAGTATATGTATGCCAATAAGGATCTTTAGAGGGATTATCAAGCAGTTTGCTAAATGTTGAGTACGATAACTAATGCTGCTGATAGTGACAGGGTTTCGCTCATGTCAGACCCGTGATTTGTGGCTCACATTATGTTGCTTCCCAACCAATGTGATAATTATTATATGCCCAGGGTATTGCCTTGAACCCAGTCCTCTTCCCGACAGCTATAACACTTCTCATGGTTTCAATTCAAAATGCACTTGTCCACGACAGTGAATGAGTTAGTTAGTTTCTAACTCGCTAAGCTGTTGTAACTTTAATTGTAAATAGATTTCTTGAGTGTTTATACAAGGAGGACGTCAATCTTTGCATTTTTGGCAAATTTCTGGCTCAGAATTTTGTCCCCACAACAACCAAGAAATGGACACCCCGAAACATTAATCAGAAGTTAAAAGACGTTGAGTGCTTACCTGTTGTTGTTGCTGTTATTGTTTTATAATATCGGGCAGATGCCCTAGGTATGGCTTATCTAATCTTAACAATCGAATAATTGTTATTTCCATTTAATATTTCAACGAAACTCAATGGTGAGGTTAATAAAAAACTATGGCATTTTATTGAAAACCTCTGAAAAGAGCAAAAATAAAATTTTCTGTCTGATCTTTGACACTTCCTAGACGGTTGAACGGTCCTTTTTTAGTAAAAATTTTGGAAAGAGTTGCAATAGAATGATCATTGAAACGCGTCTTGGTGAATTTGTCATATTATTCAATGTATTATTTGCATTTTGAAATCCAACAAGCATAAACCTGGCTTTTATTTCATACCAACATAACGACAACATTTCAAATTTTCGGTCAAGTTACATAATCCTGCTACTTTTTGTTGGATGGTGAGCTGACACAAGCTTGAATTGGATCGTTATTTGAAAGCGTAAACCACATGGTATAAATACTTAAAGCGTGTATAAAAATTTCTGGGTCATTTCTTCAATTCCTTTTGCTGTAAGAAAAAATTAACCAGAAAAACATCATAGTGCTTCAATAAGGAATTAATTGCATTGTTTTTGTGAGTTAAATTTGTTATTGAATTGGCGAGCAACGCTTTGTTTACAATTAATTCTTTCTAAACTAATTCCAACCCATTTCAAAAAAGTTTACCAATAACTCGTTAAAATTCATTTTCATCTATACACATCAATGCCCTGGCTACAAGATTCACTTAGAGTAAGTCTGGTACCCGGGTAATGAATCAACAAGCTAAACTAAGTGTTAGATCATTGATAAGACACAAGAACAGTAAAGGACCAAGGCATCAACCTTGAGGTACAGCAATATGTAGTCCCAACTCTATGTTAACAGTTTTTCGATTCTTGGCAGAAAGGTAAACTGAACACGGGTAAATCCGACCAAAAACTAGCAGACTGGTTGGGACGTTCATATCCTTTTATTATTTTGTGATGGGATAATAATAATAATGATATTATTAAATTATAGTGATAACAAAGGAGCAATGATTTATAAAGTGATATACAGTGGTAATAACAGGTAATACACGGATGTCTGGGCTGTTCCTACCAGAACGTGTGTGTAGCGCATTGACAGCGTTGGTACACTCTTTTATGAAAAAAATTTTTTTGCAAGAAGATTCAGGCCCTGAATTTTAGCCAATTTTTAAGAATATAAAAAATAAAAAATTGCAGAACTGACGAATTTCGTTTTCTAAAAAGCATGCTTTTTATTCAAGAGCAGGCGATATTCTCCTAAAACCATATCAGATTTGAAAAAATAAGAATACTTTAAGAATAATTAAGGCTGAAAACAAAAATTTCCTTTTATTATCAAGACTGAAAAAAACTTACCCATTCTTTTTAAAAAGAGTGCATGTAGCATTTGTAGACTATTTTAGTAAGGGACATCCATAGATAGTTCGTTGATACAGAATTTCTAGATCAACAGAATTAAATATTAGTAAACTCTTGACAACAGAAGTTGACAAGATATGTGAAGGAGATTTTTGCATTTACTTTTTTCGTGTGACATTCGGATAGGCTTTAGGAAAATTATCACACATTCTGTATTTAAGGCACTTTTGTCATACTAAATCTTCATAAAGTTTTTGTTATTTTCCATCTAATAAGTCGTCCTCAAACTTTTACATACTTGCTACAAACATTTGAATTAGCTACAATCCTTGCCAAAATTGTTGGAACACTTGAGCAAAGCTGAACCCCTTTTTTGAAAAATCCCCCCCCCCCCTAGCCCCATTACAATGTTGTTCAATTGAGCTGTTTTGATCCTGAATGTAAAAATTTCTTCACTGAAAGCTGTATGAAAGTGTTGAGAAAATAATTAACATTGTACCGGGGGAGAGGGGTCGAAATTTTTGAAGCGGCAGTGATATTTTGGTAAGGTAGTTTTAGACTTGCTTTGTTTATTTGCATGCTGCAATGGGAAGGCCTTCTAGTTATTTTGGCAAGGATTAGAGTTAAAGATTCTAGCGGCGTTACTGCGATTTTGTAGCGGGTGGTGCAATACTTTTCGTTAGTATACGTCAACAGATAACATAAATCTTTCCTTAGGTTAGGGAGTTTCACTGTGATTATCGGGAATTTTGAGGCTAATTGTCTATTGGACATTTCAAACATAATCAATGTTTCAAAGAACAAGGAAAACAGGTCTCAAAGTTTAGAGATAGCAACGGGATTTCTCTACTGTTGACCATCCTAGTTAGGCAGCTCAAACCATCTCTTCTTGAATCACGAATAAGGCTTGCAGATAAATTTTGCCATTTGGGACATAGTACCAACAAAAACAACTGTCATTTGATTTTCAAAAGTAACAACTTAACTAATTTACTCCCTTGCATAATCATTGCATTTATAAAGACCTCGCAATCTTGCTTTTTAAGTCCTCCCGTCTAATCACAGTCTCGATATCAATCAACATAAGCCGCTAAGATTATATTGCAAGGCAAAGTATAAAAATATCGGCCTCTCATAGACCGCTACGAAATTCTCTACAACCTTTCTCTCAATGGAGTTGATTACAGCTTTGCCGCAACTAGAATATCTGCAAATCTTTCAGATTTCAGTTATATCAAAAATCATGTAAAATTTATGAGATGGATTGCAAAAGCTGGAAAAGTAACCTTGCACATGAAATTGTGGGAAAGTTTAATCGTTAACTTTTATCCTCATTCTTGACCAGTCGCATTACGATAGTTTGTAAATTCGATCACGGAGAATGAATTTGTCTCAGTTTCTTGCTTTAACAAACAGCTCGTTCAATCCCCAGACTTCGCTTTTGTAGCATACACACTGTTTAAGCTATTTATATTGTGTTCTTCTCCGCTCGAATAATCCTTCTAGCCTGCTTTGAGGTGTTTATTTCCAATTTGGTCGTAAGTTTCTGACTAAACGCAGGAAAAATCCCTAGTTCGAATGCTTACACTTTATGTAAATCAAAACTTTCAATATTGCCAATAAATATTGAAATCTGCAATCTACAAAAACAACGAGATATCAACAAAGCAGTAGGCCACTGAATATCTTTTGAAGAACCGTTCCTTTTCATCTTTCAATTTTGGCTACTAGAACCATTCCCAGCCCCCTTGTGAATGGATAAAATGGTCGACAACCTTTAATGACACCTGTGGCCCTCCAGTCACCATCCGGGATACCGTCACCATCACCATCCGGGATGTATGTGGTAAATCTGGTAAGCACAGGGTTCCAAAGATCACTTTTTAGAATCTTTGAATTTGCATTGATTTGAAATTAATTTGCAATGTTCAAAATTAGTCCAATAGGTCAATGATAGGTCAAGATTTGCCCACATAAGCGAGGGCTTTTTCCCCCTTCGAATCACTGAAGTATGGTCTTGGTTCTAAAATTCATCAAACCAGGCCAAAACACCAGTACTCCATTAGCGAAACGCAGTTTTTCATTTACTATGTCTCTATGTCAATGTAATTGAGAGATGTGAAGTTTTACACTTTTAGAGGTTTTTCATGATTTTTTTCTAAAAATTGATTGATGATGACGTCACAGTCTCAATTCTCTGAGCTGTAGCTTACGTTTCTGTCCATAAAGCCTTCTCGGCGTTTTCCTTTCGTGCGCCGGCTGATTCAAATTATCAGGGTTTTGTTAGATAAATCTTCTTAAATCTCCCATAATCTACCATGTTTATGTTCAGCAGGTTAAATGTCTAGGGAAATCATGGAATCTTAAAACCAGTAAACCGGCCAACGTGATCCGACCGTTGAAACTTTAAAACATATCATTGCGTACACCCTACCTTTACTACAAAGTTAAGCAACAAAATTTATTCGAAAGCCAGAAAATTTTACTCAACTGTTGTTAATTACAAACACTTTTCTGCGACCTGATTGTGTATAGCAATAGTGTAGATCCCAGGCCCTTTGAGGCGTAACTGTTTTTTGGTGTACACATGTTGAGATCTAGATAGGATTTGGTGACATAAGTATATGTTGTTACTGGCCTACTCTTGCAAAATGACCGCTATAGATGTTCTTAAACAAGAATCCGCGATATATACAAATGCATGAAAAATTGGGCTTCAAAATGCATTTTTAGTGGACAGTTTTATCCCTAGATCCACTTTTCATTTTTACTTCAATGATAAAAGATTCGTAAAAATATACCCTATCTGAATGTTTTCAGTCTCAACAAAAACACTATGGCAACGGGTATGTAATAAATACAGAAGGTCCTGATTAAGTCAAGCAGAAAACTACTTTCCATCACAGTTGTTAATTAAAAACCATATGTGTTGTGCAGAGTCGTTGATTAGATTTCGATAAACGATAAAAGTCTTTCTTTCGTCGACTGATTCTTTTTCATAATGAGTCACGAAATTAAAAACCGCACAACTTGAACACGTACGTAGAACGATCATGTTTAATGCTATAACGTCAAAAGTATTCAACTTTCGTCCCAAATTATTCAGTTAACAACCACTTTGACCCTCTCCCCTCTCCATTCTGGGATTGATTCGCATCGAATGCGATTAGCAAGGGAAAAGCTGCCACAAAATTTAAACAAGTAACTGCAAATATATAACGAAACCAGATTTTTAACATTAAACTAATTCATGTTCGGCTGCAGTTTGCTTGTCTCAGAAATATACTTCATGTGCCACATATAAAAAATTCTGTCGCAACAAGATGGCTTTTAGAGCCCGGATGGCAGTGATGGAGGCTAATGAAAGCAAAATATGATAATTTTTGGATAATGCAAGATGTGAAGCTTGGCGTTCGCACATGTGAATATTACGATCAAACTGCTATTAAGATATAGTTTTTCAAGATCTGCTTTACATGAATGACATATTAAATAAAGGACAAGAAAACTTGTGTTATGATCGAAGAGGGATGAATAAGAAATTTACTTAAATTAGGATATTTGTTCCTTTGATTGAATAATTGGGACCTTGCATTTAAAACAGATCTTTTAAACTAAAGGCAGTAGAAACACAATTTTCAGTTGGAGAGGCGCTTGAATTTTGTTGAGGTCTCTATTTGATAAAAATTGCCAATTCCTTACTCATTTTGAGAAACAGCCTGCTTTGCTTCTCTAAATAAGAATCAGGTAATCTGGTGAAGCAGCTACTTTCTAGAATCTTTAGCAATATCATAACCTATAACTGGATGAAATTTAGTATAATCTAAAACCCCTGTTATTCAAATCTCTGTATGCAGCTACAATCTCTGCTTTTTTCTCTGATGTATTCTGGACGATTCTCGCGGAGGATTGTTATTGTTAAGCGCTATTTTACATCACGTGTACCTAATTTTATTAATTACAGTATGGTCTTTTGACTGCTCGTTGGTAGTGAGTATCATTGTTTGAAAGACATAAATTGTAAGAAGAGCTTTAATTAAGTTTTAAACTCAAGGAATGTTTTAAAAGATTCTGAAAACATGTTCCTTAGCAAACATAGTTAATAATTAAGTGTTTCTCACCAATTTACGTTTTTCTAAGCAATTAAACATCACTAAGTTTGAACTAAGACTGCCGTTGCTAGTCCATCTTCAGCGAATCGTGCAAAGAATAAACAGATAACATATTTTTGCAATGTGTACTACGGCTACCCAGCGAATGCAAAATCTTTTCCAACATGCAAACCTGTGATAATGTTGGCCACAACACAACCTGGAATATAATACAGTTCAACAATTATTACACTCTCTTTTTAATAAGAACAATTTCACAAAAGCATGAGCCTCAAAAGTTAAGAACAGATTAAGAACAAGCTGAGGCTGAGCTACTGTAAAATGCAATTTTGAAAAAAGTGTTATCTCAAAAAGAGGATTTTTAGCCATGTGTGGGTGTTATTTTCGGTGAATATGTCAAATTTGTCAAGAATTAAAGGTTGTCTCACTCACTTTGTTGGCAAATGAGACCTGAACACCATTCTAGAGCGAAAATGCTAGCAATCGCACTGCTTGTTAGCGTTCTTCCCAACCCTGCTGTTATCAGGGGTTGGGTAAGATTTGGCTGGGCAAATGGGCCTCAAAGAGAACTGTTGAAGAGAGCTCCAGATTTGACCTCAAAAGACAATAAATTTTCGAAAGGGGAACTCAAGACTGCAGACAGAAAATTTCAGCTGGCAGGGGACATGGGAAAATGGAAAAAAGCCCAAATCATTTTATTCTTCTTGGGGAATCCCTGGTCAAAAAATGCTATCGGGGGACGGTTTTCACCTTGCTTCTTACGCAAGGAAATCCAGCGCAACGATTTCTAACAATCATTGGCGGTTTTACGGGGGGTCCATGACCCCAGGCCCCGGGCTTATGGTAGCCAAAAGGGGCCCCACACCTAAGAAAAAAAATAGAAATTGTAAAGAACAAGGGCCCCGCAGATGTTTTTGGCCCCTAGCCCCGCAGATCTTTTTGGCCCCGATCCCGCAGTCCCTACAACCACTGCTGCTAAGAATATATTCGAAAAACCAGCTACGCAGTTTAAAGGAAAGCGAGCTCATTTCTGCTATCCTTTTTCCTGAACAATGCCTGGAATAGCAAAGAAACTACGCGCAAAACGACCAACCAGGAAATTGCCTTAAGTATAATTTCCTCGGATTAAGAAATAGATTATAATGCTAATTGCTGGTACTACAAAAAGGCACTAATAACGCAATCAAACTCGCCAGAAATCAAATCTAGCAGCAAAATTTTTGTTAGTGACAACTCAAGTTTTGAAAACAAATTTCATAACAAAGGAACTCCATTTCACGTAACTGGTTACACAAATACAAGCACCTGTTCGTTGATTAGCTTCAAGTGAAGATATCATTACAGAGACTGGACTGATGACGGCGAAAACATGAAATTGGTGTCGAAGATGACGTCACATGCGTATTACGAATATCTTTATCTTATCTCACTTAATAATGGTACGGCTAAATAAGTTTTTAAATTGCCACCATGAATGTTTAACTATAACACAGTGCAGATTGCGACATGTGTAGCCTGAGGCATATTTCTTGGCTTCTGCAAAAATGAAAGATCGCCATCCTTTGGCAATTAAAGGAGAGCTCGACCTTGCAAACCCTACATAATTAAATGTAAGGAAGATATTTATAAGAAGCAAATAGAAAATTGTAGTTTATTGGGAATGTCAACAGAAGTATTCATCTTACTTCCAGGCAACAAGACTTTGAGAATCCTTCCTCACAAAATCAATTTAAAAAGGTGCGTCCGGAGTAGGGTAGCGACAATGTTTTTTCGGTCGCTTCTACGCGGTTATAAACAGCGAGAGAGCCGCAGGGGCAGGACTTTGTGGCGTGTAATTGCTTGTGGCGTGATTTTTGAATACATTGAGGGTGTAAATATGTAGATGTTGAATTAACTAGCATGCAGAATAGGTACTTTGTTCAGAAACAGGCTACATTTGTTTGTCTTTTACAGCACTGATCTTATCCTGTTCTTCTGAATTATCTAAAATTTCTCGGAAATTTCCTAGCAACTTTCACTGCCTCTAATAACTTTCTGATCACAAACTGAGCTTTTTGTAGACTCGATGGATTACTGGTTTTCGTGGTGTACCGTTATTTTCCACTTTCGTCATTGTAACCATGACAACAGTTTCCACCTTGGTTGATACCAGCATAACCCTGCCCTAATATTCATTATTTGCATATTATCATTATTTCTCAATAATCATAATCATTCATGTTCTTACAGTGACAGTTATAAGTATTCCAGAAAAAATCTTTGTTTTTTATGGATAACATCATAACCTTAATATTTTACAGCCATTTCTAGCACAACCAAACGTAAACAAAGTTAAACAGCTAGAAACAGCTATTTTTCATTATAATTTTGCTAGTATAGTCACCTGAATCCCTATTTTAAAAATAAAGTCTTCTAGCTTTTATAAAACAGGAAAAATAACATAGCATTAGAATTTTCAAAAATTGTTTGTTGACTTCACCATCTGATTATTGAAAGGAAAATAAGGCAAAATAGGTATAAGCCAATATTTATATAAATATGTACATTGTTCGTATTTACATGAGGGTTGCTTGCCTCAAATTATTTTTCCTGGAAAATTTTTTTACAGCATCCATCTTGTATAGTGAAAATGGCCCCCCATGCTGAAGAATTTTGGAAGTAAAATTGGTCCTAGTTACCTCGGCTGTTAAAGTAATTACCTGCTTTCAAAATAAAATTGGCTCTCTTCTTATTTTTAATCAAATTATCTAAAATCCAAGAAAATCTTCTCATTTTAGAGGGCTTACATGATGCAATCTGTCACAAGGGGTTTTATTTGCCTTGTGGTTTCCAACCGCTAATATTACAGTGTTCTACGCTTCTAGCCAAATAACCCTGCGATATTGCAAACTGCTAACTTTTCAAAGCGTTTCGCACATTTAGTCAGTTGAATTGTATTCCTCGTCTCGAAAACAAATAAATGAGTAACTGGAGAGTGTGCATGCAAAGGCAAGGACTAATTTTACATGACAATAGATTTCTGTTTTAAAGAATACTTTTATCGATCTTTCTATACTCTAATCTTCTCTTCACGCGCGCTGCCCTCGCGAGACCAATTTTGAACTTTCCAACCTTCAGTGCCAAAGGGTCGTTAGCTCGCTCATTTTCTTCAACTACTGCTCTTAATTAAACTCAGAAGATTTGTTATTCTACACACTAGGCCAGAGGAGAGAAATTATGAGAGCGAATGCCATGCTGCAAGTTCTTCGAACTGTCCAGCAGGTTTGAAAACAGAGTTTGATCTCCATTCACGTATACTCTCACAATGGAAACAATGGACATTTCTATTGAGCACAACAAAGCGGGCTGATCTCCATCACAAATAATTTATTATATTTGAGCGGAGGAGAACCTCACGCCCTGTGCTTCACAAAGTAACGGCCGAATGTACAACAGGAATCACTTGTAGATATAATTTTCAACTGACTTTGAATGTATATTATTTTATCGAGATCAAATGGCGGTGTGTTGTGCAAGAGGCAGCGAGGCCGGTGCACCTGTCGAAGAATCGAGCCATTGAATAGCAAGATCTAATGCTATCAAAGGGAGCCTAAGACTCGTTGATATTTAATGCTTGAATAGTTTCGAGTTTGATACAGAAACTGTTTCTAGTTGCTGGACTTGAATGCGCTCTGCTACACACAACCACTTTACCAAACTTTCGTTTTTGGTTGTAAATTGGTTAAGTTGTTCTCGTTGGCATTTATCGACTTCGTGGAGACCAGTATTATTGAACAGCTGCACACAGGAACGTATGCTAATTTCTTTCTTTTCAAAACGAAGGTTTATTATAAATACTCGGAAGAGTTTATTGTTTATTTCTAGCCATACTGTTTGCCTTCTGTTTAGTTGCAGTAAACCACTAGCAATGATAAGGTCGCAACAAGCAGGCATGGAGTAAGGGATACGTCCAGATCGCTGCATCCAGTTTTTCTGCTGTGGTTAGGCCGGACCGTATTACATCGAGGAACAGCAAAGATTCTGTCTTCGGCAGTCGCGCTTACAAACAAAAATGGCCGGTCAAACGATGCAGCGAGGAGCTTTGCTTTGTGGCCTTGCTCTGTTTGTGATGGCTGCCGTCTTGGTGGATGATGTTCAGGCTGGTGATAGGGTTCCTAAACGTGTTGGCAATAAGACTGTAATGATTTGCGAGAATGCTGAAAGGATCAAGTGCGTTCCCGGCGTTATACTTCCATCGTGGGGATCTATGGACGATTCAAAAGGGGCTAAAGCGGCGAGGGCATTCATTTACATGATATCACTGTTCTTCTTTTTCCTCGGAATTTCAATCATTTCTGACAGGTTTATGGCATCAATCGAAATAATCACATCACAAGAGAAAGAAATTAAAGTCAAAGACCGCGCAACCGGAACGGTGAAGCTAGTCACCGTAAAAATCTGGAACGAAACTGTTTCAAATCTTACACTAATGGCTTTAGGTTCATCTGCCCCTGAAATTCTTCTCTCTGTTATTGAAATCATTGGCAGAAATTTTGATGCAGGAGAATTAGGACCTTCGACAATTGTCGGCTCTGCAGCCTTCAATTTATTCATGATAACTGCTGTTTGTACCAGTGTTATTCCAGATGATGAAGTTCGCCGCATAAAATTCCTTCGCGTGTTTGCATTTACATCGTCGGCAGCAATCTTTGCTTACATTTGGATGTACCTTATTATATCAGTCTTTTCGGTTGGGGTAATCGAGGTATGGGAGGGAATTTTCACGTTACTGTGTTTCCCTGCGTTCGTCGGTATTGCCTATATGATCGATGTTAAAATGAACTTCTATAGGTTTGTTCGTAAGAAGATTCGAAAGAGAAAGTTACATGGACAGACAGTTATCCAGACTGGGGATGGTGATATTGTCCAAGTTGCAGTGGTGGAAAGAGCAAATGGCGAAAGCCGAGATGTGGAAAAGAATCACAACATAGGTGAGAGTGAAAAACTTGCTGACTATGATGGCGATGCCTACGATGAAAGTGATGTCACAGCAGAGGATCTGAAGGAAATGAGACGGCGTCTTGCAATGGATGCTTACCACAGAGCCAAACAAAAGGCCCCTGAAGCTGATTCAGAAACCCTTGCCCACCTGGTCGAGCAAGAAAACCTCAAGTTGCAGCACAAGAGCCGCGCCTTCTACCGTATTGAAGCAACCCGAAAAATGACAGGCAGTGGAAGCGTGCTTCGCGCGCACGAACGCAAAGAGCACGCGCATGCCGCAAATGGACCAAAAGCAGTACCAGCGGAATCAATGGAAATGAAGGACATTTCTCACAATGGGGGTGATGCCTCAGGCTGTCGTGTGTTTTTCCACCCAGCAGAATACACGGTGGTGGAAAGTTGTGGCAGGGTGTACTTAACATTGGTGCGGGTTGGTGAAGACCTGTTCAGCACTGTTTATGTCGACTACAAAACTGTGGAGGGAACAGCCAACGAGTATGAGGATTATGAGCCAGTTAACACTACCCTTTGTTTCAAACCTGGAGAAACCAGCAAGATTATATCCATTGGTGTGGTAAGTTAACACTCTTTCTAAAAGATATATCAGCTTTTGAAGGAAATTTTAAAATATATGAACTGAACTGAACTGAAACGAAAATTTATAAGTATAGGATGTTTTAGCACAATATCAATCTATTTTCGATTCAGTAAAGAAAAAATTATCAAATAAATAGCAAATACGTAAATTCACCAATTCCAGCAGAAAGTTACTTTAAAGCTTAAATAAAAGTTAGCGTTATGGAAACTACCCTTAAATATATCACTTGAGAATTTTCATTAAATTTTTGATAGTAAAATCGATGGAAAACTTTATCACCTGCCGATATCGGAGATATTTCATAAAATTTGATAAACATATATTATCAACTATAATGAACTTTTAATGGAAAAATGCTTCTGGTAACAGGTTGTTTTCTTTCGTCGGGGAATTTAAAATGTTATCTTTTAGATGATTCCTACTTTTAAAAGTATTTGCTTCAAAATCATTTTTCTGTAAAGTGCCGAATAAAAATTTAAAATTTTTAGAATATTTAGAACGCTCTTACGGGTATTCGGTAAGACACGCAAAGAAGATTTCACCAACAACCTGTTCTTAAAATTGATCCAATAGGCTTTAAAACCTGCTGCCTAATCATTGTGTAGAACTTTCATTCATTCCAGCGCATATCTGTACAAATCTCTAACTTTTATTGCTAGCTTTCAAATATCTAATGGGCTTAAAGTCTCCGTTCGGTTGAAAAAGCCACTGGAATTTATAGCTATCTGATATTAAAACGATGTATTTTTGGAAAATTTTATTTCGAGCTAATTATTCAAATAGATGACTCAATGGAAACGCACATATTAAAAAAAGAAACAGTGGAGCAATTTATCAAGACGAAGCTGGCATATAGGCTGGGGTACTGTTGTCCTCCCCCCTCCCAATCAGTCAAACTTTATCGAAATTCAGGCCTATTCGTGCAATTTTACTCAATGAAGCAATAATTTCGGGGAGGATCCATACTAAGCCCCCCCCCTGAATTTTTAGCCCATTCGGCAAACATGTAGACTTGCGGTTGGGGTTCGGGGGTTGTTGATTAATGTGCAGAGTAAATGCACAAATTGCGACTCATCTTGCTTCATAACCAACGTAACTCTGTGCCTATAGCAATAACTCTTTCTTTTTTTGTGAAATAAAATGGTGATAGAACTGATCTTTGATTTAGTTTAATTTCAAGCATCTTTGTTGAACTATTTGCCCACGTTTTCCGCCGTCTTGGTTAAGAATATTATAAAAGCTACTGTTGATTGAATAAGAAACCAATAATATCATCTTACTTGCTCTTAACAAATTTATCTCCTCGTTTGTAGGATTATATGTATTATATTAACTTTTGTATCGGTTTCATGTCTCCAAGTTGTGATTAAATTCATCTGATTTTTCATGGTATACGAAAGGCTCTCTTCTTCCTGCATCGCTTGCATCATTTCAACTCAAAATCGCTATTTATTCAGAGATGAAAAATGAAGGAACTCCCATTCACAAACAAACTCAACTAGTTACCCCCGCTCTCCGTCCTCTAGTTTATTGATCATCAAATATTAACATCTTTTTTATAATTAACTGAAACGACTTTGAAACGATAAACCGAGTCAAACTACCATAAACCGAGTCCAACTGCCAGCTCTTGTCATTTCAAGCGCCTTTTAGTCAAAGGCATAAAAGTACATTGATTCGTGTCGCTTGATCACCTCCCCCCCCCCCTCATTGTGAAAATAGGACGCCCTGCTTTGGAATGCTGCAATCCAAAACTCTCCAACTTTGACTTATGCTCAACTCGCTGCTCTTTTTTTGCTTGACTGCTTTCATTTGGCCAATGCCCCCTCTCCATTCCACGAATCCTCAATCTGCCCCCCCCCCTTTATGTTGACGCACACAAAAATTGCCTAATCACATAGCAAATGATAATAAAAGCAAATGATAAGTAAATCTCTTTCTTTTTGTGTATTTGACGAATTCCTCCTAACGTTCTATTTCGACTTCTAGGTTGATGATGATATCTTTGAGCTGGACGAGCACTTCTTCGTGAAGTTAACAGGTATTCGTGTAATGGGAGATGATGGAGTCGAAAGAGTAAGCAATGAGGCATCCATTGGCGACCCAGACACGGCTGTTATAACTATCCTCGATGATGACTACCCTGGTGTGTTCACGTTTGAGCAAGACAGCGTTGAAGTAATGGAAACCATTGGCACTATCTCAATCAAGGTGATTCGGTTGCTGGGAGCCAGATCAAATGTTCGTGTACCTTACCACACTATTGAGGGCAGCGCCAAAGGTGGTGGAGACGATTATGAGGATGTCGTCGGAGAAATCGAGTTTAGAGACGAAGAGACGAGGTATGAAGCTTCTATATTTTACAAATTCCAATCATTAAGTTTCTGACTTTTCTTAGGTTAAATGATAAACAACAGCTTTTTCATGCCATTGTTGTTTTTATTTTAATATAAATTTGTCAACATACATCCTTGGTATGCTCTTATGCTGTCTAGATGGGTACAATTTAATAATTCTTACAGTTTCAATGCTACCAATACATCCATTGCTATCAAGCAAGTGTCGATGAATCATTTTTCTTTTGATTAAAGACAGTTTCATTTGACCAGAGATTGTCAATTTGAAATCACGTCATACCAGATCTGGTTCCAAAAGGCCAGTGATCTTGACATTCCAGGTCATCATTTTATATAATTTAATTTTCATTTTCCTATGTCGTTATTTTTGTGAAACTTACATGAGGTATCTACCCATATAAACTCACTTAACCATACATCATCGTGTCTGTTCGATCATCACTATTCTAAATTCGGTTTTATGTTGTTAATACTATCTGGCGTGATGATAAAGTTGGAAATACTGATGATTTTTCCTTCTTTTCCACGATTAATACAGTAAAAACCCGCGTGTTAGAACCTAGGAATTTAGGAACCTTCTGGCAGAAATTTGCATTTTTAATACTTCAAAATACAAGAATCAGTTTTGACAAACAATTTCCAACAGGTTTATCATATGTGAAATTTAATCATTTGATTTATATACCTTTTTATCAAAAACCAAAACGGTGACAGAAAATTGAATTTTTAAAATAAATCTCAAAATGCACAATGTATGTTAAATTTGAACTATTATTACGAAACAATAATTGCGGCCATTTTATATACAGTACTTTATCATTGATCAATTGTTGCTGAACTTTTGGCAACATTTATACCCTAATAAGTATTTAGAATGAAGGATAGTCCAGATTGAATGATATTTCTCTGATTATCAACAACAAAATCTACTCATGTAGAAATTAAGAACCTTATTAAGAACCTATTTGGCCTAAACTGTCAATATGTACCGCATAAGACAAGAACCTGTTTTGCCAAACTCTGAAAAATAGGTTCTTACACGCGAGATTTTACTGTACTAAGCTTCATGCCATCATACCGGGCAAAGTCCTTCAGCAATACTCATTGGTTTTGTTGAATTTTATTAGGTCATCAGCTATAACAAATGACTGTTTATTTGCCTATTAGAAGGTCAGGGTTAAGAGTTACCTAATCAGCCTTATCAGGACTTCAGTAAGCTTTTATCAAATCCTGGGACCTTAGTTTTCAAATTGCAAGTGTCTTTGAACAATAAAAATCGGTAACTGTAATATCGCTATCTACTTGATCAACTGGAGCAAAGAAATATTCAAACAATCTTTTGGTGGTACAAAACTTAAAAATGGCTTTGAAAAAAGCAAACATTTGAGTATGCTAAATCTTTTCGTCTGAAACTCTTCAGAGCTTAAAACGTCAGAACATAGATCGAGAACTCTAAGCTAGGAAATATAAATACCCAGTTGAGTATCGAAAAGGCCAATCAGAAACGTGAGCACATGACTGGTAAGGTTGACCAATCAGTGCCGCTTGCCTATTGAGAATGCTACCAATCCTAAGTCCTAAGGTGAAAACGAACTTCTTCTGTCTACACGATAGCGGTTTTTCGCTTTATACGATCGCTTTATATCATGTAAAAAATCTCTAATAAATCTTAAAAAGTTCTAATGCTACCTTTAAAAGTTACCTCATTTTTATAAGAAGCATTTCAAAGATATATTGGTGTCTCAGATATTTTAAACTCAGTTTATACTCGAAAGAATAATGTAGTGCTGTGAAGGTTTACCGTTTCATGTTTTTATATTAATATTTGTATCCGGGCGTTTTCGGAATACCTTGTTGCCACGCATGAGCATTTGGCGGCCTAGAAATTCCGCTGCATTTCAGAGAGGGTGTTTGCAATTGCCTGCTTGCATGCTTAATTATAATAAACAATCCTGCAGTTGTTAGGACCGTCCAAAACCATCTGCCCTTCGGCTAGCAGGTACAAACCAAGAGAATTGTCAAAACAAAGCCGGACGGGATCCCGGGTGTAAAAATCTATTGTGACACGAAACATGCATCGAAACGACTTTCCACACATGTTCATTCAAGAAATCTTTGCATAGAAATTCAAATCTAATTTTATGAAATTTTTTTCGAGACTTACAAAATAAAAACTCGAGTCCTTCCAAGTTTCTCCTTTATAAACATCTTCTCAAGTTACCATTCTGGATTCAATGTCAATTTTGGATTACGTCTTCTACAATAATGTTCGACCACATTATGTTCAATGACTTTACTTTCAAATTTTTTTTTTGATATCACTAACGCATGTTTTTCCTTTCGTCGTTCTTGTTAGTTTGAAGAGCTTCTTATGTAGCAGAATCTTGAAACTACAAGTTTCCGGAAAAAGTCTTTGATTGAGCAAGTGGTTCTTAATGCTTCATTTCCAAAAAGTTCATGTTGCCACTTTTTCCACAAAATTTTCATCAATTTCTATTTCAGCAACAAGCGTTGTTATATACTTTTCCTCGTACAACAAGGTCAAATTCAAACGGGGGTTATTGGAAAAAAGTGAACCGGCCGTTTTTCAAGGGAACATTGAAACATCTTACATTTTTAACAGGGGTCAAGGGGAATATTGTGATTCAGTTTTTAAGAGAATATTGAAGAACAATTATTTGGAAAAGGGAACATGAGAACATGAGCACATGGGAACACAGAATCTGTATCAGATCAACGGAACACAAGCCCCTTTATGTGTCTCAGTAAAGACATCTTTTCCTCTGTTACCCCGAGCCGTCGTTGATAGTCTCAATACGTGAATAAATGGCACTACACTCGTTTTTTATAAGAACACGAGCCTCAAAATTGGTCAAAAGTTAATAAATATTAAGAACAAGCAGAGATTGAGATATTGTAAAATTTCCTTTTTGTACAATGGTTTATCTCGAAAAACGAGAAGTTTTTGTCATCTAAATGCGCCTTTTCGGCGAACTTGTCGCCAAATGAAGGATATCTCTTCGACTTTGTTTAAAAAATGAGGCCTGAACCCCTCCCCCAACCCTCCTATAGACTGCTTAAGAACAACCTAAAAATAATCAAACCTCAGATTTTCGAAACAGCCAGTACTGGTTCTTATAAAAAACAAGTGTTCATATATGCAACATCTGAAAGCCAGAGGCCAACTTTTGAAAGAGAAGCATAAACAAATATAAGCATAAACGCAAGACTGACCTAAAATAAGTACCTATATTACAGCGCTAAGCTATTTGCAGTGGCGTCGCGTGACCATTCTCGCTGGGGGGGGTGTAAGAGGTGCAAAACCATATTTTACCGACAGAAATTCTTTTGTTACCTTTATATTCTCTTATAAATTTAATTCTACCGACAAGTTCTCTGAAAGTTGGGGGGGTGTACACCCCCCACACCCCCCGCACGCTACGCCCCTGGCTATTTGCCTTCAATCTGCCCTCAACCATGTCTGTTTAAACTTGCAAGAACATGACCCTTGCAATGAAACCGGAAGAGAGAAGTGGAAAATTCCTTCCTTGATCGTTTATATACTGTTAGATTGCTGGTGTATTAAAAATCGTCTAGAGGAATGGGCGATCTTGAAGACAATGTTTATGAAAACAGTGATGCCATCTACGAAAATGATACTCAAAATGCTACCTATGTAAATAGTGTACAGAATACAGAATCGAGCCTACAGAATGTCCCTAAAACAGTAAAACTGGACCAGTGCAAGGAAATTAATAACAACAGCAAGGATAGTTGTTTTGAGACCCAAAACGACAGTGACTATTCTCTCCTTATTTTGCCAAGTAACAGCGTTGATTTAGGTGAACAATATGTCCCATACCCTGGTGACAATCGTTTGGCAGCGGAAGATGAATACTACGCCGAGGTTAAATCGCCTACCCAGGAACAAAATGGAACCAAAGGAACAAAAACAAAGGAACCTAAAATTGATTTTGTCTGTGACGAAACATATTACAACGTAAAACAAGGTTTGAAAGCTCTTCATGACGCAACAGAAGGTGATGTATTGGATAATAAATTTGCTTGTGATCAAACCTATTCTGATGTAAACGAAATATCAAATGGTATAAGAGAAGACTGTGTACCAGATACTGTCGTCACGTCTGATGCAACATATTCCAGTATAAACGAGATACAGTCCGAATACGAAGTGGCAAGTGTGATTGGAAATGAACAGCCTGAACTGTATGACAACGTAAAAGAAAGTTGCACGCAAGCTGTAGAAATTCCCCCATCTCAAAGCTTTCATAGTGAAGCAGCTTTGGAGTTGTGCAGTGAAATATGGGATGGGAACATTGAAAATTTTTACCAAAGGAATCAGGAACTGTCCGAAAATTCCAGCTCCCAGAAAACTTATCTTCTAAAGTTTGCAAAGGCAATAGCAGCCTTTTTACTCATTTCTGTATCAATTTGTTTAGTCTGCATCGCTGTTTTATATATAGCGACGCCATCCACCATATGATTTAGCGCTTTATGCAGCATAAATTGTTTTCGTTAATGAATTATCATCAAGTTTTTGAATTAGCAACAATCACAAAGAAGAGAGTCAAGGAGAGAAGGGAGAGAAAAAAGTGAGAAGAACAAAGGAAGTTGAACACAATGAAAGAATGGAAGAAAGCAAAATCTATTTTTGGCCTTGCTCTTTTTAAGTAGCAAGCAGATATTTCTTTTTATATTGCAATGTATGAATAATTTTGCTTTTCATATAAGGATAGCTTTTGTTTACTGAATAATTAATAGCTGAATTATTTTATCTGCATAGTTATTAGAGTCTGAAAAAGTCTTCTTCATTGCCTGGGACTAGATCAAGATGAGATTCACAATATCTCTCTGTCCAACGGCAAAATCCAAGTAACCTTTGATCATTCTCTTGTAATTTTGCTTTAGAACAACGTATTTTCAATTTGAGATACGGTCAGTGCTTATTTCTGACTGCGCCCTATGCACTCAAATGAGCAAACGGAAGGTCGTCTATTGAGAACCCCAACGAAGCAAGAAAAATTTCGCCATTCAAGACAATATCATTATATAGGGGGTTCAACTTCAAGTCGATGTGAGAGAAAGCTGAGATTTTGGCGAAGTGTAAAAAGGCAGAAACCCAACCTTTTGGTGAATGACAACCTTTTCAGAACCCCCTGCAAAGAAGACAAGCCTTTAACCTATCCTAATTTTTTTTTCTAATTGTGGCAATTATTTTAATTTCTACTTAAATCTAAACTTGATAATACTGAAAGGCAAAGGCATAAGTACAGCAAATCCAAAAATAACTTAGACCAAATTGATCAGAGAAAGGAATTGGAAACTGCACACAAGAAAGGAATTGGAAACTGTTCACATGAAACCGCTGGGCGCTGCTTAAAGATTTTACTGATTTGCAGAAAGGCGGAAACTGTTCACGTGTTTTTCTCTGTGCGCAATTTGATTGGTCAACCACTCGTGGTCTAGTGGCTGTAAGCCACTTTTACCTGTGAGCCACTTTTACCTGTGAGCCACTTTTACCTGTGTCAAATGCCATAAATGATGCACTACGAGAAGGGTCTTTTTTGTAGAGATAGCCATAAACTCTACATTCTAGAAACTTGTTTGATGTAGATTGTTGTAAGTACAATGTAAAAGTTCCCTGATGCCTGCTTTGATTATCTTGAATTCAAAACACGTCTTTTCTAATTTTAACGACATGATCAGTGCCAAAGTGTGCAGACAGACCGTCACAATTATGTTTGACAGTACGGCAAATCATCGATTGTAACAAAAATACAATTTCAAGTCGCTTTGGTTCAATATTACATCTCCTTTTTGTCTTGTATTTACATATAGCATTGTAATCTTAAGAATATTTATCCTTGGCAAATATGCAAGCTGAAGCCGCCTCACTCCTGTAACGACTGTTTACCCACTGTGCAAACCACTTTATTTGAGTAAACCAGAACACTATCAGCTGACATTATTTCGATATTTGCTGCAGGAACACTCTCCTGGAAGTTTTGATCGGCTATTTGCTTCTTTCATGCGCGTCAAAATCTGCGAAAAAACAGTGTTTGTTCGTCAGTTGAACCTGATTTGTATTCACGATTAACTATTGCGAAAGAACGTCGCTACTGCACAAAGACTTAACGCTAACAACCAGAAAAATGCAAATAGAAATTGATTTAGACATTTTAGAATAACTCAAGATCAAACATAATTCCTGCACAGTTTTCCTGATCTTTCAATCCCAAAAGTATATTTACAAAGATTAGTTAGTTATTGTACAGCTCGCATCTCCTATTACGTCTTGAACATAGGGATAGAGAAAGGAGACCAACGACAATAGGGTATTGGGAGGGGTAAACTGTTCTCCAAAAATTATTTAACCAAAACAAAAAATGAATAAAAGCAAGCAAATTTTTAGAGGTCTTTTAAGTACGAGATGCCATTTTGCTACGGCTTGATGCACAAAATAGAAGTAGAAAACCTTTTCAATCACAATAATTGCTTCCTTCCATTTATTTATGTCAATCAAAATTAAAGAATTAAACTGGAAATAGGTGTCTAGTATTAGTCAAAAAGAATGATTTGAAACTCATTTTCAAAAGAAGATTTTTCAAGCCGTAAAAAAGCTGAGGGTGCACAGTACTATATTTTCTTAATTTTTTGGCCTTTTTTGCACAGTTACTCACAAGGTTGCTGCTGCTCAGAGTTGCTATGAGATAATGAGCTGGAAACGAGCCAGCAAGTATTATCTGTGTAGCAAAATTTGTAAATGTTGTTTAAATAACATTTTCGATGACATTGATAGGTTTATCATAGGCTAGTTTGCTGTCTCTTGCTAAATGTTTTAGATACGTGAAAGCGAGGTCGGCCCTCTTGTCATTCAGAACCACTTATCTTCCAATGTTTGTCGCTGGCTGATTGGGCTTGTTGTATATCTCAACATTGCACTTAAAATCGCTCAACATTTGTACAGTGATGTTTAGTGATGTTGAATAGGGGTGTTAAACCGTCTCAACAATTCGACTTAATATTCATTGAACGATGAACTTCGGACTCTCAGAGATCCAAGAAAAGGGAATCCGCTGGTTAGATAGGGTGTTTTGGGAGATGAACTTTGGATACTCCTTCCCTTTAACAGTAGCTGCCTTATGAATTCCTTAGGTCAGGATTTTGTCTTGCAACTTGCTTTGAGTTGCTATCTCATCCGATTTGCTTCCACTGCCAGTTTTTTCCAAGCGTTCGTCATGGTTTGCCAATGCAATTTATAAAATTCAACTTCTCTCAACCTCTTGGTGTGATCTGAGTTCTTGACGCGTTGAAGTCTAGTGCGCTTGCGCCGACTGAACATTGTTGTATGTGGTGTTAAAAGGCTTCAACACCTCCCAACACCACCTCTGACAAAAGAAATGTCGAGCCGACCCGCTGAACATTTTTGAATCTGTTCAAACTCCACTCAACATAGCTGAACACCGCTCACCACTACTCAACATAACTGAACAGGGTGTTAAAACGCTATCAACATTTGCACTCTTCAAATGTTGAGCGATGTTCAGTGAAATATTGGGGGCGTTTCAACAGGGCTTTATGGAAAAACCTAGCAAGGTAAAATAAATCAAAGGTGTAAAGGAATTCTCTAGGGTTTAAACACGGAAAAAACATAAGGATTCACAAATGATTTCAATATCTACGTAAGTGATGTGTGCAATATACATTTTGTAATTGGAACTTATAATGGCTTTCGCGTGTATAAGTTGCTCGTTTGCAGCAAATTTGCCTTGAGATTTACTCTATCGTCATGATTCCAGCTGTTGTCTTCTCTTAAATATTTTAAAACGATTTTAAAATGGAAAATAAAGAGACTTTAATTGAGAACGTGTGTCTTGCAGGACGTCTCTTTTGTTTGTCCGACTAGTGTGCGCATGCTTATGAATATTTAATAACGAGAGCCTGTATTAGGAGAATATGTCATTAAAGAGTATTAAGCAACGAAAAGCCTGATTTAAATTCTCTCTTCAGGTCTACGAATACACAGTCTAATTACAATAACCTATTGATGAAATATGTACTACCGATCCAAGAAAGAACACACCCCCGACCACGCCCTTCTAATGGGCAAAAAGTGAGCAAATCTGTGAACAGCATGTGAAGGATCGATTCTCTGTTTAAAATTAATTCAGTCTGTTATTCAAGTTTCAGGTTTATAAACAATTACACACGAGTTGTCGATAGACCAACAGATTGTTGACTGCAAACATTGGATCTGACTTTCTCAGGCCGAACTTTTATTTTGATAATTCACAAAAAAGTACATTCTGTAACGATTTATAACAGGAAGTACATTTTATCATAGCATTCATGGGAGAGGAAATTTTTCTAAATGTCAAATGTTAGAATTAAGGAATATTGGCCTAAAATTTTTATGTTTGAGGAATAAAGTGTTCGAATTATCAGATAATCTTGAATATAATAGGAACAAAATTATTTTGTTTAAGACTGCAGCATTACTGGTGGATATGGCAACGGAAATTTTGTGTAATAGGCGTTTGGTATGCTGTCTTATTTAAGGTTGATGAGTCAGTGCCTGTTTATGAAGTCTCAGAAGATAAGGCATTTGAAATCGAAATACTGACCAAAAGTCTTATTTTGTTGATAGCGTTGTCGTAGCGCCCTTAAATGCATAAAAACATGAAATTGTGGCGTTCAATGCTCAATTGCAATTAGGCGAATATTCAATTAAATCGCTCTACATATCCTTTATTACTTTCTTGGCAAAGCAAATTTTTCTAGGACTAAACAACAATTTTTATGAAAGTGGGTTGAAATTTGAATTTGGTATAGGTTCACTCACATCTTATTGATGATTCTTTATTTAAAATTCAAATACAAAAAACCTATCAAGAAAGTCGACATGATTTCAGATTTCTACTCTTTGCTAAAAGAAATCGTGAAAAATGCAAAAAATGAATACATTTTGAAAGTTTTTTGGCAAAGCTGAAATACTTTCCACTATAAAATCAGTATGCATTTGAATCATCAGGACCGATTTATCTAATTCTTATACAAACTCTTGCTATAGATTCAGATCACTGCATCCTCATTAATCACGAGCTTAATAATCAACTCAAAATTTCTCTGATACTCTACGACAACTTAGGTTGTATAAGGTATTTGTTGTAAGTCGTGCTTTGGTGTTCGTGAAGTTGAAATTCATTATGCAAATAAAAATTATCTAGTAAGATGGGCTTAAAGGAGATAAACTGGCTGATCTCTAGTTATCCGATGATTATTTCTCAACTATCCTTACATAATGCTTCAACACAAAAATATAATGCGATGACGAAATTGCCAAACATCACGCTGGACCTTGTACCCTCAGTTGCTGATGGCGTCTCCTAATGGAGCCCCCTGGTCACTACCAATCTGTGTAGATGGCTTACGTTGGAAGGGACCATGAAACCTGTTTAGGGACTGCAAAGCAAGATGGAGTTGGGTGCTTAGGCCCTCATGTAAATTTTAAAAATTGCATTTAAAATTAGACAAATATGAGACAACTTGGCTATCCCCCTGCCCGTAATATGCTCTGCAGTCCCCGCAGCTAACACGTGTTAACTATACTGCTTTACTGCTGTATTAGAAGCAAACAACCAGGGGTAGTTATGATAGTCTTAATGCTATGTCATGTTTCCTTTTTTTAAATTTTCTCATAATTATGCCCCCACTTAACAATACCAAGAGAAAATGTAAGCAAATATTTTCTCTTAGTATCTTTTCCAAAATGCCGTTCTCCTATCAAATTTAGTTTACTCCAAGCCATAAAATGCAGGCAGAATCATGATCCGAACAAATGTTTGTTGCTATGATTTTCTAACTGCCAACAGTTACACAAAAAAAGCTTTGAGACTGCAGCAGATGTTTCGATTCTGAAGTTTCGTGCAACTGTCACAGGCAGCTGTTTCTAATGTCGTCGCAATGAACACGGGCATAATTAAATCATTAGCAGCCTCTTTTAGTTGAAAAAAACGCTTCTAGCCTCGCGCTTTTTATTCCTAATTGCTTTGACAAGACGTCGAATGCATGTTTTGAAATAGAGAAATCTCATTATAAATATGGCTTAAATCTTCCTCGTCTACTGAAACTGTTTCGATCGCCATTATTACTCTAAAAGTGGAGCGATGCATTTCTTTTTTCCCTCTTGCAAAGTTAATATCCTCATGCCTTATAAGATGTTTACTTAAAACGAACCGTTTGCCAGCAATTACTTTATTTTTGATCGCGTGCTTGAATGGTTTTGTTTATTTTATTCTTCCGCGCTCAAACTTACTCATTCCATGTCTCTCCTCAAAACGGACCCCTCAAAACGGACACCTCAAAATAACGGATAGTTCCCAACTGCAGACACCACTAATAATGGGCACTTCTTAATAAATAGAATCTCCCAATAACAGACACAGCCCAGTTGCGGACACTACCGGTAAGCGGTAATCTCCTTGCAGCGGATAGCTCTAAACAGTGAAACGATTCTCTCCAAAACATTTCATTGAACAATTATTTTGTTATGTATACTTGCATTTCGTCAACATTTTCTGTCAACATACACATACATTTTTAACTACTATTTAAAGAGTTTTTAGCAAATTTTTCTATCGCTGTCTTCCAAATTGTTTTATGATGTTGAATCTTTATTTGTTTAGCAAAACAATCGACATCCCAATTATTGATAGAGAAGAGTACGAGAAGAAGAAATCTTTCAAAGTCGTGATTTCAGAGCCCAAGTTAGCCAGTGGTGAATCTCAGGCCCATATCCCAGACTTAAGGGACGTAAAAGATGCAGAGATGAAGAAAATAATCGAAGCTGGAAAACCAACGCTTGGTAAGAGCACTAATTTGAATATAAAATTCACACATAACTGGTTCATGACCAACTAACGATCTACAGACTAGAGTGATCTGCAATGCCCTAATCCCAGACATTTTATTCACAGTCCAAGTCTTCTCAATCTCTTCTTACTGTAAACGCAATAATGTCAGCTATTTTTCATTGCCCCCTTGTTTATCGTTTTTCAAAACATCTCTAACGAATACCCCCTTTCGCAGGAACAAACTCAGATATCACTGAGTATTTAATTTTTCCTTAATCTTTATAATCTTTATGCAATTTCGGTGTTCAAAATTGTTCGGAACTTTTATAAAATTTAATGTCGGTAGGAAAAATAATTAAATATAAAACTAACGCCACACTTAATTTGAATTTTAACATGAACTTATTTCGCAAACTATAAAGGTTCAAATTTATCAAGATTGTTTTCACCAAAGTATAATACCCGTATCATTTGTTCTAAAAACATATTAAAATCACTTGATAAAACCATGACGTCAGAATATAGTTTTCGATCTATATTCTGAAGAGTCTCAGACGAAAAGTGTTAGTGTATTCAAAACTATTTGACTTTTTTAAAAGCCATTTTTGTTGAAAGTTTCTAAACTGATCAGCAGCTCGAGTACTGAGTTAATCATAAAAAATTTTTTTGTGAGGATTTGTGAGGAATAAAAAATGTACACATAAATGAACTCGATTCAAATTACCCTCAATTTTTGCTTCAAAAATGATAATGATTACAATCAAGGTTTCAGTCCCACATACAAAAAATATGACACTAGACTGGCAAAGCGGAAAATATTAGAATATGAATGGTGACATTGCCCACCAATTATGATAAATATAATAAATAAATATAAATGATATAAAACCCTTTTTAAGCCAAAAACGTTATGTTTCTTGGTTGCCTACTCATGTACTGGACACAAAATAACGAAACAACGTTAAAAGGAGAAAATTATATATCATCTGAAAAACGACAACAACTGAATGCGACACATTGCTTTGTCATCGTTTGACGTGTGGACATAATTGGTGTATTGCTTTCTTAAATTTCATCCTATTTAAAGTATATGTGCAGTCGAGTAACGGAGGCATTTGGCGCTCTAAGGAAAAATCTAAGACGAGGCCCCTAATTACACACTGCAGAAAATTCCCATCACACGCTGTAGACCATGCCAAACACCATAGCAAGTTTTAATAAAAAATTTTTTCGTTATCTAAGGGAAGATGGAGACCCTTTTGTTCAGGTTCCCTAAACTGTGTTACGCCCCTGTAAATGTACAATACAATTAAGTTTGAATTGTAAGAAAACTTTTCTTGTGAACTTTAAAGATGGACAGAATAAAAAACCATGATAAGAATATCCAATTTTCAACCGAACAGTATTAATTAAAACATTCTAAATAGACAAGGACTGTAACATTCGTTTCACTAATCAAAAGTAGAAGAATTCTGCGTCAACTGATGAACAGATTTGTCCATCCAATACGATTTAATAATAAAGTGTAATATCTCGCAAGAAATGTAGCAAAAAGCTTTGAATTCTTCAAAACCCCAATCATAAAGGATTTCAAAAAGTCTATTTTCAGCCGAATAAACGAATAAACTAAAACGAGAGTTTTATCGAGAAAATGCAACTATTGTGTAACCGACCCTGTATGAGGAAAAAACCGTATGTTCCTTTTCTGACCAACAGCTGTCGCCGCCAGACCAATGCTGTCTGTCGCATAGAGATATTTAAAGATAATTTTAAAAGATATTAATTCGTATTAAAAAGTTCAATTAAAATCAGTGCCAAGAATCAATCTTTTAGCTGCTTTTAGCTCACAATCCCTGAATTTTAAACCTCCTTAAATAGATCCTTAAATACTCTGATAAAATATGCTGCTCTTTAGACCTGATTTTTGCACTGATGGCGTTATGATCAGTGCCAACAAACAATAGGCTAAAGGTGTTGTCATTGGTTGAAATAGAACTTGTCAATCAAAGCAATCACGTGTGGACATAATTGCTAATAGCAACAGTTTCAGTGGAGTGCTTTTAATTACAGTCGATTAGCTGTTTTGGTTCCCACCTGCGTTCTGATTAGATGCAAATATTCAGATAAATAGCTAGTGAATCACGAACAAGGACGGCGACGGCCTGGCGTCATAGTTTCAGGTTGGCTACTGTTGTGTATTTGTTTTGTGCACGCTCGCATACCGTTGAAAGAAACACTTCCATAGGGCTCAATAGATATATAAGAAATGTTTATAAGATATAATAAAAGCTTCTTTTTGAAATTAAGATAATGCAAAAAACAGACAAGGCATAGTATTATCTCATATAAAAGTGCAAAAATTTCAATGGCCTGCAACGAAGAAAGTTTATTTATCTTTTCTATCGAACAATTGCCCCTGTTTAGAACGATGCCTCTGAATATTGGGGTGTTCGAGAATAGTTGACCCTTGAATAACTCCACCTTACAGCGCATATGTAGATCCTTTGAATAGAGTCAACAACTTGTGCTGATGCGATTTATCCTGAATTTTAGAAGGAAGTTCTATAAAAATCTCAAATTTTCAACAATTTCAAGTCTAAGTTATTAAAATTTCTCTTTCACTTAAATTATGTATTTTACCAAGTGATAATTCCTCTGCTATTTAATCCAGGCCAGGTCCTACATTTAAGATATTATCCGGGTTAAACGACTACCCATTGCGAGACAAAAAACAATGCATGTATTCCAACATAAAATCAATTTTTACGTTCGATGTTAATAATGACTTCAAATGAAAGCAATGCATTTAGCCGGAAGATTTGGGAAAATTGCTTATCATGGCCTGAAAAGTACTTGCAATTTTGCTTGTCTCAAGGATAACAGTTTCTAGGAGAAGAAATACACTGTGCAATGACGCGTTCTCAGTTCAAGAAAGAAAGGCAAAATCTTGAAATAAACGTAGCTAATTCTCTCCTTCTTCGTATACCGTAGCATACCATACCGTATGTGTCTGTCCTGTCTCTGTTCTGTCTCTGTCCTGTCTCTCTTTCTCTGTTCTGTCTCAGTTCTGTCTCAGTTCTGTCTCGGTCTCTGTTCTGTCTCTGTTCTGTCTCAGTTCTGTCTTGGTTTCTGTTCTGTCTCAGTTCTGTCTCAGTTCTGTCTCAGTTCTGTCTCAGTTCTGTCTCAGTTCTGTCTCAGTTCTGTCTCGGTCTCTGTTCTGTCGCAGTTCGTCTCAGTTCTGTCTCGGTCTCTATTTTATCTTTGTCCTGTCTCTCTTTCTCTGTTTTGTCTCAGTTCTGTCTTGGTTTCTGTATTGTCTCTGTTCTGTCTCTGTTCTGTCTCTGTTCTGTCTCTGTTCTGTCTCTGTTCTGTCTCTGTTCTGTCTTTGTTCTGTCTCTGTTCTGTCTCTGTTCTGTCACTGTTCTTTCTCTGTTCTTTCTCTGTTCCTTCTCTGTTCTTTCTCTGTTCTTTCTCAGTTATTTTTCTGTTCTGCCTCTGTTCTGCCTCTATTTCAGTCTCTTTTCTGTCTCCGACTCTCACAAAACAACTAACGCTTTTTGATAGGTTCATGTTGCAGTTAAGTCAGTTGGATAAGGAATGCCTTGATTGGATAGCAACGTTCTTGCCAGAATGTTTCAAACATGACTTACAAATTTACTAAGCAAGCTTGACTTTGATTCTGTAACACTGTTTCACTTTTCTTTTAACATGAAACTTTTGCTTTTGTCACTGATTTCCGTAAGTTTTTTTTGCGGTTCTCTATATCTTATTGTATTTCACATTTCTAATTATATTTCCGGCAGTCTTGGCCTAGATTCATATAAGAATCCTTCTAACTGACACGAGCCCTATGTCCCGACCATACACAGGCCCAAATTCACTGTTATCTAATGTTTCAGTGCTTGCTCATCGCATTTTCTAAGTATTTTTAAGTTTATGCGTTTAGCTTTTTAAAACTGCTTTATTTGTCAATCTTTTTCATTGTTTCTAAGGTGACATCAAAACCCTGGAAATCAAAATCACTGAATGCCGCGAGTTCAAGAATACAATTGACAAGATGCTTAAGAAGACTAACCTTGCTTTACTATTGGGCACTAGCTCGTGGCGGGAACAGTTCAAAGAGGCCGTCACAGTGTCAACGGGTGATGACGAAGACGAGGATGCGCAGCCCTCGTATGGTGACTACGTCATGCATTATATCACACTGTTCTGGAAGATCCTGTTTGCTTTTGTCCCTCCAACAGACATGAATGGCGGATGGGCCTGCTTCGTTGTTGCCATTTCAATGATTGGCATCTTAACTGCCGTTACTGGTGATTTAGCTTCGCATTTTGGCTGTACCGTTGGCCTTGCTGACAGCGTGGTTGCTATATCCTTTGTTGCATTGGGTACAAGTTTACCAGGTAAGTTTCCTGTGTTGCAATTTGTATTCGACTTCACTTTTTTAAAAAAGATTAATTTCAGGGAGACGAACAACACAATGATATACAGATGTCTTGTATAAGTGCTACTATCATTAGGGCCTAACGCTATTGCACAATAGATGTGCAGGCCTAAGACTTACCGTTTTCTTTGCAAAACAACGCAAGTCTATGTCACATGCAGTCAAACGTGAAATTGACGATTCACAGTCGCTACATTTAGGCAAGACACAGCTAGGCCACGCTTGTCCGCTATTACGCTGCCACACCAATTGAAAAAAGAACGCATTTGCGTTTACGCTCATGCAGCTACGCATTTGCGTTTACGCTCATGCAACAACGCATAGTACACCGGTACATACTAAACAAAACGAAATATTCATCATATGATATCAATGGTTTTTCAAATCATCCAGAAAAGGTAAGTATGACCTGACAGGACTCGCGAGAGTTTTGTTGCGTAAGACGAAGCCAAAAAACTACCGTTTTTGCCGGGATGCACTTAGGCTTGTGTCGAACTACCGTTTATCACTAATTTCCTGATTTCCTGTACTGTGTTTGATGTGTTAGCGTGTGTCTGAATTGACTCTGAAATTGTGCCAACGAATCGCGGATGCCAGATCTATAGAACCCTCTGATCTTGTGGAAGAATTTCCTCAGCTTGGCCTAGTATTGCGATTACGAAAGTCTGACAACTTGATGCCACATATCACATTAAAATTCAATCAATACCAAACCAACGAAATAAGCATATGAACTGAACATCAGCGATTCCGTCCAAATAGCCGTGTGCAACAAAACCGTAAGTGTGTGTTTGTGTGTGCCATAATCATGCCTCGTATTCATGAGGTCGATGGATTTTCTGTTCTAGATACGTTCGCCAGTAAAGTAGCTGCGATCAATGATGAGACAGCCGATGCCTCTGTCGGTAATGTGCAAGGAAGTAATGCCGTAAACGTGTTCCTTGGTATCGGTGTCGCATGGTCACTTGCGGCCATTTACCATACTGCTAAAGGCTCACAATTTGTAGTACAAGGTGGATCTCTTGGCTTCTCCGTGCTGCTTTTTTGTATCCTGGCGATTACCTGCCTCGGTACTATGATGTGGAGGCGCTTCAACAAAAATATAGGTGCTGAACTTGGAGGCCCACAGCCTTACAAAAAGCTGACTTCCATTTTTTTCGCATGCCTATGGATGTGCTATATTCTATTATCAGGTTTAGAGTGTTACTGCTACATACCATCGATTTAAAGGGAATCTTGATTGACTTTAATACCATTTGCCCCTGGATGCAAGGTCTAGTCATAGGAACAGTCATTGCTTCTCTATTTGTCTACCATTTTTGAAAATTAGGAATGAAGAAAGGTTTATCTAAGCATGTTATGACAACGGGCCCTTAGTAAAGTACGTGCGCCTTTAACATGGCTAACTTTAAACCCTAAGCACAGCCGATTCCCTAGGCTAAGTAGCAGATACCTAAAACACTCCGCCACTTTCCCTATGCACCTTTGCACGTACTCTAGGGAGGACCCTATCTGGACAGTGTGCTTACCAATATTTCCAACTGAATTCTTGTGCATCAAGGTTGGGAAAACTTCATGAAAAAGTGTGAATTATGTATGTTCTTTGATTTATTGTGTGGTATTTGTCAAAGTTGCGAACATTACTATTCGCTATGTACAAAAAAAGCATAAAAGTTTGCCATCTTTAATTGCATTTGCAGCATGTACCTACGGTTTCGAAGCTGTACTAAAACTTTTGCATCCATGCTATTAGATCTTATTCTAATTAGAGCCTCAATTAAAATACATTCATATCGCCCCTCTTCCTTAATCATTTACTTCCAAAGTGCAGTTGGTAAAAGGAAGCTTCTTAGAAAAAGAATAGAAAGCTTTTCCTCTCCAGTGGCGGTTTTAAAAGGGAGTCTAGGGGGCCATAGCTCCAGGCCCCGCGCTTATGGTAGCCAAAAGGTGTCCCACACGTAAGAAAAGAGAAATTGTAGAGAACAAGGACCCGCAGATGTTTTTGGCCCCGGGCCCCGGAGTCCCTAAAACCGCTGCTGGTCCTCCTCTAATAAACCAAATTTTTTATTTGCTTTAGCCAGGATATGTTCTAACCAGGTTTCTTTGTTATCATTAATCCTTCTTCACAAAATGAAAGTCAGTGTGTTGAAAAGTGATCCCTGTTCTAAGAAACTAAAGGAGCTGTGTCACAGGCAAAATCGCCGTTGACAATAGAGTTTTTTGGCTCACAATAAATATATAATCAAATACAAAATCAGGTTTTTATGTCCAAAATTATCGTACCATGTCTTATTGAAGGACACGAAACAAGAAAGCTCAAGTATTATTACTCTGCATATTCGGAGTAAAAATGGTCGGGCCGAAAAAATGAAGAAAATGGTTGTCCACATTGGCAGTTGTAGAAAAGAGTAGTTCTGAATCAAAGTTTTGCAAAATTCAACAGATCAGTTTTTGACCGCGGTTTATGACAAGTAGTTCTGATTGGTTTAGGAAGGGCATAACAAAGCTATGTTTGTTGCATTTTTATTTCACGAAAATTAATCAGACAGAAATCACAGATCAGCACAAAAGTTAAATATCTGTGGATGTCTGTTCCACGCTCGAACAATAACTGCCATGTGATAATTTGATATCAAGTGATGGATAGAAAATGAAAAAAAATACAATTTGATATCCATTTAATGATATTCAAATATGTCAATTAGATTTAAAGGCACACAATAGGCGTTTGGCATTATTACCACACTGTGACACAAATTTTGCCAAACTGTGAAACACATTAGTACCATACTGTGACACATCTCTTTTAGCAAGGGATTCGACAATATTTTTAGTTCATTGTATAGAACGTTTTTTTGCACTCGAATACTGTCTTGTTAACATCATTATGATATCTTGCATCATGGATTTAAGTTAACTTTTTCACGATAAACGTCAAGAAAAGAACAAAGCAAAGAATCTATTAAGAAAACTCGAAGTCGTGTATTGTGTTTTGATTGTTGCGAGAATTCAGAAAAGCTTGTACTGAAGATTCAATTCTTATACGTTAAGCACGTTTTAAAAAGAAAGACGTTCTGTGCTTGTAATAGTGAAAGCAATTTTAAAGTTGAGCTTGAAAGAGACGAAATCAATGGAAATACCTTCTAGTCTTATAAATGCCGATTCTTAGCGAATTCTAAAAGGTTTGTTTAAAAAAATAACTGTTAACATTTTTTTAAAAAACTTATGCTAGGTCGTGGATAAAATTCTAGAAATGAATTGATGAAATGGCAATGCTCAAAATTGCATTGTAAATGTTTTTAACAAATGAGATTAAAAGATTCAATTAAATGCAAGTGAAGCCAAAATGCAACTCTTTTATCTCGAGATCTGCACTTCTACTGCAAATAGGTACTATATGGCAAGGGGCGTATCGTCTCGGGGGCTGAGTTCTGATGGCTGGAATACAAGGAATCTCCAGCATCCACTAGGTTAAGAATGGTCATTGCCCCCCGATCCAATCACAACATGTATGCAGCTCCCTTGATTTTACCCTGCCAACATCCAGCATTAAATTTTATGATAGGTAAGTTTCTTGTGGTATTTTCTGCGTCAACAGTTATGTTGAAACATACTTTTATTGTTTTCAGATCATGGTAAAAGAGTTTCGACAATTTAAATACCTTTTCTTTGGAAAAAAGCACAAGTTGATCCTTTCTCAAAATCATACAAACTTAGAAATCGCATTTTTTGAACGTGTAAGGAATAGGTCCCAGCCACTTTTTTACCTGTCATGATCTGTTTGTTTAAGCTTTAATTATTTGTTTCCACTAATAAAAGAGAAGGATTATTCATATTTCAAGTTACTACTTGAAAGAGGGGTTATTAGAGAAAGGATCTTAATAGAGACGGGGGCTACAAAGATCATCTAAAGTAAGTTTTTGCATCTTAGATTTTATAGAGCCTTTCAAGTCAGTACCATACTTCTATTAATATTACCTTCCCTATCAATGTGGTTCTGAGCATTGACAATTTGTATTTTTGCTGGTTAGATTTCATTTTCAAATTCTCGGTTAACATAGGACAGAATAATCTATATTTCCGCAGATAATATAGGTTTATACCGGTCATAATCTCCTTTCATTGCTGATTGAATTTTGTTTGGACAGCAGGTCAATATGTAAAAGTCGAAGAAGTATATGAATCAAAGAGATTAAATTTCGCCTACAAGTATTAAATCTCGTCACCATAAATAGATCTTAAAGATCGATCAATTCTCTGAGTTTGAAAGTTGCATTGAATTTGCAGTACTTTCTGGGCAAAATTTGTCACCTTCTCTCCATATTGTGCCAACTCAACCAAGGTACCCTGGAATTTGAGGTCATTATTACTGTTTTTGACACTAAGCCCCGTATATAGTGTTAATTCCAGGCTTTTAACTTCTATTAAAAAAAATCTCAACTTGTGCTTTCCCAAATTTCCTGTAAAAATTAATTTGAGTTTCTGCTCAAGAAATAGAGAAATTTTCATAAACCCAAAGTTTTAGAAAAAACAGTTTTCTCTTGAGGGAATAGCCCTTAGATCAATTCAATGTGTCTGTTAAAATATTACACAGCAAGTCTGTTTTTTTGAAAATCACCCACGAAAAGTTTTCAAAATACCTACCAAATGCAGTATTGTCTGTTCCTCAGGCATAAAGTGACAAAATAATCAATGAAGAATATGTGCAATTTTAAAGGATCTCATAAAAGTATATTTTCTTGTAAACTTTGCAGTTTTCCTTCAAGATTTTGAAGAGATAATTCACTATATACACAATTCCGTTCCCATCGGCAGACACTTAATGGCAGTTCCAGCAGTAATTCCTTATCTGGTACCTTCGGTCGCTAATATTTTGATCAATGCTATAAACTGAGATATTTTTATCGAATGTATGCAAGAACAAGGACTTTTTCGTATAATGTGATAGACACAATTTATGCCTAAGAACAACTACCATATGCAAGATGATCAAAAGGAGTTACAACAGTGTTGTTTATTAATACCCACCCCTGACCTCTTAAAACCCTGCTTCTCACGACACATGATTATGTCATGGTATCTGTACATTTCACTGTTTAACGCTTGAAATCTAGATGTTACCCCAAAGTCATAACAGGATGAAACTCTTAGCATTATTGAAACTTTAAAAGACTGCGGGGATAGCGGTGAATCTCTTTTTCTATATTTTTTTTTATTGTTCTTTATATTTAAATCTACCCTTGAGCTAAATTAGCTTGCAGTCTTATAAAACCAGGTCACTTCTGTCCCTGCAAGCAGTTATGTCTCAAGTCTAGCCCTTTAGCTGTGTATCAAAAGTGTTTAAAACAAGCCAGTGCTGGTAGCTCACATCGGCAGTTGTATCAATCCATATCACGAGAGCTGCTTTTAATGAAAGCCTTACGGTAATAAATTCAGTTTTTAGGAGCGAGACCAATTTTATTGTTTCTAATCAACTCAAAAAGATCAGAAGCGTTTAATGAGCGTTGTCAGCTTGTTAAACTATATCATTTGATGAAATTTTTAGGTTGGTATCGTCAGAATTATTCTAGCCTTTGAAGATTTCGTATGCTTTTGAAAAAAATGACGATAAAAGGAAATGGGCCTAGGCAAGAGTCTTATAAAAGAAATGGGCCTAGAAGAACACCAAAGTTTACATATCTGACAATTGAACGCTTATATATCAGGTCAATTTTCTATTGTTCAATTACGATTCAAGTGAAGTTCTAGCTTCCCTCCTTACTCCCTAGTCGCCTGGATTTTAATCAGCACGCCGTAATCGATCTTAATGACCACTCTCGAGGTTGTGGAAACTATTGAGCTGGACATAACAATACCTTTTATTTTTGTGCTACAAGTTTCTGTCGCATATGAGTAATATTATTATTGAGTACAACATCGCGAACTCAGGCCTGGTTGCACATGATTCTTGCCGTTCTTGGGGAATTCTGGGGGTGTAAATTAATTCCGAGCAGAGAGACGGTGGAAATTGAATGTTCTGGTCTTCTCTAGCTTCTTTGATGTTTTTCTAATATTTTCAATGTATCGATATACATTTTGCAGACCTGATTACTTTTAACTTGAATAGCTCTTACAGAAATCATACAGAAATACATTTATTTTTCTAGACACATTTGCAAGCAAAGTCGCTGCCTTGAATGACGAAACTGCCGATGCATCGGTCGGAAATGTACAAGGAAGCAATGCAGTGAACGTATTTCTTGGAATCGGTGTTGCTTGGTCCGTTGCATCAATCTATCACACAGCTAAAGGCAGCCAGTTCGAAGTGAAAGGAGGATCCCTAGGTTTTTCTGTATTGGTCTTTTGTTGCCTGGCGCTAGTCTGCCTATTCACCATGATGTGGAGGCGATTCAATAAGAATATCGGGGCAGAACTTGGCGGTCCACAGCCGTATAAGAAATTCACATCATTATTCTTTGTCATGCTATGGGTGACCTATATTCTTTGTTCAGCACTGGAAACTTACTGTTATATACCATCTATATAAGAATTTCTGTTTTTCGCATATATTTGTTTGGCAGATTGTTTACAAATTGTATACTTGTCAAAAGTCCTCGTGAAGATGGTCATCATTCCTTGCCAAGCAAGGACAGTGTCACGGCAGACCCCAGAGACGCTGATAGCGATTTATCATTGAAGATGGTGTTCCTTGGGAGAGAAGTGTGTGTCGTGAAGACTTATGTTTGTGCAACCTAGAACTATGTAATTTTTTAAGTCAAAAAAGCTCCACAAAATTGTGTATTTAACGCGCTTCATTGTATTGGAGTGTTCATCGTGCTTTGGACGTGTTCAAGAGTGATTTTTACTACCATGACCATAGCAAAAACTCAAAATTTTAGAACGATGTATGTTTAACGAGTGAAGGGTTATAAAAATATGAAGAATTCAGTCTTCAGAAACGATGCAAGAATGCGTGAAAGTTTGTCAATCCATGTAAAGAAGATGAGTCAGTTACGTCAAGTGACTTTCTTATGATGACATGCTGTGGCTAGCTTCGGGCCATTATCTGGATTCTGGTTTGCAAGACACAATAATCGACCAATGCAGTTTTTAGACTTATGGACAAATAGTTTAAAATTTTCAAGTTTATCTCAGTGAGGATACACATAGTCTTAAGCAGTTTCTTGTAGCTAATCTGATTTCGTAACATTAATCTTCAATATCAATTTGTGTGAAAAGATGAAGGCAATGCATAAAGTGGTTCTTACCTCACCGGCCGAAGATAGAGTTGGCCCCCTGCCTCCCCCTGGCTGCTGGGTTTTAAGGGATCATTCGCAAAGAAAGTATACGCTGATAGTTTGGGTGAAGCTATCCCTTGCGTTGAAGAAGGTTAGGACTTATAGCACAAAAATAAATTTTCGTTTGTTACCGACGCTCCCCTCTGTTGCCTAAGAAGCCATTCTTACAGGCTTACAGGCTATACTCTGCAGCTTTTACATCCTCTTTTCCCAAAGAACCTTATCAGAAGATACCATCAAGTCCAATAAGATTACTTGATAATTCCATAGAAGTGGCATACTCATTACACGATTAAGATCCTTGTGTCCCTATTTCCTACTTTTTCTATACCCCAAGGCATACAAATGGCATACTCTCTCGTGGAGACTGGTAACGAGACCTTTTGCCTAAAGATATAATAGGTACTTCCAACACAATTGATCAGTGTCCTAGGGTAGGTTCCCTTCCCCCAAAACTCTTACCCAGCCGAACCAAGAAGCATTAAATTCAATTTTAGTTTGGATGAAGTTCCATTTTCGTTACAAATTTGAAATGGCTAGATTAAAGATAAGGCGATTGTGTTATCAATAACACTTAGGGCAATATTATCTAACCCTGTATCTTCGTAATCTTACCAAACAACTGTCGCACAGTCTTTTTTTCTCCTTAAGTGCAATTCTAAGACGCCAGGTCGTTGTTTACTTTCTGAAAAGCACTATTCTTTTTTTAACGACACCTTAGTTTGTAGCTCACCAAGTTTCCGGAAGGGCCAAGAAGTCCAAGTGAATTATGTTTAAAGTGGATTTATTGTAACTAATTTCGGCTACTTTATTCCAAAACCTAGTACTTAGATTAGTGATCTACTAAAATAAAATGTGTGTCATTGTGAAATTTGCCTCATTGTCTTCTTCAATTTTTTCATAGTGCCTACTGAACTGGCTAAATTTATTCAATTTTCGGTCGGAAATGTAAAGCTGTCAAAACTTCAACGACTTGAAGCGATCATCAACATTCTGTCGAAGTAAAAGTAACATTAGCAAAAGATATCTGTTATTTAAAATCATTCAAGGAAAGCATCAACAAATAACTTTGTTCTTAAAATTACTTTATATTTGAAATAAATGGAATCGCGCTTTCATTAACATTAGCAGCAATTTCTAAAATACATCATCTCAGAATTGATGAAAAATTTTGAATTTCATAGGAACATGTTACGTGTTCAACAGAATAGTAAAACGATGTTTCGTAACATTGGGCAAATTAATTAAATTTCAGACTTCTGAAAAGTTAATGTTTGCGAAAACTCTTTTACTTATTTAAACTACCCTTTTATATCTATTGTTTCCTAAAGAGGTGCAAAATTGCCCCAAAAGAGAAGCCTTTTTGATATTTGAAAATGTTACAATACATTTATAAATTCTCGATCTAAAATTGTTAGGCTTTGTTAAGTTTTATGCCTCATCCGACGTTATCATTGATCACTTTGCCTTTTGAATAAAATAATTGATGACCCGTCGATAAAAATTTTCAATTAAACTCGAAGTAAATCAAAAATTTCAGCAGCAATATCTGTTCTAAAATTAACTGAAACATTCATTCATTATTTTTCTACTTCTTTAATACTGTCAACCTGGCATCCGGAAAGAATTCCTAGCATTGTTTCCAACTAGAATATGTAACACATCCCAAACAAAACGTTGCATGAAAAAATATTGTAGGTTTTACTTATTCAAAACCTATAAGGTTTTTGTAGGACTTACTGTTATGGTATCGTTCATGTATTGTATACCACATCCATGTGACGAGTTCTATTAAACACAATAGGCCTATTTAACTTGGTGGGCTATATCTTTAAAACTACCAAAGCTGGGACAAAATCCGAAATTAAATGTACCAGATTTCATTACTGCGTTGAGTAATCTACCGAGAGTCGATTTAATTAGGTTCTGAAACATGTGTTAATAAATAAATAAACCTGAAGACGACTGGGGGATCACCGCGAAATGTTTATCTCTAGTACTGAAAGAATTTAGCTTCTGTAAGAGGTGACAAATTGAACCACTGATGTTTAAATTTTGCTAATTACTAAATTTACTTATTACCTATAATTAAGAGTTGAGTTCTGAAGAAAATCAGAGGCTTTCCTGGCCTAACATTTCTTTTAAACAAAAAGTTACAAAAACCAATTCACGAGCGTTACAAGTTATGTCTTCAATTCAAAACTTTTAAACCATTACAAAAATTCAATATCTTTGTACACTTTAAACAAAACGTTGTAAACTAGCTTTAGCAATTTATTAGCCAAAAGTACACTACCGTATGATTTACATTATACAAAATAACCTTTCGCACAGCAATTCAATATTGCATGGAAAAGTAGACCAAGATAACTGCATTCAGAACCGTTCTAGATTGCCTGCCACACAGCAGTTCTCTCTATGATTTTCTATGTTTCCCCAAATAATACTACTTCCAACCCAGAACAATGTTGGTATTCTAGAAAAAAAATATACAAGCCACAAGAAAAAAATTACTCTATAACCTCCTTTTCTTTATTGCAACCAACATTGTTCCTGTGTAAACCAACATGAAAAAAGGAAATGAAGTAATCGTCTCCCAACTGTACATTTGTTTTTACAAAAAGTGAAGATTCTAAAGAGAACAAAAACAGCAAAAAAAACGAAAGAATGTTTATATCAAATGCAATGTAGAGCTGCAACGGACTTTACTGTGGGAATTTAGTCTAACAAAAACTATTGAAGGAGAACAGTCCAATACAACGAAACATAATTTAGCAATGTGAAAATACATGGAAATAAAATAAGATGCAAAATTGATTTTTTTCTCTTAGATCTCAAATATATTAGCCAGTTTATGACGCAAAAACTGCATGGTGACGACCTTCTTGCACAAGATGCTGTCCACCGCTAGGCATAGAAAATTAACTGACTCGTTATCCATTTAAACTATATGGAATTGGTATGGGTTGATGACAATAAGCTAGGGAATCTGCTAATATCATCACAGATGGCGCGTATGTGTGCATAGAACTAGACAACCTATATGACAGCCAATTTCGTTTTTAATGAAGTCAATTGATAAGTCCTACAATAATATTTTTCAAGTTTGGATGTCATTCTCACAACCCTGCGAACAGGTTTTTAGGCATCTAAGGCCGTCTTTTTCCACGACTATCAACATTTTGTGGCAAAAGATTCCGAAAGACTTTCGGGCCTGCATTCTTAGCATCTTCAGAGGTAGATGATGACATCATTTTGCCATGATTAGATTAAAGGCATTTGTAGATAAAAGAAGAAACAGTCGATAAACTTTGTACTCAAACCGATAATCAATTCCACAAACCAATAATATTCAAGAACAAAAAAGGTGCAATAAAGCATTCAATTGATCGAGGAATGGAGCTTACGTCATACAATGACAGATGACTGGTGAAAGATTTCGAGTATATCATGAAAGAGACAAAAGGCGTCCAATGTGAAACGGGCTTAAGTATTCACCGTATATATAAATGTTGCATTTTACTATGTATGTATTATTATAATCTAGTATATGTATATGTAGAACTATAGTTGTATTATTAGTTATATTTAGATACATGTCATATCCCAGGAGGCAGTCATGTTATATTGCTCCTCCTGGGTTCCGTCCTTGTAATGTAGTTTAGTAGTTCGTACGTACTGTTTTAGGTAATTTGTTGTGTAAGTCTTATACCGAATATATATATATTTAAAAAAAGAGACAAAAAATGCACGCGCAGAAACCTTTCTGCCACCCACAAGTTAAAATACAATTGAACTGAACCTCAAATACAATTATCAAGGAACGAAGCAGCCGTTATTGAGCTGGCAGCCGTCGGTGAAGACTTTTCGTTAACTAAGTCAATATAAAATGATGTTTACTAGGAATTCCTTTATACGTTCCTGCAGTAGAATTGGGAGAGCAAGAACACCGAAGGCTGTAAAATCTTAAAAAGAAGACAAAAAGAAAGACGTAAGAACTGAGACTCAAAAAGAATGTTGCTGCTTCATTCAGAAGGAACAAGGTTTGGAAAAAAGGAGGTCCTAAGTTTCATAAAAATGGCAGAACGGAATAGCTGAAAAAGGGCGTAAACAAGTTTGACAGAGACAGAGAGCAATATTGAAAATCAGGCCTCTGTAGATTGCAAATCGCACTAGATGCATAAAAACTACTAAGGTTGGAGCATAGAAGCATAAATGTACTGTGAAACAAATTATAAAAAGACTATTTAAGACCTCTTGTGGCTGTAGCTGTTACGAAGACAAGGAAAAAGAAAGAGTAATTCGCTGATTGCTTTTATTCAGACCAACCTGTTGTCAATCAAGAGCACGATAGCAAAGCTAATAACCAACAAAGTTAGATTGCACAAGATTGATAAATCTAAAATCGAAGGAAGTTCCTTCGAAGGCTAGTATTTCCACGTGAATATACATACTAGGCAGGTGGATGAAGCGTACAAGCTTGTCTTAGCAAATGCATACTGGAGCTATGATGTCTGTTATCGCAGCGGTTTGATGGATACAAATATGCGCATGTGACAATCTTTAAAGTGGCTTTAAAGTGACAAAGTTTATTCTCATATTTGTGCTGAAGTCTTAGACTCAGATTGGTCATCACAAGTTTGGAAAATCCTTCTACTTCAAATGCTGAAAATGCTGCTCAGATCAAAGATCCAGAAAGCAAAATCTCGTTGGCTGGGGCTGCTGGTATCACCATGAAAAGTATGTATCTCTTCACATGAAAGGATGGAAAAGTTGCAGCTTGTTTTGATGATTTGAAACTTGAAAAAGCAAAACGAAAATGCAAACTGCCAGTGTGACTGTTATTAAAAAGATCTAAAATTGGTTTAAAAATTTAAGGGGTTCCAATATTGGAACAAAATTTGATAGCAGCGGTGCAACAGATCTGAAAATAATTTGAGAAAAAAAGTTGCAGATACTGTAAGTTTATTGAAATCCTTTCGTGGGAACTTGCACAAAAGTGGCAAACTGGCTTAACACAGGTGTGTCCTGAAGTGATGTAGAAATTATTAACAACTCAAGAATTTTTGTAAATGTTCCAGAAATGAAAATTTAAATAACAGGCAAATAACGAGCTTTCAGCAACGTGGCAGAACTCAAAAGATGTTCGTAAATGCAATCAGGCATCTACAAATCAAATCCAATGTTGCAATTCCTGATAACATTTTGCAACCATAGCAGAAAGAATTTCTGACATTTGAAATCCTGATAAAGTTTCTGACATTTCGGACAGAACATTCTGAGCCAAAGTATTTTGAGAAATTGTTCAACTCTTGAAGCAATAAAAGATTGTAACATGGCATTAATATGATTTCAAAACCGTTGGTGTGGTTTCCAATGGCGGAATATGGACCTTACTAGTTTACTTTACTTGACCTTACTTTTCTGAAGACCCAGAACCAAAGATAAGCCGTTTCTAAATGAAGACACAAATCATAACAATGCTGATATCACGGAGAAGCATAGAAAATACGAATAAACACTAAACTTCGCAAAAATATAAGGAAGAGATATAAGGCAGGGTGTTTTAATATCTCATTTTTATCCATCAACCTAAAAACCCTCAAATAGGACGTAATGATGTAAATTTATATTGTGTTTCTAAAGTGGAGCTTAATTCAAACAAATAGATGATGTAGAGAGATGATGCAAAACGTCACGCACAAGCGGCTGACATGGACTTTGAAGTAAGATTTATACCAATAGCAACTTAACCAAGGATGATAAAACTCCTTGCAATTTTTATTCAAGAAAATCGGGAACTTCGTCAGGCAGGCGTGGACTTCGCGGAACTTCGTCAGGCAACAGATGAAAAGAAGACATGGAAATGGCTAAGAAAAGCTGCTCTTAATATACAAAAAGAATCACTTTTGTTTGCAGCGCAAGAACAGGCTCTCCCAACAAAGTATATTAAACACCATATTGACAAATCAGCAGAGTCACCACTTTGTAGGATGTGTGAAGAGAAGGGCGAAACTGTACATCACATTGTCAGTGAGTGTAAGAAGATGGCACAGAAAGAATATAAACGAAGGCACGAAAATGTTGCGAGGATGGTGCATTGGCATTTATGCAAGAAATACAATCTAGAAAGGACGGAAAAATTGTATGAACATACCCCCGTGGGTGTAGTTGAAAATGACGAGGTCAAGGCGAAAGAAGATGCAGCATCATTGATATTGCGGTACCAAGATTTGAAAAGGGAAATCAAGGGGGTTTGGAACATGAAAAGTGTGATAGTTGTACCTGTGATTGTTGGAGTACTCGGCAGTGTAACAAAGAAACTGGATGATTGGTTAGAAAACTGGATATCACAGTGAATGCAGCACTCTGACAGAATACGACATTATTAGGAAGAGCCAGGATATTGAGAAAAGTATTTGAGTAATAAAGGACAATTACCTCAAGGGACCAAGGGTTTTGACCCGTTCCCTTGGGATGTTAAGTCGGCTATTAGAACTGCTTAAAGCAGAAGTATTTTAAGTTGGCGACTATAATAGTAGCAGCGCTAATTAAAGCCAACTATATACAAAAAGAGCCTATTAACATAAATTCTAAAATCTAGAAATATTTATTATATTTTATAAATAGATAATTCAAATATTTTATGCATACAAATAATTCAATGCTAACTAGATAAAGCCAAGGTTTGCTATAAACGTTTTGCAAAGCTTGCGGTTGCATTTGTCTGTAGTCCTCTTTTTGATGCGACCCTTAAAGATTTCTAGAGTGCGACACTTGGTAATGTTTGCCGAAGTCTGCTTCAAATATATCGTATGTCTTCTATACCATGAGCAGTTGTATTTGCCCTTGGTACCAGAAGATCATCTTAATGGAAGTTGATAAGGAACAACCTTCTTGGAACAGTCAGTAGGCTACATCCTCAAAAGAAAAGGAGACTCAATTGCATATACCAGAAGATGCATGGATTGAAGCAAATTGTAAATATGTGTTTTACAATACTGACAAATTTCAGAAAGACTCTGACTACAAGCAACGCAAGGCTGGCTCGTGTTTATAGGTGTAAATGAAGCAAGCTGAAAAAGTTTTGCATGATTGGCAATGTATGTTGACGGATTGAAGCAAATTGTGAAGATGTGTTTTAAAATACTGACAAATTTCAGAAAGACTCTGACTACAAGCAACGCAAGGCTGGCTCGTGTTTATACGTGTAAATGAAGCAAGCTGAAAAAGTTTTGCATGATTGGCAATGTATGTTGACGGATTGAAGCAAATTGTAAAGATGTGTTTTAAAATACTGACAAATTTCAGAAAGACTCTGACTACAAGCAACGCAAGGCTGGCTCGTGTTTATACGTGTAAATGAAGCAAGCTGAAAAAGTTTTGCATGATTGGCAATGTATGTTGACGGATTGAAGCAAATTGTAAAGATGTGTTTTAAAATACTGACAAATTTCAGAAAGACTCTGACTACAAGCAACGCAAGGCTGGCTCGTGTTTATACGTGTAAATGAAGCAAGCTGAAAAAGTTTTGCATGATTGGCAATGTATGTTGACAATTTTCCGCTTGCACCACATAACATACAGATGTTAGATGCATATAGGAGAATCTGAATGGAAACTTGCAAAGTACTCCAAATATTGTAACTTTGGACAAATTATGATGTCAAGCTCTGGTTTTGAAACGTAACTTACCAAGTTACAGGCAATCAACCTGACTCAGTAGGGGCATTAGAACCTATCAGCTAATTATATAGAAATACAAGAAACGAATAATGAAAAGAAGGTAAGGCATGTTTCAGACGGCGTATATTCACGTACCGCATCAAATGTGATGTTTGATTCGAATAAAATAGAAAAGAAGGCACTTGAACCAAACGTTGTATTTAATGCAAACCGCATTTATTTGGTTTGATCAAAGCAAGAGAGCATTTTGGAGTGAGACCTCAACCAAGATGGCGAAAACAAATAAAGATGAATGTATTTTAAGGGTATCAATAGAAACATTCCCGTAAATTTTAAGAGAAAACAAGACAGGTTTTGGAGCGGTAGAAAGTCAACAAAGTGCCAATCTCAATCAAGCAAAGGCCTACGGAAAGGCCTACAGGTTAGCGAGAGGAGACAACTATTATATGATCTAGCAGAAATGTGTGGATTTGGAACTTCAATTGTCGGCTCAATAGTGTTCCAAGGTGATAACGTCACAAAAATCTACTTTTAGAATTTTTGAATTTGGATCTAATAGCCTGAAAGAGCATCATGAAATATCTCTAAGTGTGCAAAATCAGTCAAATGTGTCTCGAGTCGGCTGATATATTGCCACATGTTTATTGGTTCTTTCCCCATCAAACCTCTGTATTTTGGTCTCTGTTCATAACTTCATGAACAGAGCCAAAATAGCAGTGATTCGTTAGCAAACTTCAAATCTTTCATTAGCCATATCTCAACCGATTTTAGGTATATTTGACTAATTTTGCATATTTTGAAATATTTCATGGTGATCTTTTACGCTATGTGGTTAAAATTCAAAAATTCTAAAAATAGGTTTTTGGTGACGTCACACTTTAGAACTCTATAGGATTCTTTCTTACTGATCAGAACTATCGATCATAAAATACTGCTTGGTGTTTGAAAGAAGATATCATCGGCTGGAGGCTAGGTCAATAGAGCCTGCATATAGAGTTTGCAGTAATACGGTGTAGCTTTTCTGTGCTTTAATATATGTGCATTTAGAAAACGCATTTTAAGGCAATAGATAGATACAAAAGTGATTTAAGCCATCAGTCAATCAAGATTGACCAATGAATGAGCGATAATAATAATAATAATTAACGAATATTCAAACTGGATAAACACTTCAACTATCTAAAGCTTTTATAAATGTATGTCCAGTAGTGTTACGCTAATCGATTGGTCAAATTTGATGGCTTATGCCAGTTCAGTTTTTGTCAATTGCTTTAAACAACGACAGCAATAGGGCACAAAATCGTATGTAGCGGAGACTGGAGGGTGAAGGACGAGGGGGCCGCATAGCTTAGTTGTTGCCCCGTTTTCACGTTACTATACTTAATTCCTTCCTCGTAAACTTGATGGATTTTCGTTAAACGTACAGATGACAATAATACATCAAACTTGATCTTTTTGTACATTAAATTTGCGAGGGCACACGCATATTTCCCTAAAACTTTTGTTTCCTGCACGCTTTCATGAAAACCATCCCATCTAAAAGATGAATTTTTTGATAACAGGGTACCTCATGCCCAATTAAGAGCTAGGGCAAATCTTCGAAATAAAGATCATTTAGGGCATAAAAACTAAAAACATTTTCTTTAATGACACGGTGTTACAACTTATCACCTATTATTAGGTTTGCATTTTGCTTTCCTTTCACAGAATTTGTCAAAAGATTGGAAATTTCTGGCTTTATGTCATATCTGCTCCATGAACTAATTGACATCAAAGGTAAGTATGTATTCATGATTTGATAAAACTTCGATAATGTTCCATAAAATTGATCAAAATTTCTACAAGTAATAAGAAACTTTTTCATACTATTTTCATCTTCACAACTAGCTTACTGTTCTTTCGGACAAAATATGCTTCTGTATTTTCTTCGTCAATTTTCTTGTCCAGTTCCAAGAAAAGATGATATTTTCCAGGAACTTGGAGCGTCAGAAAGTCCTAAAACCAAGGATATAATTAAGACAAAATTCAGTATTCGTTAAATCAACAGTTCCATTTATTTTGATTGAAGCATTTAGAATGCATTCGATATTGAACAAACCGAACGAAAGAATGTGTTGTGGATCTACAGCGATTTTCAAAAGTAAAGCAACTTTTAATAAGCTATCATCCACGAGAACAACAATTATAAGTTGAGCTACCTTATATTTGAACGATTCATAAGAAACGGAGTTAGCCTAGGTGCCCTCTAAAGAACTTTTTATACAGTCTAAAAAAGTATTCGATAAGAACAAAGTTATAGTGACGATGGTAGCATGCTAGGGATGGCTACCCTTTGACCTTTACAAATATCAATACAGTTATACTAAGGCTACCAGTTAGATCAGACCAGTAAGATATTGGGCCTTCTGCTTGAGTAGAGACTAAAATGTGCACAAGATTGCGTGCTTTTGTTTTGGAGACAACTTGGTAGACAGCAAAGACAATATTAAACATGGAAAGTACAAGTTGCTTCCCAGTTGTTTCCCAAATTTAACAATATATATATATATAAATTCTGATTGCTCTCAAGTAAGCTTTTCTCTCTCTAATTGCGGTTTTTAACTCGCAGGTCTTGAGATTTCGTAAATTGCCTTGCAAGTCTTTTCAGGCATGTCTTGCTAGCAGAAGACCAAACTTTACTGCAGTAGTTGAAATGCCATTATAAAGCTGTTTATAAGGAGCCTCTTTGCATGCGATGTTAGATATGGTAGCGCTTTCTCGTTCGTTCTCAATTTGATGCCAGTTTTTGCACCCATTCTTTGAATACGTTTCTCTTCAGCTAAATTGACTGTCAAAAAAAACTCCTCAATACTTATAGCTTTTTGTTCTTTGATTCTATCTGGATGTCGAATTCTTTTAGTTTTTTTCCATTTTCCCTTGTTTCCAAAGATCATAAATATTGTCTTGATGTTTAGGTTCAGCATGTTTTTAGAAAGCCAAATTTCTGTTTTACAGTTTATGGCATCGATTAGATTATTTATATGTGGCAAAAACAGTAGAGTGCCTAAAACAGATCCTTAAGGAACACCAAAAGATTCGTCATCCAAAATATCTTATATCACACTATTTAAGATAGTGAACTGTTTGTCGTTTGCTTTAAAAAGACTCAAGCTATCTGTATTCAGTCCTACAAAGTTCGTACCAGCTTAGTTTACGCACAAGAATACCATGTTCAAGACAATAAAAGGTTTTTGCCAGGTCTAGAAAGATAGCTGCTACATAAGAGCCTTTATAAGTATCAGAGACATCAACAACAGCTTTTGTAGTTGAGATCTACAGTAAATGATAAGGCAAGGGGATTAGGGAAATGATTTTAAGCGCAATTTTTACAGGTGCAATAACTTTTCGTTCTCATTTGCTACATTAATTCATATTATTTCTAATTTTTGGGCAAAAAGAAAGAGTTCAATTAGTTCTTGAGAAATGCTACTTTTACACGTTTCGGGCTATTCAAATGATCGTAGGAATGTTTCAAAAAAAGCTACAGATAAAAAACTGCTTTATAGTTGGTTGGCAATATTGTAAATGGGTCAAAAAATCTCCTGGAAGCAAGTTAAATTGGAATGATGATGTTTTATGCTTAACTTTTTCATAATCAACCATCAAAACCAATAACACCTCCCTGGTATTTCACAATCTCTTCTTTTACTCCCTTCTTCAGTCAGAACGGCTAAGGAACGCAAATGCAACTGCACTGACTGTAATGTTTATGGTTTAACTGACTGTCCATGTCCATATTTGAACCACAAAGTCAAACGACACCAATATGATTACAGAAAAAAACTTTTACATCTTTGTAAGATGTGAGTTTATATTTAGAGAAGGAAGGCTAGCAATTTTTCTAGAAGCAATTATCGCAGTTATTAGGAAGAAATTAGGCTCACTAGCAGGTTAGCACAGGAATTAATTTGCAAAAAAAGAAAAACATTACTCACATCTCCAATATCTAATTCACAGTCTTTTATCTTTGTTACATCAGGTAAATCAATTTCGATACATTTAAACACATCTTGACCGCAAACTTCTGACCTTTCAATATAATGAGGCTTTTTTAAATTATTCGCTTTGCTTGTTACACTGTCCTTTTTCTCGTTTGATGTGTCACTTTCTTTGTGTTCTATGTTTTTTGAAGTACTTGCTTCATGCAAGAACAGTTCATTTTTTGACACAACATCACTTGGTAGTAAAATTTCATTTGGTTTGCTGTTTGCCGTGTCTGATTTCTCAATGTCCAAAGAAGGCATCTTCTTCTCATTCAGGTCCACATTCTTCAGCTTTTTTAAAATCTTTTCTTCTGAAATCGGATTCCTGTAGTCCTTTACTGATTTCTTCAAAACATCGGGACACATCATATCAAGGAGATTGTCCTTGTTTCCTTTGTAATCATTTTCTATCATTTTGCAATCAGTTTCTAATTTCAAATTTGTCACTGCTTCAACATACCTAGAACACAAAGCAGAGATTAGGGTGCATCTGCAATACACCAGTTGTGGTTAAAGAGTGAATAAAGACAGAAGTTGTGGTAGCTGTATTCATCAAAGCTTAGACAAAACTTGAAATATTTCCATCAAGTTGGTCAGCTATAGGTCTGGCAATCTATTTCGTTAGGTGCGTTGGAGGTTTAATGGTTAGGGTCACAGTGTATAGATCCCAGGGTCTGCCATTCGAGTCATTGGCATGACAAAACTTTGACTTAAAATGAAGCAAGTTGCCAGCTCTCTGCACTATAAGGCGTAGGAATAACGAGGTGTGGCCACACTGAGGGAAAGGACCAGGACACTCACTGCTCGATTTGCATAGCTTTTCAGGTCCCTGAAATTATCTTTGTAAGCTAGGTAGAAGCAGACACAAACTAAAATTTAAGTTATCAAATTATTTTTGGAGATGGCACTGTCGTCTGGGCTAGAAGGAAAAATTTTCCACCCAGACTCTCTGTCGTTCATATATATAAATTTATTTTCAATCTGTTTTTAAGCATTCTGTCTTAGCAAGGTCATCAGTGACTCAGCCTCTCTTATATGTTGCTGGCCTCGATTCAAAACCTTATTTTGGAAGCATATAAAACAGTAATGTTCCAAAACATCCACACAGTTTTTTCGCAATGGAATCACGTAATCATCAAAATTTAGAGCAAAGTATTTGGTTAAAGAGAAAATATTTTCAATACCTCAGTGTCAACTCCAATAACATGTTCTTTTCTTCTGTTTTCTGCATACATTGTTCTACTACATCAGGGTTTATGGCAACATCAATTACATAACAAAAGTTGCTGCTGATCAACTCTTCCCTGAGCTCACTGGCAATGATCTTGATTGGATCGTGATCCGATTCTGGTGGAGGTACTTGCTTCCATTTGCAAACATTTATGAAAAAATCTCGAACGGGTATTATTTTTGGGACCTAAGAAAAATAAGATTCCAGTTAAAATTACTTAAGAACATATTTCTACAACATTATGTTTCTGTTTCATATTCTGCTTTACTCGCTTTTTGTATGGGTACCTATTGAAATATATCAGATAAACTATATGGTAAACAAATCATGAAAGTAAAACTGAACATTTTTTAAATGTGAAATTTTCCAGTTAGGTACTTTAAAGCCATATGGCGTTTGAATCAGTTACCTTGAAGTCACATGGTGTTCAAAAAAGTAAAAATGTATACTAGGTTTCTGCAGATATATTAAACGTTATTGAAACTTTGACATAAATTTCTTGTTAACCAGGTTTTCTTAAATCTAGCCACAAGGAAACCCCTCAACCCCAAAAACTAAATGCATCTTTATTCTATATCCATACTGGGAAATTTAGCAAATACAGTTTTTCAATTTTTCAAAAAATAAGTTCTAAATTTCTGTACTTAAGTAAAAATAAATGCACATTATAATTTCAGCACTGTCCTCTAATTTTGTGGCTTCAACTACTTGCCCATTCACTAGTTTGTTTATATTCCATGTTAAATGGCATACCATTTCCAATTTCTTCAAAAAACTAGACAAACACACATGTTACAAAACCATCTCATGAGCTTCTTGGGCTAGCGCATATACTCGACCATTCAAATTCAAAGTGCTGACTGATTGGTCAATCTTGCATGCCTGCCTTTGGGGCTGGTTGGAACTACGTTCCAAGAGAAAAATAGTTTAGACTATTCAAGGAAAGTTGGTGTTTTCTCATTCCTTTCAAAAATAGGTTTTCCCTTTTCGCCAATTCAATGGTGTGTGCACGTTTTAAACAAGATTTTTTTAGGAAAATTTGGAGGTGCATATAGCACAGGGTTGCCAGACACTGCACAAGCATAGTATATTTACCCAAGTAATGCCTTTTAACTCCAAGGAACTGACAAATTTTCTTCTTCAAAAACATTCCTTTGCCAATCTTTAAGATTGATGACAATATTTGACATATGGGTTTACAATGTGTAGCATTGCACTTTCTATTCAAAATTTGTTTGTTACTTAGAGTTACAAAACAAAACTAAGTCTGCCAAATTTTTGCTAAAAAACACTAATAAGGTCCAATTTGAGTAGCAGGCCAGAAACAAATTTTCCAGGTAATTTGCTTGAAATAAGCAAAAGTTGAAAAACATAGTTGATTAATTCTATAACTACAATTTTCCCAAAAGGTCTTTATTTAATTCAAATGCAATTTTGTCAATTTTTTTTCTACAGCTTTCGACTTCTTTCTTCACTAAAGTACAAATTGTAGAACTGGAAAGATTTGTCTATAGAACTGCACAAAATGTTCTAGAACTGCATGTTTTGTTGTTCAAAAAATTTTTTGGCTTAAAACTTTAGGTTGATGTCTAATGGCATCACAAAAGTGGTTTGAATTTCAATGACTGTGACGTTTAGAAGAGGCCTAGGCAAACTGTGTGATAGTGTAGGGGAGAGAAAAGGCACGATACTAATATTTTTTTAGAAAATATGTGATGGCTGGATGATTTGTTTGCACAAGATATCTGGTAACTTAAATCTTAAAATGTTTCCTTGTGTAATGAGCGCAAGCTTCATAGGGAGTTAATTAAGGGGTGTGCATATTTGGTGGTAGGGCGATGGTAGAAAATAGATGATGTTTCCCTGCAGATATTTTACAAACCATTTATACTCCTGCTTAGGATTTGAAGATTTTTACCAAACAAATACTCTAGAAACTAAGTGTGAAAAATCTTCTTTGTAAAAAAACGTAAGGGGTATATTTTGCTCCACAGCAACTGTGTTTTGGATTGAAACATTGAAAAATCCAGCTTGAAATGGAGGCAGGTGATTGGCTAATGACATTTTTTGGACAAACCCACTGCATGAAAGACTCCTTAGCAATGGTGTGTCACAAAACTTGCTGATTACTGCATCACAACTGAGCCTCAAAAAGCCACAAGCTCAACATTTATTTGAGGTCTCTTGGCCCATTGTTGAACGGGGCCTGTTTTTCATACATCTGAGCTTAAAGAAGTGCACCCACAATAAGTTATGCAAATTGGCAAGCTTGCCATTTTCTACACAAATGTACAGATTTGGATAAGCAGACTATAAAATAAATAACCAGGAGTTTTACTGTCTTCAGGAAACTTGTTTTGTTTATATCTTCCTTTTTTACTGATTTGTTCCTTTTGTAAACTACAAACATTCTTTTGCAGAACAGATTTTAGCTCCTCTTGGCCATAGATCTTACGCAGTATTGTTTACATGGAAGGGATTCTTCTGAATTTCACAGGACAACAGACCACAAAATTGCATTTGAAATAATTTGAGGTTTTTTGCAAATAATTTCTAGGGAGAATTTTATTTGCAAATTTTGAGGTAATATTATATTTGAATAGTGCAATCTTTAAGCTACTTAGAACTGCTTATATCAGAACCGCTGGCCATAGAAGAGCAACTTCTAGGAATTTACTGAAAATCACATTTCAAAACTTTGTAGCATATTAAGCATGTGACCAAGATCCGAGATTCTCTATGGCCACTGATCAGGTTTTGTAGAAACTATTCAAAAGTTTATTTCTAGCAGTTTTATCTTTATAAGTCCTGTCTGACAGGCACATTTTTTATTAGCAAAATTTGCTGATTTTAATGATATAAGCAGAGGTGATTTTTTTCTTGCAAAACCATCTAAAAACTTTGCTTGAATATCCCATTTCCATGTTTTTGACTGTGAGAAAGCACATGTTATCTGTGAGATCACAAAGTTTGCAAACACAAATGCTGTTGGCGTTTAGTACACTTAGCAAAATCGAGGTTGCTTTTGGAACCACAGTTAAAATAGCTGAAGGTGGAAATTTTAATTCAGGGTCTATGGCCAATCTTTTTTAGCGCATTAAACTGTCCTTTTTTGCAAAGTTTCATACTGTTGTACCAAAGTACGACTAGAATACATTAATACAGCCTATTAAGATCTGAGGCAAAAGAACCTTAATCTAAATAAACCCCAAGGGGGGTAATTTTCAGCCAGGGTCTATATCCTATCTTTTTCAGCGTTTCAAATTGTCCTTTTTGGCAAAGTTTCCTGTTGTAGTACTAAAGAATGAACGACATACAATAACACCACCTTTGAAACACTGGAGCAAATGAACCCCAGCCTAAAAATACAAAAAGTGGCCAATTTCCAGTTAGGTTCTATATCCTATCTTTTGCACCGTATCAAACTGCTTCTTGTTGTAAAGGTTTGTGCTATTGGACCTTATTTCAGAAGTGATATTGTAATAATTTCGTTAGGGGCTTAAGGGAAAGTACCCCTGTCTGAAAATAGACAAAGGGGGCAATTTTCAGTTGGGGTCGATATCCTATCTTTTTCAGCATATCAAACTACCCATTTTTGCAATATCCAATTTTCATGGTGGTATCACAATTTGCAGAATTGTTTGATCAACAGCCCTGAGATAGAAATGCGTTTTTTGTGAAATCAGAAGCATAAGAATCATTGACTACTTAATGCTTTGTCACTCACACTCATTGTTTTTAAATACCTCAAAACAAACTTTTCCCTGCAAATTTTCATGCTAATTTTTGTTTTATGTTGCAACAAAATGTAAAAGTTTCAATTTCTTCCAAAAAAACTATGTGTTAAATTTCATTTCATAGGCACTTTAAGGAGTACTGACATAGTAGGTAGTTTGCTGTGTTGAAAATTCTTTCACTTGTCAGGGCAAGTCGAGTAACTGGTTTTCTAGCTGAGACTCTTCCCATCTTCCAGGCTGGAAAACTTGCAAGTGCTCGCAGCAATGCTAGACTTCTTGCACTCTCACCTCGCACCTCTTAGTGACAGTGGCAAAGCTAGCGGTTATGCTGGTCATGCTGAGCATGCCTAAAAATTTTCATAGCTTAAGACATTCATTATAACGATTAAAACTTTCTCTATTGAAAAAGTACTTTCAAAACCCCTTTCGTCCAGTTTATTCCTATTATTCTACTGCCCTTTCCCACCTTGGTCCCTTGTGGTTAGACATGCTCATTCTGAAGAGCATGACCTGCCATAGGGTTTCTTCATGCACAGAGCCCAACGGCTCTTGTCAGTCGGCTGATTTTCAATGACTTTTCAGTTGGTATCCCTGTGGTAAGTCATGCTCATTTGGAATAGCACGATCTCGTCACTATAATCATAAACCTAGCACTGATTTGATTTTCAAAATTGTAATTGAAAAACCAAAGGCCAACCTTACCGATGAAGAAACCTACCATTACATTGCTGATCATACCATAACTTGTTGCCGATGGACGAACTTGGACCCTGAAACTTGCCTGTGTATTCGGTATTTTACCAAAACCTCTTGATCATGGAATTGTACACTTGAAAATTTCTTGCTTTGTCAAAAATCACACAATAACCTGTTGTTGATAGTTGGAATTTTACAATAAAAATTTCCTGTCCATTCTGGTTTATTCAATATTGCAACCTTACTTGCTGTTGAGAGGAACGAACTTGTACTTTGAAAACTTGCCTGTTTATTCAATATTTCACCAAAACCTGTTGTTGATAGAAAAAATTGTGCTCTTAAAAATTTCTTCTTTAGTCAATATTACAAAATAACGTGTTGTGTATAAATGAAATTCCAATTGCATCCTGCAATTTGCCTCAAGATTATTTAATATTACACCATAACTTGTTTGCTGATAAATGAAATGGTACCCTAAAATTCGCCTGCATTCAAAATTACACCAACTCTTTTTTGATAAATGAAATTGGACCCTTAAATTTGCTTGTTTATTCAATATTACTCTATAACTTTTGTTAATACATGTAATTGTACCCTGTAATTTGCCTGTTATTCAATATTACACCATTGTTGCTGATAATGAAATTGTACTCTGGAATTTGCCTGTTATTGGAAACTTGACCATAATTTGCTGATGGATAGAATTTAGAAATGATTTTTAATCACACTATATATGTGGCTTCCACACAGCCAACCTTCTCAGTGCAGTTTGATTTCCCCAGGCTTTCTGTTGCCAGGAAAACTATGGAGTTTCTTAAACATGGACAACCAAAGTTATAGGAAAGCCTTTGATGTTGGACTTGGACTTAACTTGTTGATGTTTATGGCATGTTATAACTTCAAAACAGGGATCAAAACTTTTTGTATATGCTAAACAGTACTATCCTTGATACATTTGTTTTCGAGATGTAAAAATCCAGCTTATAAGATTGAAGCTAAGTATAAAATTCTGAACCAAAAAACAACCATCCCACAATTCCATGTACCATAAACAAGAAAGGGCCTACCTATCATTGACAAACAAACCAAATACACAGGACATTGTGGGTTTTTAGCCTGACTTGCACATCGGGATAATGGCGGATGGTGCTCCAGTGCATCGATAAGCTCGATAAATTGTATTTTCTGAGCGTATTTACCGAACATGGAATGGACAATTGCTAAATTTCAGCATATGTACTGACAATTGAAACGATAAATGTATGTTAATTTGGTCTAGGCTAAGGAAATGAAGCTTCATTCAATCATGGCGAAGATATTCCGTTTGTCTTGGTGAATTCAGATGGAATTAGACATTCTACAACAAAATGATTGCTTAAAATTTGTCCAGCAAACTTTAATAATGTTTCTCGCTTATACTATTCATCGGTAAGGTAGGTTTTTTGGTGTCATTTCGGCCAATTTCTATAAACAGCTCTCTGTGAGTTGCGGAATCCTAGCCGTAAAGTGGACTTTGTTTTTTTGTATCGCCATCCTTACCGATGCAAAAGATCACCATCCAAAAGAAATATGGTGATAAGACTGAAGAAAGAACCTTTATTATTTGTTTCCTTTCATAAAACATCCAAAAATGCATAAGCTTTGCACGATGAGCTCAGATACAAAAAACTGTTTTATTCCATATTGATTTCCCTATTGAATGTAGGTTGTTTCACCCAAACAACTTTCGCAAACTGGCGTGATGCCACGCGGGATGTCCCTTGTGACACTGCCCCTTTAATTCAGAAACATCATCAAAAATGTCAATAATTAATAGAAAGAAAATGGATATTTCTTAGCCATTGCTGATTTGAATGAGCTGATTTATCAAAAATTTTAGATTTTGTAAAAATATTTGTAGATATAATGTTCTCTCATCTGCAATGTTTTCCAGTGTGATCAGTAGTGTTTGTTGGGGGTTTTCAAATGCACAATTTTTCAAAAACATGGTCCCAAAGATATGTCCAAAACACAAGATCGGAGAATGGGGTGGAAAGAGCATTTAGATGTTGAAATCATTGACAGAATTGATTGCGATCCAAACAAGAGCTATTTGATTCAACATAGTAAAATGGGCATTACCCCCCTCCCTTTTCCAAGCATCTATAGGGTGTGGTTGTGTGTAATTTTTCTGCAGGCTACGCATTTGCTCTCTGTTCCATACAATGCACAACCATTGTCTTAAGGCCAGCTTTGCCACTGCTTAGTGATCCAAAGATCCAAAATATTGCATTGTTGCTCGCAGCTCCAATGTTTTCCCTCGAAGGTTGCAGCTGATAACGTGTTGATGGTCGCATTGGCGCATCTGCACAAAATCAGTCTTTTCCAACCTGGCCTATCTTAACATTTTGCAGTGGCCAATTTAATTCATTTTACTCAATTGAGCAAAATGCTGAGGCGATGCTCAGTATTGGCGTCAAAGTTAAAGTAAAGGGAATTACCAAATTTCCACCCGACAAACTGCGGAATGGTTGATGATAGGAGGCACGTGCCCCACGCCCCCCCCCCCCGGCCACGACGCCCCTACAATTGTTATACCCATGAGCAGTAACATGTAAGGCACACTTTCTGTTGATGCACTCAAATTTTCCATCCGCGCACTTTTGCATTTTGGCTGCGCAAAGTCCCTATTTGAATACATTTCACATTAATAACAATACAAATTTCTTAAAAGTGCGTGATTTCAGACGCACAGTCGCACAGTCAGGCGCGTGAACTCGCCCGCGCAAAAAAACAAAGTTTCCAGTCTGGATGCCTCCTAATATAGTTAGCCTTACCTTTTCTGTTTGAATCACAAAACAGTGGCTTGGTGGGCCTAGCCCTTGCTTCTCTCCATCCTCAAGCGTCTTCTTTATAAATTCATTGTACTTTTCTGGATCATTTCCGGCTAATTCATCCAGAAACTTCCAGATATAACCCACTTGCTCACTATTCGTCTTCCCGCGCAATAACCGTTCGTCCATATTGTATTTGCGAATGCTGTCTCGTTCAGACGATCTCGTTTTGCGAAGGAGGTCGTCCGAGCAGGAACAACCACTGATGTGGGAACAACCCAAAACGACAAAACAAAATGGCATACTGTAAAATCAGTCCCTTAGACCCTAAGACCCAGGACCCTTAAGCATTAAATGATGATTAAATAAAATTTAAGTGGCGTTTTCATTCCCTTGGTTAATCTAGGGGTATTTAAGGTTTTGGCATAGCGTGGCTCTCACCTTGCTTGGCGAAGCCTAGCCTGTGTTCCAGACCCCTAACTTTCAAGTTAGGGGTCTGGATGGAGCACAGGCTAGGTGAAGCCACAATACAACTAGGCTGTTTTATTGTATTTTCCCAGCCCTCTCTCCCTCATTTTCAGTATAACTTTCCGTGTTGAGTTTTTTAATGGCATCGTTAAAACCTCTCATACCTTTAGGTACCCTGGGTACCAGACTCACTATATAAAAAATAGAGACTATAACCCTTATATACTTGGTGGTGAATCGTTGGTGAATCGTTGAAACCCGCACTGAAGCCTATAGTTACTTGATGGTGAATCGTTGGTGAACCGTTGGTGAACCGTCTCTAGCATCACCATCACGAAGCATAATTGGCACGCACGTTTCTGTTTAGTGAGGATCAGGGTTGCCAGGTTCGGGATTTTATCCCGAGATCTCGGGAATATTCAGGGCTGTTGGGATTTTTCTCGGGAATATTTTTCGGGGAAAAGATCTCGGAAAAATTCTAAGGGAATTTTTAGAGAATAGATTAGAAAAGTTTTTCAGAATAGATTTGTTAGTAACAAAGCATTCATACGAGAATAAGAGCGGCACATATCATTCACACTTTGCTAGTGGCAAGCCCCACTACAGATGCATTAATCCGTGTGGATAGCAATCTTCGATGGAGCGGTGAAGATTGCTATAATTTCAAAGTCACCCATGCTATGAAAAGGAAATTCATCGCAGAAAGAATTTATAGAGTCAATGCAGACGATGACTTTGTTCTTGATTATGGACTTCTCGGATAGAAACTGCTAATAAACCCTAAAAATATCGAACTTTATTCAGTTACATTGTTATGTTATTTAATAAATTTTATTTTTTATCTTCAGTGTCATCGGTTTACTTAGGATTGACAGCTATTTTTCGTCTGAAATGGTGGCCTTTTGTTTCTTGTCTTGCAACTGAAATAAAAATGTCCAGAAAATTTTTAACTCCTCTGTCTCAATGCTTTGATCCGTACAATTACAATGTTGCACTAGATAGAGAAGTTGAAAAGTCTATGCACAAAGGTCAAAATTTTGTCCCTGTGGTAAATGACGTCATCAGAACATCACAAAAAAAATCTCCGGATTTTTTGAGAAAATTTATTGCATTCTGGGATTGTTTAGGTCTTGATGCGGGATATTTATAGATTTCAATCTGGCAACCCTGGCGAGGATAAGCACATTCGAATGAAAATTTGCGAATCTAGACTTTATCAGCAACCCAGGAAATATTGTTTCATGTCTGTTATGGTATTATCATACAAAATGTCATCTATGACGTCATAATGAAATCTAAGCCAAAACCAAGTAATGTCAAACTAAATGCAAGTTTTAAGGCTTTCAAGCCAAGCATCATTTATTTTTCAGATTGCCCGTTTGTTGTAAATGCCAGGAATTTTTATCGGTTCCTTGACAGTTGCAAAAATAGGTCTGATTGATCAAACAATCATAGTAAGATATGATTGGAAAGATATAGAGACCAATTCTAAAACTGCGATCGGAGAGTTTCAGAAATGGCTTTTTCATCTTTAAAAGTGAATTATTCGAAGGAACACAGATAAAAACTTATATTTTTGAAAAAAATCCACAGATAGAAATGAAACACCCGTAATGAGCACTTCAAAAGAAAAGATAAATGATTTCTCGTAATAACGTAACAATAATTCCAAAAAAGAAGTAGTCGAAACTCGAAGAACTCGCAGGACAAAGGTTTCCCGTACAAAGACATAAACCAGGTGAAATCTTTCCGTTTATTGATTGAAGCTTTATATAGCCGAGGAAATTCTGAATAAAAGATCTCAAACATTCTTGGACTCTGACACTCTTACATTCTAATTATTCGTTGCTTATTTCGTTTATTAGCTTTGTTAAATTATATGATTCTCGTTGCTTTTGAATACACTCATTTTTTTTAAGAACAATTTTATAAGAACACGAGCCTCAAAACTGGTCAAAAGTTTAGAACAAATTAAGAAAAAGCTGAGGCTGAGCTTCTACAAAATGCAATTTTAAACACGTTTTTTCTCAAAATCTAGGATTTTTAGCGAGGTGTGGGTGCTTTTTCGGTGAATATTCAAATTTGTCAGCAAATTAAGGCTGTCTCACTCACTTTGTTGGCAAAAGAGGCCTGAACACCTCCTAAGAGCGAAAAAGCTAGCACTGCTTACACCCTCTTAATTTAAGAACAAATTAAGAACAATCCAGCCTCAGATTTTCGAAAAAATTAAGAACAGTCAGCCTGAACTTAAATTTACTGGTTCTTATAAAAAAAAGAGTGTATATATACAGTCCTCTTTAATTATTAGACAAATACATCTCTCGTATTTTCTTCGAGGCCTTGTGGGTGTATCTTACACGTAGAAATAAATGACGAGAACCCTACGCGTTACGAAGTTCGTAAATTCTCTTTACTATATTCACTCAACAGACCATATTTAGATGCAAAACCATATTTTACCGACAGAAATTCTTCTGCTATATTTAGCAAAAAATTGCTTTCACAGTGACAACTTACCAAACATATCCGTAACATTGTGTATATTTTGATGCCGAACAAATTAGAAGAGAGAAGTATATATGAATAAATAACATGGGGAATTTTGAGTACAGTCAAAGTACTTAGAAATTATAACTAGTATAAAAAAATAACACTATATTGCGCATATCATGTATAAATCATCCACAAATCTTTTATCTGCTTACATCATCAAACTTTTTTGCAAGAATTTTCATAAAAGTCAAAGTCGCTCAGAAACAAAGTTTTTAAGATAAGTACAGATTAGCATCCTAAACGTTCTAGTGCTAGATAGGAAACATATCGTATCCCCTATGACCAAAACATACAATAATTGGTTCTCTGATTTTAAAGTCACTTAGAAAATGGAGAGGATGCAACACAGTTTTGCAGTACCCAGAGAATGTTCTCTCAAGTTTTGGAGCTTTGGAGTTGAAAAATTCTTTAAGATAACCTCTAATGGATTTCTACCAATACTAGACCCTCTAAGTGATTAGGCTATCGTTTACAAAGGGTAGATGAAGTATCTGATGTAGATTTGATGTGGAAAGGAGAACAAAATTTCAAAGGTGCTTTGCTTTAAAGTCTTATTTTCCTTGTTTTGAGTTTGGACTACCCACCTGCAATTTTGTCCAAATCAAGGCAATCCAAGACATCAACTGCATAAGCTGAAATCATCAAAAAATCGAGGCGTTCCTCTTTAATTGTGGACCTTAGGTAGTTCTTTACCATTCTTAGTCTGCTGAAACTGCGCTTTGTTTTTGTTTGTTTGTAACCTTATTTTAATTCGATTTTTTTTCTAGCTTTACATATATATATATGGATATATACACATACAACTAATCTAAATCGAATCTACTGTATAACAAATGAAGAGGAAATAACTAAGGAAATAAATACGTACATACATAAGCTAAACATTTGAAGCAACTTGGATATGAATGGACAAATATTACAGGATATCGATATCATTATATTTGCAAACGTCATCGTAGCATTGCTAGCAACTGAAATTGGAATAGTTAGAGCGAGTTGGTAAGCTTTAGCAAGACTTGGGTAGAATTTCCATTTCCCTTGCAACCACATGGCAGCTTCTTTCAAATTTTGCTTTGCTGTTAAAAATATCTTCACCGACCATTTCCATTTCTGCCATTAATGCGTCTGGACAGGGACGGACTTAGCGGGGGGGGGGGGGGGGGGGGGGGTGCGAAACCCCCCCAATATTTCTGCCTCCTTCGGTAAATTTGGTTCCATTCGGTAAAAACCATTTTTTGGTAGTCAGAAGTAACAAATTAACGCCAAGATTTTAATTTATATATCAGTATTTATCTTCTTATCAGTAGCTTAGCGGGGGGAGGCAAGGGGAGCGGCCGCCCACAAAGTTGGTGTTTTAAAAAAGTGCAAATTTGCATTAGAATTAGTACCTTAAAGGTGGACTTTATATTTCGAACAATATTAAAACGTTTTTAAAGACTGCAAACGACTGTAAGAAATATTCTGAAATGTATTTCAAGCTTATCTGAAGGGTTTCGTCGCAAAAATTTTCTACTCGCTTCGCTCCTTTATAACTCTACAGAATGTTCAACAATTTATCCCACGTTATAGGATTTTAAATAGAAAAGTCTTTCACGTTTTTTAGACAATCCCGATAAAATAGAAACTAAAATGCTAAAGCGCTTCAATCCTTAAAAAAATTGGATTCTGAAATGCTTGTCGGGGATTTTGCTCCAAGGAGAACGGAATTAGTTTAAAACATTTGAATTCTGCTTGTTATTTTTAGATATTTGATTCAAACTGTGGAGAATCAGTTTTTACACGTAGTGCTTCATCGCCTTACACAATTCAGTATGTAAGCGTTTGATGAATTGTCAAGGAAATAGGCAGTTGTAGAATGGGGTCAGCTACAAAAAGCCAGATATAACGATGTAAAAAAGCGAAATTGCCAAGTAAAAAAGCCATAGCTTTTCCAAACCCTTTTGCAAAATGGGATGTTTTCCTAAATTCTTAAGGGTGTGGTCAGCAAAAATTTTCTCCTTTTCCCCCTCCAATCTTCCAAACCTGGCTACGCCACAGCTTCTTATCGACTTTACCTTAAAGTTAACAACGGAATTTTAAAAATGGGCGTTTCCATAATTTACCAGTGACCTGAAGGGTGTGGCACCAAAATAGTCTCTAACACCCCCCAATCATTGTTGCTTAGATCCGCCTCTGCATGTGGATCTTTGATGTCGTCGGAAAAGACATCACACAACTGCTGGACGTGGCTTGCGTTACATGTTTTAATTTTATCTGGCAGCAAGACTGTGACAGGAACAACAATTTTTGACAAATAAGCAATGATTTCTTTAAGCTTTGTTTCCACTATGAGGTAACGTGAGTTAATTTGAGATAATTTTGTGATCTGACATGGTTTAAAAAATATCTCATAGTGGAAACGGTCGTTAAAAATTATCTCATGAAAATTAACTCGTGTTAACTCACGTTCTCTCCTTCTGCGGTCATTCCCTGGTCGTTCCGCTAGTTCTCGCCTCATTCCGTAGTCGTTCCGCTAGTTCCGCGATCATTCCTCGGTCGTTCCGCGTATTCCGCGCACGTTCCGCTAGTTCCTCGTTTTAGCAACGTTTTAGCAATTTTGTACCGTTACGGTTCGCAAGTGTTTACACTGTCGCGGTTCCAAATTGTTCCGTTTAGCCGTTCCGTTTACACTGTACCGGTACGACTTTAATTTAATGGTAGAATATTGTTTAGAAGAAGCTGTATTTAGTTAGCCAAGGCTTTTATTTTGCCGCCGAAGTCAACAATCGAATTTTTTATTGAGAGTTAAAATGGAGCGGAAGGCCGATAAAAACTTTACTTGGACGAACCACAAGGTGGCTTTAATTTTCAGTGTTATTTTAGACTACAAAACTGCAAAGTCCAATCAAGGCTTGGACTGGGAAACAATACAAGCCTTTTCGGTGGTCGTCTTTTCTTCAGAATTTCCTTTTCTTCAGAATTTGACAACGTAGTTACGCCACAATCAAAGCCTCGATTACCTGAAGCAGCCATACAAAAGACCTCTTTGTGAATCCATGACAAAATCGTCTCGGATAGGTGTTTACACTGTCCCGTTCAAAAACGGACCCGTGACGGTACAAAATTCGTTCGCTTTCAAAGCAGGGTCAAAACTGTTCCGGATAGCAGAGCAAAATCGTCACGGTTCCACAGTGCTAGTGTAAACGGAAGGGCGAACCGCGACAGTATTGTCACGGTTCCAAACTTGCACGGGACAGTGTAAACTGGGTCTTACTTTAGATGTTGAAAACAGTTTTCTCTACTCCAAAAAAAATTAATTTTGAAATAAGAGAATCATTTTTTCATTTCTAAGATCCTGTTGCAAGTGGTCGTATTCACCAAACGCATATCTTTTTTGGTAGATTTTCCGTACAGAAAACCTTGGCGCAGATCGTGAACGGCACTTCTAGCAAAAAATATTTTCCTTCTAAGTATTCTCAAAAGCAGAAGTAAAATAAGTTGATCTTGTAAGACGCCCGCCATAGCTGCAAGACTCAAATAAAATGTGATTTCTGAAATTTCCATACTTAATTCTATCTCAAGTGGAAACCGAATCGGTACATGGGTTAATTTTGAGATAGCTTGCGTTATCTCACGCTATTTCACACTATCTTAAGTTACCTTGAATTTAGACTATTAGAGTTGAAATAAGAGTTAATTTTCAATGGAAACCAAGCTTTAATGTCAGAGGCTAATCTGTCAATGACTTCAAAAATCTCTTGGACATAATGCGTTTTAAATGAAAGGGCGCTAAAATTGTCTCTGTTCTCATCAATGCGCTTGGGTACCTTGCGGGGGCAATGCTTCTTCGAGAACTCATGAAGAGGGTCGATGCCAAATGACCTACACTTTTACACTGCTAATTTAAGAATTCCATCCAAACCAATCTCATCATTTCGAATACGTAGTATGGCGTCTCGTGTATGGCATAATGCATCACGGCTGGATAAAATATCTTGTTCAATCTCTTGGACTTCAAGAACCATGATTTTCATCTTATACATGATCTTCTTCATAAAAAGAATGCTCAGGTGAAATTCAAACGACTGGAGCTTTTCTGACAAATGGCTAGCTGTCAAAATAGCATCACGATCTACTGCTGAATCTTTTATTGCATCTAGAGTATCAATTATGACTTCGTAACTTATCCATACAGCCCTAATAGACTCTGCCCTTCCAATCCAACGGGTTTTTGAAAGGTTTTCCATGATAAGCTCTTCTTGCAGCTCTTTTATTTTTTCTTTTAAGGTGTCAAAACGGCTGGAACTTTTCGTAAGAAAATTGTACAACTCTTGAAGCGTTACAAAGAATTGTTATATCATTAAGGATGCTTTGCACGAATGCTCAACGCAAAGATTTGTTTTATGGCCCAAGCACGTGATGTACGGTATTTTCGCTTTAAATGCTCACTTAATTTGACCTGTGCTCCATTATAAGCTTCCGACATCGAAGCAGTGGTATCGTAGCACTGAAAGAGAACTTTCGCAAGAGGAAGCTGCATGTCCTCTAACATTGCGATGACTTTTCGAGCGAATTCGTCGCCACTTTTCCCTTTAATTTGGGAAATTTTCATGAGCCTTTCATTGACTTCAAAATTTTTGTCGACATATCGGATGACTAAGGAAATTTGATCAGCATGGCTTACATCAGGAATCGTATCTGCCATGATTGCGTAAGCTCCACATGAAATTATTTGGCTCATCAAAACTTTGCGAATTTCCTCTCCAAAAACACCAATAAATTCATTCTGTGACATGGCACTCAATTAAGTTACGTGATAAGGCCGGGAATGGTTGGTTTTTAGCCAGAAGTCCATAAACGGAACCCATCTTGCCAAAAGACATACTAACTGCACAAAATTTCCTTCGGCATCATCTTCACCTCCACGAAATGCAAGGGACTGTCTTCACAGGTATCGACTGCAATCCAGTAAGAGTGTTATGTAAGAGTGTTATAACCTTTTGGTTTCTTGATCGCTCTTGGTTCTCCTTACTGAGTTGCTGTTTTCTGGCAGCAGATATTGCTGCGTCGATATGACTTTCTTTGCGCTGAAAGTTTTTTAATCGAACAACCGCTAGTTTATGTGGAACACTCGTAAAATGATCCGCCAGTTTACCTTTCTTCTTCCGTCCAAGGCTCTTCATTTTGTCCGAACGATTAACTCCCTCTATAACCCAATTGGATTCAGAACGATCGGAATTTTCTCCAAATAGGCTGCATGCAAAGCAAAATGCTCCATCTATACTTGGGCTGCATTCAAGAAAAGGGAAGTCTTTGTACCAAATTTCGCTAAAAGAATTTTGCTTTCCTTTTGAAATTGCTTCATTAATGCGAAATTTATCTAATACCGGCTGGAATGGCCCTTTAAATATGAGGAATTCCTTCTGTTGCGGCGACATATTTGTACCCCTCCCTTCTATAGGATCCCTTCCGATAGCACAACTTGAACCGCTGTCTGATCCTGAAAGAATTTTTCAATAATGGACTCGTGATTTCCCAGCGCCTAATTTGCTAAATGATGAAGTTCACTAGATCTTTGCTTAATCTCCAACGCCAATTTCTCTATTGTCGATAAAAAGACTTCCTCACTATATCCAGTTTTCTGGAAGGAAGATTGGAGAATGTGACCTTCTTTTGCGATCTCCAAAATTTGTCTAAGCATTGCGGCAAGCTCAAAATCTTTCTTCGGTTGCTCTTTGCTGCTGTAGTTTTCATCCTTCAAATATTAATGAGAACATTGAAAATCCGATTATGAATCAAGCTCCGTCATTTGATTTTTCTCATTAAAATGATAAGAAATGTTACTAAAACTCATTAGACTGATTTTTATCAAATTTCCATTTTAGTAGAAATGTTAGCGTAGCGGAATAGGATATTTTTTTTTCATTTTTCTTTGGTTATCTCACGTGTTGATATACCTAATAATAATGGTCAATAAAATGCAACAATAGCAATTCTAATATAGAAGTTCGATTTTAGTGTCGCAAATACCTTAATGCCCAATTAATTTCCTTCAATTTTTATTAAATATACAGCCTTTTCTAGGGCTCAGATTTGGCTATCTTAATACATAGATCAGAGATCACAAAGCATTTTTAAGAAGATGTTCTTGTAAACGAAATTCTATACTGTTATATGAAATTGAAATGTCTTATACAGGATAGATAGCTAAGAAATTATGAATGAATTCCTTTTTTAATTGCAATTTGTTTTAACATACAGTATTGAACGAACTAAATTTTTTATCAAGAACCTTTATCACCGCAAACCTAAGAAAGTCATCTCTATCCATAGATTTTTACATAAAGAGTGCAGACTCATTGAACTTAAATTTAGTTGCAAGGTAGCTTACGTTATATATTTCTGGCTGTTGGGATAAATTGTTCTCATCTTCATCTTCAGTTTCATTTGGGAGGCGTGATGAACTGTCCGAATCATCGTCGTATGAAAGGGACATTGTTATTACAGCTGATGAATCAATTTCACACTTATCTTCATCTATCCTAGGTCGCTTTTCCGTCATTATTTTTATATCCACCTCTTGACGTCGCATTTTTGTTGAAAAGTTCGAACGAGCTTCTTCGTTAACGTCAGATAAAGCTTGCTCTGTCCCTTGTTTCTCACTATCATTGAGTGTCTCTTCCCCCTCATCCGTGTTATTTGATTTCTTTCGAGCCGCAGCTTCGAAGGGATTTTTCGGCGCACCAACCATTTCAAAGCGAGCGTGCTTGCGTGTTTTGAGATAGACAGGGAATTTTGCATAACAATCTAGCAAACTGGGTAACCGAAGTTTTTAAAGTTTAAATCATAATAGTAAAGATCACTGATCATTTTAAGCCCTGGGAACATTCTGGCAAATGACCGAAAGTTGCGTTTCCGGAAGCATGAAAAATGCACGGTCAGCAAAATTTCAACTTTTGAATTTTTCAAATCTGATGATACTATCGGAAAGAATATGCAAAACTAAGCAAAATATTCAAAAATAGCAATATGATCTGACCTATAAGCTAAAGGTTGTGGCTGTGGAAACTTTTCGTTTTGTCAAACAACTTGCTTTCTCGAGTTTCCTGATAGTAGACAGATGACGTCATCAAAAACAGTAACTTTAAATTTTTTTTGGCCCATCTTGGATTTGGAATCTCCATTGTTGATTTAGTAAGAATGTGAAATAAAATTTGAGGTTAGGCAGTTTGCTAGTTTTTTCTACCAAATAGGCTCTTTGCAGCTAGGCGTCACGTGCTTGACTACCGCATAGAAACGCCTCACTGGAGAGCATGAGATCCAGCGGCCTATACGTAAACAATACGATCGCACGTTTTCTTCGTGAATATTCAGAGTTTAATCGCAGTTTTTGAAGATATACCAGCATAATTTACCCTTTTTAAAATATAATATAGTTTTTTAGGCTTTTTACTGCTTGTTTGGCGTTTTCCTGTTGGATTTTTTTCGTCACTGAGTAATAGGTAAATCAGTACAAGCTTCGATAGAAGGTTATGGAACAAACGGTAGGCCGATATTTATGTATTTTATTTTCTTCCGTTTCTCTAGCTTGGATTTAATGTATTGGTTAATTTATTAAACTAATTTCATTTACAATAATTAATAGTTGTTTTTCAGTAGGTACGCACAGTAGTGTAATTTGACCTTCAAGACTAGGGGGATGCGGGGGTCATCAATGACAGTGGCGTACCCAGGGCTGCAGCAGCGGGGTTGGGTCTGGGGCATAGCCCCCAGAATTTTTTGACCACGCCCTTCAACCACTCGCAAATGCAGGGAAACGCCCTTTTTGCAAAATTTCCCCTCATTATTTGATTCATTTGAGCTATGGTAAATAGCAAAGTACTTTACAATTGTTATTGACACAAGCATACGGTACACTACACCCCCCAATGAGTTTTACATCTTTTTTGGACAAATCTTGCAGACCATATTTTAGAAAAGTGGGGGGGGGGGTCCAGACCCCCCTTTTCCACTCCTTGGGTACGCCACTGATCAATGATAAAATTTAACCCACCTATAGCGATGGGTTACGATCTGTGGACGAACTGAAGATTTACCGACTAACTCGAGAAGAATTGCCAACTTGATCCAACATCACTTCCTTACGAGCTTCCATGTACAAGCTTACCTGGCAGTGAGAGTCACACCCAGGTCAGCAAGTGTATGGCAATTCTTCATTTCGTTCAAAAAATCTTCGTCGTTTCCCGGTAAAATCGCTATCGGTGGGTGAAATACAGTGGCGTAGCTAGCCAAATAGCAGTGGTCATGCCCTTCCCTCAAATTTGAAAAAATATGGGTGTGGCCAAATTTTACCACGCCCAATTTTTTAGTTGATGAATTCCTTTTGGAAATTTTAATTTTAAGGCTTGTGACTGATAAAAAAAATTGTGATTAACTTTTGGAATGAGCTTTTCTTATTTCATAGCAATCATCTTGTTACACCATGAAATGACCTTTATCTTATAGCTGTGACACTGTTTTGGTTTGTTGGTAATTTATACAGACAGAGTTCTGACAATTTCCAAAAAGAACTATACAAAAGACATTAAAAAAAACATTAGTTTAGTATAGTAGATAAACTTAGCTTAAATTAAAAATTGTTTTGTTCTCCTAATTTCTTTCAATTTGCAGGCTGAAATACATTTGTAAATTTTAGAGATAAGCTAAAATTTTTATATGAAACAATAAATCACATGAAACTGAATGGGAGCTTTTTGGTCATCTTTTCCACAAATAGTCTTATTATCAATCTGTTGAAGGTATTTTAAAGCCATCACGATTAACTAACAACCCCAATAGAATTGATAGATGAATAAAAAATAATGGATAGGCCTAGTTGCAAAATGTTTTCTGCAAAGTTAGACTTGATAGAAAAATACCTTGCAAAATAAGTTTAGCTTAACAAAAACATTGATGTTTCCACATATACTTGTGGTAAATATCCACACGATTGGGTTGTCCTTACTAAATCTAGCAAACAAGGGTTGTAAATGAATAATTTGATCTTGTAAATTTTCAAATACATCAAAAGTTGTAATAGTGAAATAAAACTGTTTAACCAACAAGATCAGTAACATGCTTGACTTGTCTCTGGTCATTTTATTTCAACAGCTATAAGTAGTAAAAAGTACTTTCAACTAAAAGTGAAGTCAGTAGAGCTTTGAGTTTGACTTTAATTGTGTGTAAAAACAGTGTTATTGCATGTGATAATAAACAAAAAATTGAAGAATAACTTTAAGCAAGTTCTGGCATTC